>CAKOAT010564043.1:66026-119959 GCA_932364175.1 Eruca vesicaria subsp. sativa
TTTTTTTTGTTGTAACACGTGATATTGATATATAAAACTTAAAAATTAGAAGCATCCCTTAATCAAGAACAATAATAATTTGCTATTATTATTTTTTAAGAAAAAAAATATAACACTTTATTTCATTGATAAAAATGTAGCAAATCGCAAACAATAGATTAAAAGGATAATAGTAGAATAAAACAAGAATCGTGTTTTTTAGTGATAATTTAGGACATCGTTTAAAAAATGTGCTATCTCTAAGCACATTTGAAACCTGATGGAACCTTGGTACGGCACTGGTTAAAGAGAACACTCAGTGAAATAGGAACACGAAGATTAATAATGCCAAGGACATTAGCCTTCAAGGAGGTGCAGAGACAGACTCCCGCATCGAGATTAACTAGACCTTGGACAAGGCTGCAACATTCGGCCCTTTGTGGTAGAGAAACCTTAACCAAATTCAACACGTTGGCACATACCTTGAGTTTCAGAGCATCTTTACAAGTGGGTTTGGGGTATGGGGTGGAAGTCGAGCTGACCAAAGTGAAGAAGATGACATTCAAAACAAGGAGAAGAGCAATCTTAGAGTAAGCCATTGATGAAGGAAGGAGTGATAGCTTTAAGAGATTTGTCTTAGAAAGTTATCTCTCTTTTATCAAGCTTGTTGTGATGTTGTGTGAATAAAATGGAGAGAGTGGTATGGCTTTTATAGGCGAAGATTGAGATCGGCTAATGTGTTTTTAATTACAATTCGACGACTGGCAACAAAATGACATTATAAGTTAGATGAACTGTTCATGTGATGATGTGAAGGACTTAACATAATTTAAAATAAAATTATTATGAAATGATTGATCTTACAAACTGTCAAGTGTTAAGACAGAAGGATCACCAGTAATTACATGTATCATGCAACAAATATTATGTTAGTGAATATATATATAAAAAGTCTCATAAATAATATTATGTTCCTGTCTCTCTTGTTCATATCCTCCACGAGGATCACATTTATCTTTCGTAATAAAGAAACAGTTGTCGTTAGAAAAATGTCCAAGAAATTATTAGATGTTAGTTAAGTTCATATGAATGAGTGTATTGATTTATACCGTTTTTTTACGACTAAACCAAATTTTAAGAAGTTCGTTCTACAAAAATCATTTCGTTTAGGTCCAATTTACTAATTAGAAAGACGTCACAGCACTGTATAGATCGATTTACTTGTCATTTTGACTGTAATTTAGTTTTTGTTTTATGGTCTTTGTGGTATGTAACATGCTTTCTTTTTAGTCTTTTAATGTTTTGTTCAACAGGAAGATTATCAGCCGATCCAAATCCAAATCACTATGAAGTTAATTCATATAGTGAAAGAATAAAATTTCAATGTTAACTGATATTTAAAGTTAACCAATAATATTATAGTTGTAGAACATATACAATTTAACATTTAACCCTCCACCACCTACGCCCCCCCCCCCCCTCCCTCCAAAAAAAGAACTGTAGATGAAAAAAAATCCTTTTTAGAAAATCATTTCGTTTTAAGTCCAATTTGATAATTTGAAAGACGCCTAAGTACTGTATATACTGATGATTAGAACACTGAAATAAAATGAAATTATCTTTTTAATGCATATATGTGATTGTAGTTCAGGTTTTGTTGTATTGTGCTTTGTGATTATGTAACATGTTCGTTTTAAGGAATTTTCATTGTTTTCATATTTGTTCAACATAGAAAGATTATTAGTCGATCCAAGTCCAAATTGATATGAAAGCTACGTACAATTCAAATAGTGAAAGAAAAATTCAAATGTGATCGTATATTTAAGGTTAACCAATAAAATTATAGCTGTAGAACTATATATACAATTTAACATTTATCCCCCTCCCCTCAAAATAAAATTGTAGAACTATAAAAAGAAAAAAAAAAACTAAGAACTCTCTTTATCAATCTTTTGTTTTATCAATATCTTGAAAAATCTTTATGGTGCTTCTGCTGCTGTCATCGCCGGGTGTCTTCTCTATTTTTGTTCTTTTCTTTTCCTGCCGATGTACTCTTTTCCTCTCTGTAGATCACCAAAATGCTCTATGTTCGGGATTCCTCTCCTCTCCGGTGTCCCTATCTGGTAGTTAGGGTTTTGGAGAGGTGGGCAGGCTTGACCAATGAGTTGATGATTGGTGATATTTTCTGTGGCTTTTTTGAGACCTTCCACAGATCTGAACAGATCTGCTTCAATGCTGGTCATGATGCTCCGATGGTGGTGCTCCGGATCATGGTATTTTCCTTAGAAATTTTCTAGCTTCCGCTAATGCAATATCCCACATTCTATTTGGAGGTAGTTACATTTTAAGACACAATTGTCTTTTTACTTACATCAAAAGACACTTTATGTCTTAAGAGCACTTTTATTTTTATCATGCTGTTTTCTTTTATTAGTTTACCCTCTCATTTCCTACTTCTTTTCTACGCTTAATATCTCTTTATTTGGATATATACTATTTTTCCAGATCTGATTTTCTTGTAAAATCACTATTGTTGTTGAATTTCCACCACCATCACCATTTCATCCACGACCACCACTATCCACCCTTGTTGTTTTTTTTAAAAGATATCTTCGTCGCTGTTTTTTGTACGGCCAACACCGTCTATTGTGTCCCTTCTATCACCACCACCGTTTATGTTTCTTCAGTGGTCACTACTGTTGTTATCTTCTCATCTACATTACGATCTCACTCATAGCCTTCTTAAGCTTCGCTATCAATATCCTTACAACCTCCATCTAAACAAATCCACTTTAGTTTCATCCACCGTCTCCTCCACACCATCTCCACCGTCAAATCATCACCATCCTCCCAAACTATCCACGAGAAACCCATCCACGGTACATTCATCCATAAACCATTGTACAAAAATCACCAATCCATGAATATTATAGATGATAGGAAAGTTTTTAGATATCCTTGAATCAGTACACATGATCTCTTACATGGTTTCTTGGATCACAAAGTCCAACACATTGCATAATTGAGCTTCCACTTGATTGTACAAAAACTTGAAACATAAAGAACCAATTGCATATCTTCTTTATAAAAAACATTAACATGATTTTCTTGTCCACAACTATCTCGTCCACAATTCTCTTTTCCACAACTTTAATGTCCACTACTATTATGTCAATTTTTTTGTTCACCACCGTATCCACCCTCAGCTTCCACCACCACCTCCTCTATAACTACCACTATGTCCTCCACAGCATCCACCGCCTCTACTGCCGTATCCACCACCACCTCCACCATGACTTCCACTATCTTCGCGACCACCACAACTTCCGCGCCGCCTACGCCACCACCATCGTCATCTAAATTGCTTTTTGACCACCACAACCTCGCAGTGTCTTTTGACTACGATGTGATAATAAAACATGGATCCGGGTTTTATTGTGTTTATTAGATTTAGCCTCATTCTCGTTGTACACTTCGGATGCTCAGCAGGTTTGCTTGTATAGTTCTTTAACGAACCTCGAGTTAATAGACCCGATTTTGGGTCAAACAATATCTAACTTCTTTAATTTTTGGAAAGAAATATTGGGTAATAATTAAAAAGCGTATCATAACTGACTAAAAATTATATAAGTTGTAAAATATACTTGCTGTGTTCTATTGTTTTATGATAATTTTTATCGTTTTTTTTATGAACTATAATTTTTATCGTTTATCTTTTATAAAATAAACTTTTTTCAGTCTAATGCATGTCCTCTAAACAAGAAAAACTCATTCATTACTTTTCTTTGTAAATCACCTTTATTTTAAATCGTTATTCAGATCGTAGATATGATATAGCATATACATCATCATCTCAGTGGCTACCAACAAATGGCTCACAAAACCGCTTAACCTGCGAAGTGAGCATGAGTATATGTATGACTATGAGTATATGAACCCCAACCTGTGACAGATCCCTTATGGGTTAGGTTACATAAACGTAGATTGGTCCGTTTGACAGCACCATGTTGGTACGTTGAATCGTTGATCTTTTCTGTGAATCCGATTATCGGTCGAACCGGTATCCGTTTTAATAGAATTAGGTACGTAGCTGATTCGAGTATGAACTCTCTAGGTTGTTTGACTGCTCTGAAATTTTTTCCCTTATTGCATTGATATGTTAACTTCTTTTTATGTTTTGCCTTTTCGTATTCATGTCTTGTTCTTTTATAATTTCATATAAATATCGAATATGGGACGACTTATGGTACCAAATTTAGCTAAATAAACAGAATACTTCTTGGTGGTGACAATTTAAATATTTGCTGGTTTGGGTGCCTATTCAAGTATTCATTGAATAAAACTATGCTCCTTAATTAATTTGCTTTAGATTGTTTGTATCTGGCAACAATGACACAGTATACCATAATGATTAAATCTGTGCTAATAAAAATTCAATTTGACAAACATTCTTCTAAGCTCAGTTTTATTGCATGTGCTTCGTCAAATTTAAAAGTGCCACGATATTGTGTGATGTTGAATACAAACCTTAGAGACTGTAAGCATCAATTAATCAAGAACAATAAATTATATGCTCTTTAAAAAAAAAGATAACACTTTATTTCATTGACAAACATGTAACAAATTACAAACAATAAAGGGAAGATAATGGTAGAATAAAACAAGAAATGGAAACAAGAATCAATTTTTTAGTGATAATTTAGAACATTGATTTAAAAATGTGCTATCTCTAAGCACATTTGAAACCAGATGGAACCTTGGTACGGCACTGGTTAAGGAGAACACTGAGTGAAATAGGAACACGAAGATTAATAATGCCAAGGACATTAGCCTTCAAGGTGGTGCAGAGACAGACTCCCGCATCGAGATTAACTAGACCTTGGACAAGGCTGCAGCATTCGGCCTTTTGTGGTAGAGAAACCTTAACCAAATTCAACACGTTGGCACATACCTTGAGTTTCAGAGCATCTTTACAAGTGGGTTTAGGGTGAGGGGTAGAAGTTGAGCTGACAAAAGTGAAGAAGATAACATTCAAAACAAGTAGAAGAGCAATCTTAGAGTAAGCCATTGATGAAGGAAGGAGTGATAGCTTTAAGAGATTTGTCTTAGAAAGTTATCTCTCTTTATCAAGCTTGTGGTGTTGTGTGGAAAAAATGGAGAGAGTGGTATGGTTTTAATAGGCGAAAATTCAGATCGGCTAATGTGTTTTTAATTACAATTCCACGAGTAGCAACGAAATGACATTATAAGTTCGATGAACTGTTCATGTGATAATGTGAAGGACTTAACATATTTTAAAATAAAATTATTATGAAATGATTGATCTTACAAACTGTCAAGTGTTAAGACAGAAGGTCCAAGGATCACCAGTAATTACATGTAACATGCAACAAATATTATGTTAGTGAATATATATAACAAGTCTCATAAATAATATTATGTTCCTGTCTCTCTTGTTCATATCCTCCACGAGGATCACATTTATCCTTCATAATAAAGAAACAGTTGTCGTTAAAAAAAATGTCCAAGAAATTATTAGATGTTAGTTAAGTTCATATGAATGAGTGTATTGATTTACACCGTTTTTTTTACGACTAAACCAAATTTTAAGAAGTTCGTTCTTCAAAAATTTTTTGTTTAGATCCAATTTACTAATTAGAAAGACCTCACAGCATTATATAGATCGTTTTGAACACTGAAATATAATGACAAGTATCTTTTTACTTGTCATTTTGACTGTAATTCAGTTTTTGTTTATTGTCTTTGTGGTATGTAACATGCTTTCTTCTTAGACTTTTAATGTTCTGTTCAACAGAAAAACAGAAAAATTATCAGCCAATCCAAATCCAAATTAATATGAAGCTAATTCAAATAGTGAAAGAATAAATTTCAATGTTAATTGATATTTAATGTTAACCAATAAAATTATAGTTGTAGAACTTTATATATACAATTTAACATTTAACCCTCCACCCCCCCCCCCCAAAAAAAAAGAAAAAATTGTAGGTAAACGTCCAATTTTGAATGTCTAAACTGATTTTCTTTAAAAAAAATCTTTTTTTGAAAAATCATTTCGTTTAAGTCATATTTAATAATTTGAAAGAAGTCTAAGTACTATATATACTGATGTTTAGAACACTGGAATACAATGAAAATTATATTTTTTTATGCATATATGTGACTGTAATTAAGAGATATCTCTTAGAAAGTTATCTCTCTTTATCAAGCTTGTGATGTTGTGTGGAGAAAATGGAGAGAGTGGTGATATTCAGATCGGCTAATGTGTGTTTAATTAAAATTTGACGAGTGTCAAGGAAATGACATTGTAAGTTCGATGAACTGTTCATGTGAAGGATTAATATATTTGAAAGTATAATTATGAAGAACTGATTGATATTACAAACTGTCAAGACAAGGATAATTAGTCGCTACATGTAACATGCAAGAACTATTAAATTAGTCAATAATATACAAGGCTCATAGCTTATACTATTAATAAATAATCTATATAAAATGACAAGTATATTTGTACTTATATGTGACTGTAATTCCTTTTTTACTATTGTTTTGTAGTTATGTAACATGTTATCTTTTTGTGTAAAAGTTTAAATTTTATATCATTTTTAACATAGATCATGATTACAAGTAGCGGATAAAACTAACAATAAAAATTACAACAAAAGTAGAAAATACAATTTCTTGAAGTTGAGTAGAACACTAAGGTGTAAAGTTTTTGAACTAGGTTTTTTTAAACCTTTTTTATATTTTTTATTTTTATTTTTAGATTTTGCTTTTCAGGTTTTCTAGTTTTCTCATTATTTTCAACTATTTTTATTTTTTAAGATTTTGAATTTTTTTGTTTATGGGTTTGCTGTTTTTTTTTGAAAAAATGACTAATACGATATTTTAAAATAATAAAATTAACAGTAAAGACACCACTAAAAATTATCAAAATAGAATGATTTTTTAAAAATTTATATTTTTATTATTACATTCTTGATAAAATTATGTTATACTAAACATATAAATCATAAAATATCTATAATTTATACAAATTAAAAATATTTCAATAATAACAAACAATCATCACCTAAAACTTAGAAAAATAATTTGTTAAGAAGACTTCAAAATAGTAACATAAACGAAAAAATGTATTATTGCCCCATGGAAAAAAAGCACAGTGAAAACACCAGTAGATATATTAAGTACAGTGAAAAGTTAAGAAAGTGTTTCTTAATTTTTAACTAAAAACTAAGATTCGGTTTTTAAAATTTTTATTTAAGAACTGATTCTTAAATTTTTAATTAAAAGTTAAGAAATATTAACCTCCGCTAAAAACCTCACCATAAGAATTTTGGATTAATCATATTCTTAGATCTCTTAAGTTTTATCAAATAAAAATTAGAGGGACGGTTACAAGGGAGGTATTCTAAAACCTTATCAATGGGGGCCAAGGAAGTGTTTATAAAATCTGTTGCTTTACCTCTCCCAATATATGCAATGTCTGTTTTTCGTTTACCAAAAGGTCTTTGTGAATGACTTATGAGTGCGATAATAGAGTTTTGGTGGAGTAGTGGAGATAAAAAGAAAAAGATCCCATGGGTTTCTTGGGAAAATTTATGTAAACCTAAGGAACAAGGGGGTATAAGATTCCATGACATTGGACGTTTTAATAAGGCTTTACTCGGGAAACAAACTTGGAGAATTTGGGACAACCCGGATTCTCTGGTGGCTCGAATTCTAAAAGTCAAATATTTTTAAAATGGCAATTTTTTGGAATGTGAAATGGAGACACGTCCGTCTTTCGCATGGAGGAATATCATGCATGGTAGAGAATTATTAAAAAAGGGTTTGTATCGACAGATTGGTAATGGGGCGGATACTAATGTTTGGGCGGAAAATTGGATAATCGACACCATTCCTCGGCCTCCATTGTATCGTGAGAATAACTCGAGAAATTTAGCGTTAAAAGTTTTGGACTTATTTATACAGGGATCGAATCAATGGGATACTAATTTATTATACCAGACTTTTACACCACAGGATGTGCAGAGGATATTATTTCTCAAACCACCATTGCAAGTAGATGATTCGATAAGATGGGGTTATACATCAAATGGTTCATATTCAACTCGTAGTGAGTATAAGTTGTTGGATGTTTCGGTCGATTTTGAACAACCTCACGGACACTCTCTTACTCCAATTGAAAAACAATTATGGACTACTTGAGGTATTCCGGTAAACCCAACATGTCTTGTTTATGGTAATGTTGCAGAGACTATTTGTCATACTCTTTTTACATGTAATAAAGTACGGAACATATGGGAGCAAACTAATTTTCCAGCACCCGAGCTTTCTCTCAGAACTCTACCACGATATTGCATGTGCTTCGTCAAATTTAAAAATGCCACGATATTGTGTGATGTTGAATATAAAACTTAGAAACTATAAGCATCCATTAATCAAGAGCAATAAATAATATGCTCTTTAAAAAAAGAAGATAACACTTTATTTCATTGATAAAACATGTAACAAATTACAAACAATAGATTAAAGGGAAGATAATGGTAGAATAAAACAAGAATATTGAAACAAGAATCATATTTTTAGTGATAATTTAGAACATCGATTTAAAATGTGCTATCTCTAAGCACATTGGAAACCAGATGGAACCTTGGTACGACACTGGTTAAAGAGAACACTGAGTGAAATAGGAACACGAAGATTAATAATGCCAAGGACATTAGCCTTCAAGGTGGTGCAGAGACAGACTCCCGCATCGAGATTAACTAGACCTTGGACAAGGCTGCAGCATTCGGCCTTTTGTGGTAGAGAAACCTTAACCAAATTCAACACGTTGGCACATACCTTAAGTTTCAGAGCATCTTTACAAGTGGGTTTGGGGTAAGGGGCGGGAGTCGAGCTGACAAAAGTGAAGAAGATGACATTCAAAACAAGGAGAAGAGCAATCTTAGAGTAAGCCATTGATGAAGAAGTGATAGCTTTAAGAGATTTCTCTTAGAAAGTTATCTCTCTTTATCAAGCTTGTGGTGTTGTGTGGAGAAAATGGAGAGAGTTATGGTTTTTATAGGCGAAGATTCAAATCGGCTAATGTGTTTTTATTACAATTCCAAGAGTGGCAACGAAATGACATTATAAGTTCGATGAACTGTTCATGTGATGATGTGAAGGACTTAACATATTTTAAAATAAAATTATTATGAAATGATTGATCTTACTAACTGTCAAGTGTCAAGACAAAAGGATTACCAGTAATTATATGTAACATGCAACAAATATTATGTTAGTGAATATATATAACAAGTCTCATAAATAATATTATGTCCCTGTCTCTCTTGTTCATATCCTCCACGAGGATGACATTTATTCTTCATCTTATACAATAAAGTTGAGTTTTCTCACTTCTCAAACTTCCACATCAGCACTAGAATATGGGGCAAAAAAAGACATGTCAGCATTTACTAATTGAAATCAAACCGGACAAAATTAATTTTCATCTCGGTTTGTCATATCCTGATTTTTTTAGTTTCTGAAAAAATGGGTTTGGGCTCTTCAAAATATAATGGCCAGTTCTAGAATATTTTATGTATTACCCAACCTGCAGATTTTTTTTTAGATTTAGACACATTTTCAGTCTGTTAAATCGTCTTCTTACGTTAGGTTTCAGATATCAAACCGGCGGTCATCTTTTTGTAAAGTTTTTTTTTTTACTTTTTTGTAAAGTTTGTTCTCATGCATCCTTATATTTCATATAAAATAATTAACACTTGCACAACTTATAACTAAACAAGGTGCATAGTTTGTATTACATATATTGCAACATCTTCAACGTTTTAATGTACACAATTTAAAGTAACAAATGATAATAATTAACACAAGTTAATAGAATTATGAAGATACCATCATAGAAAATTATGAACACTTTCATAATTCATTTAAGATTACACAAACTACAGAGCTAATGAACACTTGCACAACTTCTAAAAAATAAACAAAGAGCAAAGCTTATATCACTTTGTTTAAACAAAGGTCGGAGCTTATATCACTTTGGTTTATGATTGCCACATATATAAGAATCTGTTCAAAAAAATGATTGCCACATATACAAGGTTTTAGATGAGAAATTTATAAGTAACAAACTGATAATAATTAATTAACACAAAATAATAAAATTAAGAAGTTACCATTACAGAAAATTATGAACACCTGCACATCTCATAAAAATTAGACACATTTCAGAGCTTATATAACCTATATTGACATATCCTATACGCTTAGAAGACAAGTTTATAAATAACAAACTGCTAAAAATTAACCAAAAAAAATTGGATTTAAGAAGCTATAACCTTACAAATTAAAGTTTATCATTGCAGGGTGCCTACACGCCTCCCAACTGAATGATTAGCTCACACTGTAAATGCAGTGTAATTGCAAAAGCCAGTAGTTACGTATCTCCTACATTCTTTCACTACACAGTTCTGATGCAACCTCTTGATTCCTAATTACTCAACCATTACGATTTTCAGAAATAATGGTGAAGACGCCAGTTGAATTTAATGGCAAAGCNGCCTCCCAACTGAATGATTAGCTCACACTGTAAATGCAGTGTAATTGCAAAAGCCAGTAGTTACGTATCTCCTACATTCTTTCACTACACAGTTCTGATGCAACCTCTTGATTCCTAATTACTCAACCATTACGATTTTCAGAAATAATGGTGAAGACGCCAGTTGAATTTAATGGCAAAGCAACCACGGGAGATCTCCAAAAATCTTAGTGTTTCTGAACACTCCACCGCATCATCATCATATGTAACCAAAAGAAGTCATAAAAAGAAAAAAAAATTGGTCCAAAGGAGACGTAAACTAATTCTTTATGACTTTGACAACTTACTCTTTTGTAAAAAAAATTATGTACTTATTCCTACTCTTAAATCTTTATACCACCAGTATCTGAACCACGGCAGCCTTGGCTACAAGATAAATATCTACCACGCACACCAGGCCCCCCTCCCCCCCATATCGGACACCTATCAGCTGAAGCTCATCTTGATAGTGAGGGAATAAATCAGTACTTCTTCCACCACAAATCAATCAAAGCACTCAATAACCTCACATGTGCCAATCTGCTTATGGAAAATACGATAAGGGTATGTATCTTTGGGGTTTAGTAATGTTGTGCAGAGGAAACCTCAAAGAAGGAAAATATTTCTTTGATATCCTTGACTAGGAACACACACTATCAAAATCCGAGCGCTGCTGGAATAAGATTAAGAGGTTCAAGTACTTTGGATATCCGATCAGATTTCTTTGATACACTACTATGGCAATGCTATCAAGAAACTTATGTTCCGGACAAGAACGTTCTCTGAAAACACCGCACCTGAAGGTGGACCAATGGCAGAGGACATTGAGCATATGAAAGCTATGTTTGAAGCATTAGGGTTTAAGTTCGCCTTTTGTATCTCTGATTATCTATATATGCTCACGGGACTTGATTTTAACGGTCACGAGAATGGTGGCGTTTAAGATGTAAACGATCAGTTTAGGATTGTTACTATTTTGTGTATAAGATATAAATGATCAGTTTAGGATTGTTATTATTTTAAGAGGACGGTATATTATCTTCCTTGAAACAACATAATCACAAAACAAACACAACTATTTACATTTTCCATTTACAAACATGAACTTTACTTTATGTTTAAGTATTTACTAAATTAACTTTGTAAAGTCTATCAAATTTTTACTCTACCTTTATTTGTTTCGATTAATAACAACCACTTATGCTACTCCACTAATAATCAGAAAAGATCATTGTCTTCAACATACTTACAACATCAAATTTCTAAATATAATCTCTTCACCAAGGCCACAAAATAAATCGCAACTTCTTTTATAATAACATATATGAATCCGGCGCGTAGCGCCGGTACAACACTAGTAATAAAGAAACAGTTGTCGTTAAAAAAAATGTCCAAGAAATTATTAGATGTTAGTTAAATTCATATGAATGAGTTTATTGATTTACACCGTTTTTTAACGACTAGACCAAATTTTTAAAAGTTCGTTCTTCAAAAATCATTTCGTTTAGGTCCAATTTACTAATTAGAAAGACCTCACAGCATTATATAGATCGATTTGAACACTGAAATAAAATGACAAGTATCTTTTTACTTGTCATTTTGACTGTAATTTAATTTTTGTTTTATTGTCTTTGTGGTATGTAACATGCTTTCTTTTTAGACTTTTAATGTTCTGTTCAGCAGAAAAACAGAAAGATTATCAGCCGATCCAAATCCAAATTAACATCAAGCTAATTCAAAATTTCAAATAGTGAAAGAATAAAATTTCTGTGTTAATTGATATTTAATGTTAACAAATAAAATTATAGATGTAGAACTATATATATATACAATTTAACATTTAACCCTCCACCATCCCCCCCCCCCAAAAAAAAAAAAATTTGTAGGTGAAGATCCAATTTTGAATGTCTAAACTGATTTTTTTTCAAAAAAATAAATCTTTTTTAGAAAAATCATTTCGTTTAAGTCATATTTAATAATTTGAAAGAAGTCTAAGTACTATATATACTGATGTTTAGAACACTGGAATCAAATGAATTTTTTTTATGCATATATGTGTCTGTAATTAAGAGATACTCCCTCAGTTTCAAAAAGTTACACGTTTTAGTTTTTTCACACATATTAAGAGATAAAATTTTGATCATAAAATATTAAGAAAAACATAAAGTTCAATGCATCATTTATTATATATAACAAATCCCTATATTTTTTAACCAATAAAATTTTAAGAAACACAATTATTTTTTTCTGGAATCTACAATTTTTCATTAAATTATAATTGAAAATATAAAAATATATCTTTTTGAAATAAATATTATTTCTAGAATGTTCATCTTTTTGAAACGGAGGGAATATCTCTTAGAAAGTTATCTCTCTTTATCAAGCTTGTGATGTTGTGTGGAGAAAATGGAGAGAGTGGTATGGCTTTTATATAGGCGAATATTCAGATCACCTAATGTGTGTTTTAAAACTAGGATAAGATATGTGTCTTGCGCATGGTGAATATATGTAATTAAAATATAAAATTTTAGTATTGAAAATTTTAAAATTTGCCTATGATTATTTTTATATGTATTTAAAATTTTAGAATTTTGAAATTTTTATATAATTATCTATACGTCGAATCAGAAACAATTGTAATTAAAACTGTAGATCAAAACTTAGGATTTAATGGACCCGATTTCATATATCTTTTCACTTTTCAATGTTCGAGTGATAGAAAATAAACGGAGTGTCACTATGCTTGATTGGTAGAGTATTAGCAAGTTTCCTAATGCTTTCTTAAAAAGTAGTTGGTAAAATATTTGTATTTAAAATATATAAAGTTTAATATAATTTATTTATTTGTCTACTAATATTAGAATATTATATTTTTTACAAATTGTTTCTTATTTTAAATAATTTTATAAAAAATAAGTTAAATTTTAAATTATTTTTAAAAACAATATTTTAAGTTTTTCAAATACAAATAGACGATTTAAAATTAATTATAGTTATAATTTAACATAACCATAATGATTTAAAAAATTAAATTTTTTAAAAATTAACAAATTAAAAATTAACTCAGTTTTATATCATGATTTAACAATTTACAATTAATTATGGTTATGAGAAGTTTACGTTCACGTGTCAATCCTATTTATCTTCAATTTTTTTTCTTGTTGTGTTTTTTTTATTTTGGTTATTACACGATATAAATATTGATTTTGAATTTTATTCTCATTTGGTTTCTTTGTTTTCACCTGGGATTTAGAAAATACTTAAGATTTAAAATAATTAAAGAGATACATACTTAGGTTAAGATCTGCACTTTATGCACAATAAGTATTTTATATTTATTATTTATTTTATATTTTTCTGCATATTATAAAATAATAAAATTATATATATATATATAAATAACTAAGAAATCAGTTACTATTATATAATAAATTGGCGTATGCATATAAATTAACTATCACTCTTGTTTATTCGCAATTAGGGTAACTAAATCAAAATAATCCATCTTATATATTGTATATGATATATAATTAAATTTAAATGATATAAACATAGTAATATAGCATATTTTTAATATGGATATTTATTAAATGAGGTTTCTACTCATATGATTTTATGATTATTTGCATATTTGTGTAACAAAACTTTACCGACGAATTTGTTTAAGGTGAGATGTTTAGTAATTTCAATAATTTATAATCCTTTTGAAAAACAATTACATATTTCAAAATTAAAATATTAACTTTTCAATATATGTTCAAAGAAAATATCAAAATATAAGTATGTATTTTCATACGATGTATAGTTTAATTTAAACAATATGAAATACATATAAACTAAAATTATTTCTTCATATGGTCTTATAATCATTATATTTTAATAGTAAAAAAAATTAAAACCTTGATCGTAAAAGTTTATGTGAGATTTTTAACAGTTTTAGTAATTATACTCATTTTGAAAAATTCAAAATAAAAAATACACAAAAAACCTAGATTTTTATTATATAATTAATGTAATTGTGTAATTTATTTTAATAATAAATAAATAAAAATGATAAAAAGTATACAGATTGTTATCAAATCTTTATTGTTTAAAATCATTAATTGTCATATATATATATATATATATATATATATATATATTTAATCACATTAGGTAATTCTATAGGTTTTACTTAACGAAAGCCTGCGAAACAATAAATATTTGATATATGCGACTAACTATAGCCTACGAAATATTATATTGCTAAAGAGTATAATTTTTATAATATATATTATATTACATGTTCTAGAATATTTCTAAATTAAAATAGAAGACAAAGAACTATGCCGATAAGATTGGAGTTATTTTTAATTATTACAAATTTAAGACTATAACTTTTTAAATGATTATCTTATAATATATAGGGGATTTGACTAGTGCCAAGGAAATGACATTGTAAGTTCGATGAACTGTTCATGTGAAGGATTAATATATTTGAAAGTATAATTATGAAGAACTGACTGATATTACAAACTGTCAAGACATGTAACATGCAAGAACTATTAAATTAGTCAATAATACACAAGGCTCATAGCTTATATTAATAAATAATCTAAATAAAATGACAAGTATATTTGTACTTATATGTGAATGTAATTCCTTTTTTACTTATTGTTTTTGTAGTTATGTAACATGTTATCTTTTTGTGTAAAAGTTTAAATTCTATATCATTTTTAACATAGATCATCAGGATTACAAGTAGTGGATAAAACTAACAATTAAAATTACAACAAAAGTATAAAATACAATTTCTTGAAGTTGAGTAGAACACTAAGGTGTAAAGTTTTTGAACTAGTTTTTTTAATTCTTTTTTTTATTTTTATTTTTAGATTTTGATTTTCAGGTTTTCTGGTTTTTTTATTATTTTCAACTATTGGTTTTTATTTTTTAAGATTTTTAATTTGTTTTTATGGGTTTGCTGTTTTTTTTTTCAAAAAAATGACTAATACGGTATTTTAAAATAATAAAAACAACAGTAAAGATACCATTGAAAATTATCAAATATAATGATTTTTTAAAAATATATTTTTTTATTATCACATTCTCAATAAAATTATGTTACACCAAAAATATAAAATCATAAAATATCTATAATTTAAAAAATTAAAAATATTTCAAAAATAACAAACAATCATCACCTAAAACTTAGAAAAATAATTTATTAAGAAGACTTCAAAATAGTAACATAAACGAAAAATGTATTATTGCCCCATGGAAAAAAATCACAGTGAAAACACTGGTAGATATTAAGTACAGTGAAAAGTTAAAAAACTGTTTCTTAACTTCCGCTAAAAACCTTAACCTAAAAATCCCAGGTTAATCATATTCTTAGATTGTCAAAAGTTCTTCTCCAATAGATTGACCCACATCCTGTGCAGTTTGTTAGGTTTTCAATCTTGGTGCAACACAAGAATCTAATCAAATTTTTCTCCATAGTCATTCGAAATCACTTCTCCTTTTCGACTATCACATTTTCCGCCACCATAGCCAAACAACAGTTAAACTTGTAATCAAATCACCCCTAAACACATGTGCTTTTTAAAACTCAGAGTAGTCAATAGTAAGATAGGATGTTAACTTCACTACTAAAAGAGGAAAGTTTGTTATGTTTGTTTATGTTAACTTCGCTATCACACTTCCATTAAAAAAATAACAATATAATAACCACGGGGTGGTGGGTTAGTGGTCTTGAGGCAGTTTCAATGCCAAAAAGGACCCGACTTCGAATACCCCCTCTGGCTACGGAATGCCTTATGCCCTCCCCAAGTTGAGTTAAGCGTCGCGTTGGTGTCATCGCATCCCTTGGATAATGGGTATTGGTGCCGGCTGGTTCCGGATCAAGGGGATTAGTTGGTTGAGTTAAGCGAGGCGTTGGTGCCACCGAATTGCCTTCGAAACTCCTGTAAAAAAAAAAAAAATATATATATATATATATAATAACAAATAAAAAGTCATGTTATGTTTTTTTTGTAAAATTCAAAATTTAATAATATTAAAATAGAAAAAATATAAATATGAAAAATAATAAAACTAATACTATAAATTATCTGTATGCGCACTTTTTTATTAGAGATATAACATATATACTTAAATATATTGTGTCGATTATTTATGAAATATTAATAATAATTAACTGAACAATAGTTTTAACTTAATTTTTTAATATTTCAAAATTATAATATGAAGTCATTTAAAATTATTATAAATGCATAAATCTTTTCTTTTAATTTGAATTATATATTTTTAGGCAGATATAATATAATTTTATATATATCTGGATATACGTTTTATTCCAACAAGTATCCATTTCCTAACTTTTTGAAAACTATAGATTCTATGTTTTTATATGGTTTTGTTTCCACCTATCCGCTACCAATTCCTTGTAACATAGCTAATAAGAATTCAATTAGAAAAAAACATTCCTCTAGGTTCGGTTTTATTCCATGTGCTTGGTCAAATTTAAAAGTTCCATCGTATTGTGTGATATTGATTTTTTTTTTTTGTTGTAACACGTGTGATATTGATATATAAAACATAGAAATTAGAAGAAAAAAATAACACTTTATTTCATTGATAAAAATGTATCAAATTGCAAACAATACATTAAAAGAAAATAGTAGAATAAAACAAGAATCGTGTTTTTAGTGATAATTTAGAACATCGTCTACAAAATGTGCTATCTCTAAGCACATTGGAAACCAGATGGAACCTTGGTACGACACTGGTTAAAGAGAACACTGAGTGAAATAGGAACACGAAGATTAATAATGCCAAGGACATTAGCCTTCAAGGTGGTGCAGAGACAGACTCCCGCGTCGAGATTAACTAAACCTTGGACAAGGCTGCAACATTCGGCCTTTTGTGGTAGAGAAACCTTAACCAAATTCAACACGTTGGCACATACCTTGAGTTTCAGAGCATCTTTGCAAGTGGGTTTGGGGTAAGGGGCGGGAGTCGAGCTGACAAAAGTGAAGAAGATAACATTCAAAACAAGGAGAAGAGCAATCTTAGAGTAAGCCATTTATGGAGTGATAGCTTTAAAAGATTTCTCTTAAAAAGTTAGTTCTATTTATCAAGCTTGTGATGTTGTGTGGAAAAAATGGAGAGAGTGGTATGGTTTTTATAGGCGAAAATTCAGATCGGCTAATGTGTTTTTAATTACAATTCCAAGAGTGGCAACGAAATGACATTATAAGTTCGATGAACTGTTCATGTGATGATGTGAAGGACTTAACATATTTTAAAATAAAATTATTATGAAATGATTGATCTTACAAACTGTCAAGTGTTAAGACAGAAGGATCACCAGTAATTACATGTAACATGCAACAAATATTATGTTAATTGAATATATATAACAAGTCTCATAAATAATATTATATTCTTGTCTCTCTTGTTCATATCCTCCACGAGGATCACATTTATCCTTCATAATAAAGAAACAGTTGTCGTTAAAAAAAAATGTCCAAGAAATTATAGAAAGATTATTAGTCGATCCAAGTCCAAATCGATATGAAAGCTACATACAATTCAAATAGTGAAAGAATAAAATTCAAATGTTATCGGATATTTAACATTTCTGTGGCCTTTTTGAGACCTCCCACAGATCTGGACAGATCTGCTTCAATGCTGGTCATGCATGGTGCTCCGATGGTGGTGCTCCGATGGTGGTGCTCCGGGTCATGGTATTTCCCTTAGAAGTTTTCTAGCTTCAGCTAATGCAATATCCCACATTCTTTTTGAAAAATGTTGAGGATAAGTGCATTTCCTGAGATTTATAATTTCAAATATAGAGTTTTTTTGCTTTTCAAAATGAAATTTCAAAATTGAAGTTTTAATTTCAAATTTAAAGTTTTATCTTTTTATTTGTATTTTGATCCTTACAATTGCAAAGAAATTTATGATTCATAAATATTTTTTCGTTTATTGTTTTAATCCTTTAAATTTTTATTTCTGATGAATATTTTAAATTAATTTTTATTATTGTATAATTTAAGTTTTACACATAAAATAGATAATAAAATAAAATATTTAATTTTTTGAAAACTAAAATTAGAAAAAAAAAGTTTTACAAAAGAAACTTAATATTTGCTTGTAGTTTAATAATTTAAGAATAGAACTAGATCTCGACCCGTGCAACCGCGCGGATGTTTGTTTTCATTTACTTTTATAGAAACATTTTGTTTTCATTTTTTAAACAATTTTTTTTCACTTCTAAATTGACATGTACTATATATATATATATATGTATATATATATATCAATTTTTAAAAGATAAAAATTTTATCATAAATTAGTTTTTTATCGAATAGGTTGTTTTAAACCTTCACATATATTTGTATTTTTTTTCTATATATATTGTTTTGGATTATTATTTCATTATTGAAGTCGTAAATATATGTAAAAATTGGTAAAATGTTTCATTGTAACATTTCTAAAATCTAGAAAGTTTAACAAAAATAAAATTTAGCTTCATATTATGGAGTAAGTAATTAAAAATTTAGTTTCTTTTATTTTTTAAAATAAAATACATAACTTAAAAAAAATCATTCTCTTTTTGTTATTTTTAAAAAAAATAAACAATATTAAAAGTTAACATCGACAAATATATAAATAATTAACTTATGAAGGTATACTATTACAACCCTAAATTATATCTATTTAGTTTAAACATGTGTCTTATTATACTATCTATAAATCTAATGGGTTATCCAATTATTTTACTAGCCCAATATAATTTTTTGGTAAGCCCAAAATTATAAATAACTGATTGTAAAATTATTAATTAATGATTGAATAATGTAATGTGATAATTATAGTAGATGGTCCATTTTAAAATATCACACATTAAAAGAGTCATGACTTCTATTTTAATATATTAGATTACATATTTTTGTTTTATTTTTAAATTTGAAATACATGTTAAAATAAAATTAAGTTGAAATTAAACAATATAGAAGCCAATTTTTGGGATGATGTTAAAAGTATTTTACATAATTTCTAATTTTTTTTTATAAATCAAAAATGAATTAAAGGATATTAAAAAGATTTTGTTAGTTTTTTTCATATAAAATAAAATCTTGATTTATATTTCAATTAAAATTAAAATTAAAATATGAAAAGATATTATTATGTGATGTAAAATTTGATAAACATTCTAAGGATTTTCCAAATTAAAAAATCACACATAAAAAAAGTCATGACTTCTCTTTTGATATATAAAACTAAATTTTGTCATGCGCTTTGGATTTTTTTTGAAACAAACTAAATTTATATGATATAAATATTCATAATTGAATATGAATCTACATTTAAATGTTACATAAGACCATTATAGTCAGTGATTTGAAACACGATCCGGATCCGTAGTTAAACCAACATAACCGATAATGATATATGTAACCAGTTTGATTTTTTTATAAAAAGCTCATTATTAAAATCCTATAAAACCCGCAAAACTACCGCTAAAACCTGGGAATCAGCTACCGATTCAAAGCACATGATTATTTTCGAAATAAATCAAATTTATATGATATAAATTTATATTTTTGATTATGTATCTACATTTAAATATTACACATGAAGCATTATATTCAGTAATCTAAAACATGATCAGAACCCGTAATTAAACCGCAAAATTGATGACTTTATATGTAACCCAGTTTGATTTTTCTTTAAACTCGTTATTTAAAAATTCTATAAACCAAATTTATATGATATATATTTGTATGTTTTAATATGTATCTACATTTAAATCTTACACATGAAGCATTATATTCAGTGTTTCGAAACACGACCCGACCCGTGGTTAAAACTAATGACTTTATATGTAACCCGGTTTTTTTGTTTTAAAAGTTCATTATTTTAGAATTATATAAAACCCGCAAAAATCTCGCTAAAACTTAGGACTCGGCTACGGTACAAAGTGCGGGATTATTTCCAAAGCAAACCAAATTTGTATGATATAAGTTTGTGTTTTTGATTTATGTATTTACATTTACATGTTAAACATGAAGCATTATATTTACTATTCTGAAATCGATTCGGACTCGTAATAAAACCGATAAAACTGATGATTTTTATGTAATTGGGTTTGGTTTTAAAATAAAAAACTCATCATTTAAAAATTCTATAAACCCGTAAAAACTGCTAAAATCTGAATATAACTTGTTATGTTATTTTATATTTATTAATTGGTGTAGTAATTTTATTATGAATATAAATTTATTTCTTATTATATAAATGAAAATTGAATTAGTATTCGTTTTTAACTATTTAATATTATTTATGAATTTTATTATTTAAACATAAATATTAAAAAGATATGTATATTTAATTTTTAAATAAAAGATACCAAAAGATATTACTAAAATTTAATCTTAGGAAAAGATACTTAAGAATATCTTTTTAGATATCTTATTTTGAAAATATTAAAATAATTGGTTAGGCATAATCTACATTTAAACGATAATTTAGTTAGTTATAAGAGAATAAAAAAGAAATTAAATAAATGTAATAGTATAACATATACTGTTTATAAATAGATATAATGTGTTCATGTTTTAGTAGTATTGATAACATAGACGGTTTACAAGTAGATAAAATGTGTTCATGTTTTAATATTGACTAGATTTTGATCCGCGCAACCGCGCGGGTGTTTGTTTTCATTTATAGTTAGTTATATAAACATTTTGTTTTCACTTGTAGATTGGTATATATTATAGTAATCACATATTTACGATATGTATAGTAAATGTTTTTCAAACATAATAGTATTATATAATACGTGTTTTAATCAAATAGATTGTTTCAAATTTTCTATATTACACATGTTTTTCGAACATGTGTTTGTTTTTCTTCTATATTTTATTGTTTGTAATTAATATTTTATTTTTAGATAAAGTAATATAAATAGAGTTTGATTAAATATTAGTATACTTTAATTTTGCAAAGATAATATAAATTTCGAAGAAATTTTTGCTAAAAACTAAACTTATAGCTTCATAAATTAATATTATAAAGAATTTTATTAAAAAAGAATTTTTTTTAAAAAAAAATTAATAATATAATTTTAAAAATTTACATCGAAATAAATTTATCTAATATATATAGCATGTAAATTTTGTTAGGGTATATAAATATTTCATATTACGAATCTGTGATTTTTGTTAATATATTGTGGATGCATTTAACTATTATTGATATATTTTCTTATAAATAATAGAAGATTTTTAAACTTATATCTATTGACATATTTTGCGTGACAAAATTAGAAAGTGTGAGGTAGTTTATCAAAACCAAATTGTTAAGCGTATCTTTGTTATTATAGATATGATTTTTCATAAGATATAATAATGCTAAGATTATTAGAGAGTTAATGTAACATGACTTTTTAGTAATAGTCCATTTTTAAATAAATCACATATGAAGTTAAGTCATGACTTCTATTTTAATATATAAGATTAGACAACAAAAATCTGGTATTTTGGTTAATATTTGCTTGCAGTTGTGAGTTGGCACAGTATTCGTTTTCGCTGATTTCACAATTATACCAAACCAACTCATTCTCAGCTAGCTTTAAAGAAAAAAACGAAATCAACAATGGACCAATGAATTTCATTTGGGATAATAGCTTTAACCAGGAACCGGAAAATCCGGTGACTTCATTATCCCAAATAACCAAGAAAAACAGTTGTCTTCCCAATTCACCCACCACGTGTATTGACAGTACGGAAGTGTTATCACGTTCGGATTTCTGTATGTAAATGACTTTAATACCCTCCGTTATTACAGTAATTTCTGTTTCAAGGGAACGCGTTATGGGAAACGCCGTTTAATGGGTTTAGCAGCGTTCGGTTGAACCACCTAACAACCACCGCTTTCTTTCACACTTATACGAGTTCCCTTATCTTTTCTTGTTCGGAATATTATTTCGTTATCTTTATTTTTTATCAACTTAGATGTATTAATTAGATAATAAACATGTTCACAAATACATACATAATATTGAAAAACAACAAAATACATAAATAAAAAGATGAGAACAACATCCGATAACAATTCTTGTAATCTTTCATTTTTTGTCGCATTACGAACACATATTCTCTTTATTATATGAAATTGGTCTTGTTCCAGTTGATATATATATATATATATATATATATATATATATTTCAGTTTCAAATCCAATTTATTAATTCAACCATAAGAAGAAAAAAAAGTTGACAAGACCAATTATCAACAATTGTATGGACATCGTCATATAACAAAGAGAGTACATCTTCTATGTGTTGTCATTTTCTACAATAATTCAGTATAATATTTTGATACGAAATATATTGTATCAAAATATAAATTATGAATACTTTGGACAATAGAAGACTACTTCTTTCAATCTTTAGATTTTCTTCTACTTTTTGAATCCATGGCGGTTTCTTCAGTGGAAGTAACAAATCCAGTAAGATTTGTTTTGAACTTCGAATAGCCATTACATATTGATGATAACCTCTGGAAGCAAATACAAAACTAACAATAAGTGTTAGGTTTGACAAGGTTTCATCAAAAAATGCTGGAAAAAATCCAGTGTAATCTTTAAAAATTATACAAAGATA
The DNA here is from genome assembly GCA_932364175.1 of Eruca vesicaria subsp. sativa. Taxonomy (NCBI): domain Eukaryota; kingdom Viridiplantae; phylum Streptophyta; class Magnoliopsida; order Brassicales; family Brassicaceae; genus Eruca; species Eruca vesicaria. The sequence continues at coordinate 89,265 of CAKOAT010564043.1, forward strand.
GATGAATGAACAAATGGTATAGAAACACATATACACATTTTTCTTTTGGAATTTTATTCCTAATCACATTATTGATTTTTTGTGGAGTTATGTCTTTGAAGATAAAATCGAAAAAGAGGAGAGAACAACTGGACATATGCATGTGGATCCTAAGAACACTCAGAGGAAATGGAAGAATGCAGATGTAGGGGTTGATCAAATCACCATTGAGAGAGAAAAACGTTCTCCGAGACTTTATTCTTGTAACTGTCCACTCTATTTTTTATGAATATTATTTCGTTATTTATGAAACATTTGATATTTAAAATCATAGTATGATACAAATCTAAATGTCACTATTACATGTCGATGAGATTATTGCTACGAATAATTACAATCATTGATTCATTGTTAATTAAGAGATAGAACAAATATTTGCCTATTTTCAGTCAGTTTAATATTTATTTCATAATAATCTAACATTGATAGTTTAAATTTTAATAAAACATATGATTGAATAATGATTTGAAACTTATTTATCTTCTTAACTGAAGAACAAGTGGCACTATAAAGTGACCACAAAAATTATCTACTTTTCTGTTTTACTATAATGATTTGAAACGTATTTTATATATTTTCTATATAAAAATACTAGTATCTATATACTGAACTATATTCCAACCAATAGAAAAATAAATTGCATAATAAATTTTACATTAAAAATGACATTTACTGTATAACAGAAAAAAAAAATTCTATTATAACACTTAATATGAAACGAAGAGAGTATTAATTATGAAAAGGGATTTAAGTTTATCAGTTGTGTAATTGTATTATTTATTATATCCCTTTCTGAATTTGTAAAATTCCTTCTCATTGGGGTATTCACTTATTTTTGAGTTGGCGACCAAAAAAAAAATTAATCCAACCGCAACAAGTGCGGCAAACGTTACGAGCGTTACCTAACATATATGGGTTGAGAAGAACTTCCGAACCTTCTCCATCCACCATCTATTTTTAGTTCATTTTTTTAATTATAAAACAAATTTGTTATATTTCCTCCGTTTCATATTAAGTGTCGTTTTAGAGAATTTTATTTGTTACAAAATAAGTGTCTTTTTCAATTTTCAATGCAAAATTTATTAATTTTACTCTGTAGCCTATTTTTCTATTGTTTGATATATGGTTAGTTGTATAGGTAATTGTATTTTTATATGGAAAATATGTAAAATTAATGGTTTTCTTAATACGTGTGCAAGAACTTAAAACTACATTTATAATGAAACAGAGAGACTATATACTACAGTATTTTTGTTTTTTAATTACGGTGGCCAGTAAGTAAGTATAAAACTATAAATTATATTTTCCGGTTTCCCAAAATTTCCTCTTTTCTCTCTTTCTCTAGGTCCTCTTCTAGCAGCCGGATAACCGTGTTGGAAAAAAAAAAGAATAACCGATTTTCCCCGGCAGTTATCCGTTTTTTTCCCGATTCAGTTACTCGTCGGAGGATTAGCTTTTGTTTTACATTCATCCTCTGGTGAGGATACTGCATAGGTTAATAATTTTGACGTTTCTGTTGACTCAGCTACGCGGCGATTCGGATCTCCGCGTTTGACTCGGTCCTCGCTCGCTACGCCGCGTTTTTGTAGAATGTGGCTTGCCTTGTTTGCATGCCAAGCTTTATATTGAATTATCTAGGGTTTTCGTCTTTGTTCTTTGCTTGTTGGGGGGGAAACGGTGGCTCACGGTAGCAGATTACGTAATGCGATGGTGAGAGATAGGTTCCTAGTTTCCAAATTTCGCTTGAATTTCGCTATTTAACGATTTATCTTAGATTAGATCTCGTACATTGCTCGAATTGCATTGTGGTTTGAGCTAATTTTTCTTCCTTGAATTGATTCTTCCTTGTGATCTCCGCTTCGTCAATGGATGATAATCTCGCACGCGTTATCTTTCTAATTTTAATTCGCACGTGCGAATTTGAGTCCTCTGTTGAAATGGCGACGAATCTCGCTTGGGGCTTGTGACTCGCTTTCTCCCACGGTGTTGAACTTTGAAACGGTCGCGTTCTTTGACTTTTAGTGGTATTAGTCAAAAGAGATGAGGCCTTTTATGTGGTAGTGAAAATGTGTTGACTGTTTCCATTTTTCTGTGTTCACTTTTTATTATTATTATTTTTTTGTATATATAGTAGTGTGAACTGAATCGTGGACCTATCGTACATTCTTGACTTTCTTGTATATATATGTAGAAATTTGGAGCTTTTAGTTAATGTTGAGACAATGTTTTGCCAGGCGGAGAGGAGGAACTACTTGTCGAAAGAGGTTATTGATGGGTTTGAGTATCTGAGACGTAAAAGGCTTCAAAAGATGAAATCAGGCTGTGTAAGCACGGTGGCTAGAAGTGGAGGTGATGCTACGAGACCATCTTCAGCTTCATGTGGAATGAGATTACGAGTGACTGCTAATGATACAGTAACTAGGTTGAATGGTGTATCTACTGGAAAAGGTGTCTTTTTGAAGGGGAAAGTGGAGAGTTTGGGGGTTGATGATCTTAAATGGACAGAGAGGGTTCCCGAATGTCCTGTCTACAGACCAACGAAGGATGAGTTTGAGGATCCTTTGACTTATTTGCAGAAGATTTTCCCAGAAGCTTCAAAATATGGTAATATTGGCATTGAAATCTAAAATTTCAGTATGCAAGGATTAGTACGGTAGGTGTAGAGTAGATACGTGCTATCTAATTTATTGCTTGCATATGTTAGTTGAAGCTATTGACTGTGTTGTGTTAAATATTAGCTAATGAGTGTAGTAAATGGGAAAAACACGGATTTACTGTTATCCCTTTATCGGCGTTTGACTTTTATCAATCTCGTTTACAGGTATTTGCAAGATCATATCTCCTTTGACAGCAACAGTTCCTGCTGGCGCTGTGTTGATGAAAGAGAAATCAAACTTCAAGTTCACCACCAGAGTACAACCCCTTCGACTTGCTGAGTGGGATTCTGATGATAAAGTTACCTTCTTCATGAGTGGGAGGTTTGTATTTAACCCTGAATAATTTTTTTTAGCTCTACATTTCACCTAGTAGTTTGTATTTGATTATTTGTAAATTACTCAGGACCTACACATTTCGTGATTACGAGAAAATGGCGAATAAGGTATTTGCACGTAGATATTGCAGTGGTGGCTCTTTGCCCGACTCATTCTTGGAGAAAGAATTCTGGAAAGAAATCGCATGTGGCAAGACTGATTCAGTTGAGTATGCGTGTGATGTAGATGGTAGCGCATTTTCATCTGCACCAGGTGATCCGCTAGGAAGCAGCAAATGGAACTTGAATGTAAAGATTTACTACAACTTGAGCTTCTCTATTTTTTGGTTAAGCACTAAGGAAAACATTTGCTCGGTAATTTGAATTTGGTACTTATATGTCTTATCTTTCCCTACTTTCAGAAAGTTTCAAGGCTGCCAAAGTCTACGCTGCGTCTTCTTGAAACATCCATTCCGGTATGTTACAAGTAGTACAGTTACATTAAGGTCTCATAAGAACCTTCTGTTTAGCCTCTTTTAACTGAGATCTACTTGTTTCAGGGAGTCACTGAACCGATGCTTTACATTGGAATGCTGTTTAGCATGTTTGCCTGGCATGTTGAGGACCATTATTTGTACAGGTAAGTTCAATAAATCTGTCTCAAGTAGATGTGTTACTAAGTATGGCCATCTAAAATATCTTGATCTAACTCTTTTATACCTTTTTTTCTTAACAGCATCAATTATCAACATTGTGGAGCATCAAAAACTTGGTATGGCGTTCCAGGTTCTGCAGCTCTAAAATTTGAAAAGGTGGTTAGTGAATGTGTGTACAGCGATGAGATTCTGTCAACTAATGGAGAGGATGGAGCCTTCGATGTGCTTCTAGGGAAGACAACTATATTCCCACCAAAGATTCTGTTGGATCATGATGTGCCTGTCTACAAGGCTGTACAAAAACCTGGAGAGTTTGTTGTCACATTCCCCAGAGCTTATCATGCTGGGTTCAGCCATGGTAAAACAATTTACTCTGAATCTATATTATCATTTTATCAGAAGAATTGTTATCATATTCATCTGAAATTTTGGCTGTGTTTTAACAAATATTGTAGGTTTTAACTGTGGTGAGGCAGTAAACTTTGCGATGGGTGACTGGTTTCCTTTTGGAGCCATTGCTAGTTGTAGGTATGCTCATCTTAACAGATTGCCATTGCTTCCTCATGAAGAACTGATATGTAAGGAAGCAATTCTCTTAAAATCATCTCCCAAACCGGAGAATCTGGATTTTACACCTGCGGAATTGTCAGGACAAAGAAGCATCAAGAGTGCCTTTGTGCACCTGATTCGTTTTCATCATCTAGCTCGATGGTCTCTAATGAAGTCAGGATTATGCACAGGCCTTGTTTCGAATACATACGGAACCATCGTATGCAGTTTGTGTAAACGGGATTGCTATTTGGCGTTTATAAACTGCCATTGCTACTCACATCCCGTCTGTCTCCGTCATGGTAAAGCCTCTTCTCTGTTATCTCCATCAACACATATCCTTCCCTAATGTTATTTATTTATCTATTTGGTGTTATTGTATCATTGCATAGATGTTAGAAAGCTTGACCTTCCATGCGGTACAACACGTACTCTTTTCTTGAGAGACAACATTGAAGTCCTGGAAGCTGCTGCAGAGAAGTTTGAGAAAGAAGATGGAGTTTCAGGTATGATTACAAGTGATGAAGATTTATATGCATATCCATCGTCACTCAAACTTGCAGCCGCAAAAGAAGATGGATATTCACGGTATTCCACTATACACTTTGACTTCAATACCAACCCTGTCATGAGCCACGAAGCAAATGCGTCATGTATCTCTTCTGTTGCTGATAGTTATGAATGCTCAACAGCTGCTGATTACGTAAGTTTAAGACCAAGAACTCACAACAACACTCTGTAATCGTCTCTTTCTTTCTAATATTTGACTTGTGTTTTGGTTACAAGAACAGGTAAATAGACGAGCTAACTGTAGTAGCAGTAGTGATTCTAAGCTATCAGAAGACGTAGGAAGCAGCAGTAACAAGAAGACTCGGTTCTTCTCTGCGGTTCAAGATGAAGTATTAGTTACGGATCAGGAAAGTGAGGGTTCTGATTCCGAGAGTTTCAGAGTGAAACGCCGTTCTTCGCTGAAATGTGAGCACCGAACAGTTGTTCTGGAGACCAGAGACTTTGAGCATCATCAGGTACTGAAAATCACATACTATTTTACAGTAATCATTTATTATACAGCAAACCCTGAGATTTTTTTTTTCTTTCGTGTTTTATTAAATGAAAATAGGAACATAAAAGATTGAAGAGATCACAGAAGTACCACGAAAGAAGATATAGTAGTAGCTGTAGTAGTAGTAAGGAAGAAGTGTTAGTAATTCCAAAAAGAAAGGAAACTCATGAGCAGCAGCAAAGGGACGTGAAGAAGATTGAGAATCATTTTGGTGTTGGGTTTAAACGTCTGAAAGTGAAAGCGTTGATAAAGCCATAACATGACAGCTTCAACTTCCTCCTAACAACATTTTTTTTAATTGCTGATAATCTCTAACAATACAGGTAAAAAGGGAATCAAAAGCAAAATATTCACAGTATCTGATTTTATTAGTATTTTTGTATGAGACAAGAAAGAAGGGGATAACCAACCAATCAACACCATTGGGGTTTGTTTTTAGGATTTTACCAAATCTTTGATTCTTTGTGTACAGAATCTTTCTGTGTACACCTTCCTGTTCCTTCTTCTTTTCATCTTATGATGTAAATCTCTTATTTTGTTTTGGTTATTTCTGTCAACAGATAGTTTTCAATTGGTGAAAATGATGTTTATAGAGGAATTTCAACAATGTAAAAAATTTATTTCTTCACTTCACAATCCAACATATTCCAATAAAAAAAATACTATGGCTCGTTCATCAGCTCTATGTAGTATAGTATAGCTGTTGTTGACAAGAAAAAGAAAAGAATAAGTTTCAACCTACAGTTGCTCGTACATTGTCTGTGTTCACTTGCTAAGCTGTACGCTCCAAAATATAAGCTTAGATCATGAGCAAAGAGTCTAAGGGCTCTTCAAGGAATCTGAGCCGTCCGTTGAAGGAAAAGAAGTGTCTGACGTCGGAGTCAGAGTATTAAGAGCATGTATACGAGAGGATCAACTCAAAGTTCACACGGTTCCAAAAAAAAAAAAATTAAAATAATCTGATATTGGTGAATCCGTGTCGCACGTAGAGTGTCACACGAGCTCTCTACGATAATCTGGTGTCATCACTGTTTCGTGGATTCCACGCTACATGTAGGTCTCATGATTAATTCTTTTATTTAATTTTTTTTTAATAAACGAAAAAATAAAAATAAAAAAGTTAATTAAAAAAACACGACTTAAACTCCTCTCTTCTGGGTCATTAATGTGTTTGCTCTCTATCAGTCTCTTGAGAATGGGTCATGCCGAATTTGTTTGTTTACACAAAAATGTCTCTTCTTCCGGATACTAATTAGTAATTACTTGCTTTATTTAGATATGGTTTTGATATTAGTTTTGGATTATTCGTGCTAACAAAAACTTTTCTTTTTGATAATTAAAGTTAGTGGTTCAGCTGGGTAACAAATATATATATTATTAAACGCTTTCGAATTGTTTATGTTTGAATTTGCTAGCCGAATTAAACAAACTTGCATACCTGATAATGTATCAAAACCTGGAAATTGTTTTGTAAAAATCACCAAAACTAATCAGCATTGTTATTCAATTTCTATACAAAATTCGGTTTAGTCTAAAGCTTCTATGATCTGTAATACATGCAAATAATAATTATCTATTCAAGACTCTAAAAAGGCAATGAGGGTAAGTACATTATTGCGCAACCCAGGTACTCTTAACTTACCACCACATTATCCGTGTCTTAATAAATTATTTTCATCTCAACATCTCTGTAAAAGCTATAGGAATCTGAATCAAATGACTTAGAAACTCGTTGTTTTTCAGAAACGGAGATATCTGAGGCGTTGATCTTTCTTTGTATCCTTCATCGCAAGCATCCAAGCCTTCCGTTGCATAATTCAGTCTCTCGATAACGTCTTTGTAATCACCTTCTTTAAAGGTCTCCATAGCCGAGTTCAATATCTGAGAAGTTCCTGAATAATCGTTGAGACACTCCATTACCAGCAAGTCATTGTCCTTGGGATATTTCCTCGCGTCAAAATCCTTCTTCATCTTGTCACGCATTTTCTTCGATGTTATCCTAGTGTTCTTCATCGACGCCGTGGTTAGTTCGGTGAGATTATTTGCGGTTTTGCACTGCTTACACCCTTCGAGAGACTTGAGGCAGAAATCGAGTTTGAGTTTTCGGTTTTTCGATGCAGCTTTCTTGCAAGAATCTTTAATGAGAGATTGTGTGGTTGCGGAAACGTTTAAGAGGAGAAAGCACGTAACCAGGTAAAGCAGAAATTTCATTGTTCTTTTTTTCTCCTTTTACTTAGTTTGATTTTCTTTAGTAGAAGCAGAGGATATGTGGAGAAGAGTAGATTTGTTTGAAATTATATGTTTTAAACGTTGTGATCCAATTTATAATTCACGTCACGCTTTTTTTAGAGGGCTCATGTCACGCTTTACCACTCCACTTACGTCGTACTCGTATGGCCTATTTGTTCGTTTTGACACACTCCCTCTTCACTTCATTTCTTGCCTTTATGTTAACGAAAAATGGTGTTCAAAAGAAAATGTTAAAAAAAAAAACTTGAAAGAAATTAATTATGTACACGTATATATACTGAATAGTTTAAGAGACTTCTAATATTAAATTTTAAAATGAACTAGAAATTACTCCCTCCGTTTCAAAATATATGTCATTCTAGACATATTTTTTTGTCACAAATTAAGTGTCGTTTTAAAGTTTCGAGGCAAAATTTATTAGTTTTATATAATATTATATTTTTCTATTGGTTGAAAAGTGGTTAGGTGTATAGGTAACTGTGTTTTTATCTTGAAAATATGTACAAATAAATATTTTCTTAATCTGTGTGCAAAAACCTAGAATGACAAATAAAGTGAAACGGAGGGAGTAAAAGAAAAAAGATAAGAACATTTAGATAATTCTTAGGTAAATGATATATTGTCTCATTAGAGTTGTAATTAATGCGTAATCGCATCTACTCCCTCAAGTACAAACCTGGTCATAAGTATGGAGGATTGCTTCAGCGATGGTTCTACCACACCATGTAGAAGGCTACTATGTTTTTTAGATTTATGTTTTTCCAGCAACAAAAAGTAGGAAAATAGCTATTCAAATTCTTTTGTAAATGTTAATTTCCTGAAAGGATGAATAAATTTGAAATTTCATCAAAAATAAAGTTGTAATTAATAATTACGATATATAACTTTATATAATTTTTATATAAACATAAAACAAAACATGGTGTTGTTTATGTTTCTTCAAAATAAAATCTCACTTTCTAGTTTTTCCAATGTTCTGGTGTTATTTTATAATGTTACATATTAAGCGCATTTATATTATGTAATATATGTGTTTACATAAAATATATCAAACCTCCTTTGACACTTCGACATGTGACTATTATTTTTTACCTATATAGTAAATATAACAATTTGCATTCTCATGAATAAAAAACATGTCATCTTGAATAGTTAGACGATCATACTTATAATACATAGCTTAAAAATATATATATACCAACAAAACCTTTGTTCTCCGCAATTTACCCCTTCTTATAAAAAAGAAAAACAGAAATACTATTATATGTGTTTTATGTTTTGTTTTGTTTTTGCTTATACGTTCAGATTGTTGAAGTGGTCGCACCTACGTCTGACTTCTCCTTCCCCATCGCCCTTAACACCGACCGTGCCCATTTTCTCCATCGCACGTGCGAAATCCTCAAAGAATGCTGTCTCGTTTGTTGCGTAAAGCTCAACGAACGGTTTCGTTCTTTTGTTTTTAATAAGGATGTGGTCCGAAGCTAGTAACCCTAATCCTCGCTTTAGGTTCTTGAAGTACATGTTGTCGAATTTTCCTGGACTCATCACGTCGTTAAACGCTGCGATTGTGTCATCCACGGTGTGGTTTTTGCATAGTTCCTTAAGAGCGGTTGCGTATCGCGGGTTCATTTCGGGATCGGCTTTTGATCCGTAGAGACGGTCACTAAACTCTTTGCAGTGAGAGAATCCAATCGTGTGAGCTCCACTTAATGCTACCATCTCACGTAGACTAAACCCGTTTTTCTTGAACATCCCATGGATGTCATGGACCGTCTGGTTAGGCATGGGTACGTTTCCTCGGACTTTATGGGCCTTGGATTCGAGTCCGTCTTTACGACCAAGCTTTACGTCGAAGTAAGGTCCTCCTACCATTGTGACAAGGTCACGTGTAGCCTGCGCTAAAATATCAGCACAGGACACTACACCGGGACAAGACAGCTCGAGAGCTGTCTTGATCCGGTTGACAATGTCGAAAGCATCTCCTGGAAGGGAGTCGTTGAGATCATCGTCACGTTCCGCTTTGTTAAACGAATTTGTGGCTATTAAAACAGACGCATCACAACCTTCCAAGAAACAGTCGTGGAAAAAGAGACGTAGTGTCCCGGCCGCAGTTGTTGGCTGTTGAGCTTGCTTTGTCGAAACGGCTTCACGTACAATTTTGTTGAAATCGGGACATGTTTTTTGGTAGTAATCCGTTCTCAAGATAGCTACATCAGCCGATACGGCTGGTGCAACAACAAGGAAACAAATGAGGAGAACGAAGCGGGAGAAACTCATATTTGAATACCACAAGAAATGGAATCGGATTTGAGAGAGAGGTCTACGAGGTAGACTTCTCTACGATCGATCTTTCGTCGAAAGTAATTAGAAATAAAGAAGATATTAAAGGCTTTGCGACTATTTTTATGGTTTAGGAGGTTACCAAGTAGAGGCTACGTAAATGGATGGTCTTAATATGTACGTGTGGTTATCTTTTTGTTTGTTTGTTTTTTTCTATTTTTGTAGTTTACCTATTTGTTGTATGGTTTAGGTTGCTTATGAATTTGGTTCCTGAGTTGTTTTGGCATATACCCATATAAATACTGGCGTAAGAAAAGGGAATACAGGAAAGTTTTGGTTATTCGTTTATATACAATACAAATCTTCAACTCTGTCTTGTTATATATAGAAAATTGTTTACGTTCGATGGATGTGTCATGTGTGGTAGTTTATATGACAGCATAATGATTTCTTAACGGTTATTTACTAGGGTCCCTGTTTATTAACTAGTCTACATGTCGAATATAACTTAGAAGCAAATTTAGAAAGAAAACTCTAGAATCTAGATAGTCACTTTGGTTGAATAGGAAAATCAAGGTTAACCTACTAATTATTCAAACTTGTGATTGAACACTAATTACTTTTAGTGGTCAACTAATACACCAATGAAATTACTAATATAACATACTTTGCTATATTAACAAAATACGATGACAATCTTTGTATGATTTCCTTGTATCACTAATTTCAACCAGTATTTATAGTTAGATACTTGACTAACTTATTTTTAAGTTATTAATCTATTATATTAAAAGATAAGTCATGATTCACTTCATGTGTGATTTTTTTAGTTTGAACCATCTTAAAAAAATTTATAAAATTTTACATCACATCATTATAATATCTTTTCATATTTTTAATTTTTATTTGAAATACAAATAATTAGTTTTAAGAAAATTCTATCAAAATCTTTTTAAAAACTTTTAGAATCTTTTCAAGATATAGTTTCAAAAATTATTTAATTAAAATTTTAATTATCATAAAATATAATTAAAATTTTAATTTATTTTTTTATTTATAAACAAAAAATTAAATTATGTAAAATACTTTTAATAATATCCCAAAATTTTGTTTATGTATTATGTAGATCCAAATTAATTTACTTTTTACATAAATTTTAACTTTTGATATAAAACAAAATATATAAATTAGTAATGTTACATAATAATGTTTTTAAAAATTGTTACAAAAATATAAATTTATAAATTTTACATTAATGATATTATAAGCCACATAAACATTATTATAAAATTGGATAGTATATAGAATCAAATTATATTTGTTTATTGATAAATTTTATTATATAGTTCCAAATATTTTTGTATTAAAATACATGTACGGTTGTATGGATCGAGATCTAGTATTGTTTATAGATGTAGTCGGGCAGCTTTAGTCGTATTATTGTCTAGAATGCGTGGTTAAATTATGTGTTTGTATTCTTTCCAAGCGGATAAACATTATTTTGTAGGTTTAATGTTTTGGATGTCCAAATTTCAGCAAAAATGTGTTTTGGATATGAAAAGTTAGTTTGAGAAAAAATATACTGCCAAAAAGTGAGTCTTAACAATATATCCTTACATTAAGAGCATAATTAACCATAATACCCATTTAGGGTATCTTAGTTAATTTTTAATATATTTCAGAAATTAATGAGAGTTAAGATACTCTTTTAAGATACCCGAACAGTTAATGTGCTCCAATGCAATTATCTTAATTAAGGATTCTTAAAAAAAAATTTTATTTTTTAGATAAAATTTCTTTATTAAATAAAACATACTAAAAATAACATTTAAAACATAGTTTTTTTTTTAAAAAAAAGAACACTAAAACAAAGTTTAGTACAATAATCGAGAATAATTTGAAAAACACTCGAGCTCAGTAGTTGTCTCCATCACGTCAAAATTTACGTCATATATGTTCAACCAAAACGTGTTTGAGTTGTTGATGCATTTGTTTATCACGAATTCTAGTTCGAGTACCCATCATATTGGCGATATTTGTAGAGATATTTGTAGAATATGTGAGATCCACATGTGAACTTCCGTTGTCCTCCGCTTGTTGGAACTCTGAAGCATCAAACTGAGTATATCCATCTCGCTCGTCTTCCACTATCATATTATGGAGGATGATACTTGCTCTCATAATCTTACCAATTTTGACTTTATCCCAAAAAAGTGCAGGATTTTTAACAATGATCAAGAACATTGATATCATTTAAGATACCTGGTAGTCAAAAAAAAGCATGTCATATCCTTATATTATACGAAGCAACCTCCTCTAAAACGATTGTAGGATTATCCGAACCACGTTAATATTGACCTTTCCAAGCGGTGGGACAATTCTTCCATTCCCAGTGCATACAGTTGTCCTATTATCCTGGGAAATCCACGATACTCTCCAATATCAAGTAGACGTTGAAGATCATCCGGTGTTGGTCTTCTCATATACTCATCGCCAAATAAATATATAATTCCTTCCACAAAATTTTCCACACATGACCTTGTAGTTGTTTCACCGAGTCAAAGGTATTCGTCGACCGTATCATCCGGATTGTCATAGGCTAAGACACGAATGGCTGCTGTACACTTTTGAAGTGGAGAGAGACTACGTCTTCCGAGACCATCTTTCTTTTGTCGAAAGCATTGAACTTCATTGGAGAGTCGATTAACGATATGCATGAGCAATGATTTGTTCATTCTAAATCGTCGTCGGAATAGATTCTGAGGATATGTTGGAATTTCACTGAAATAATTATTCCATATATATACGTACGTCGCCTTTTTCACGATTTCGCTCGATATAAATTCATTTTTTCTTTTTTTTCTTTCTTCTTCTTGAATACCATTATGAATGGAAATATTATCGAATGTTTGATCAAAGGTATTATGAGAAGAAAAAGCCATTTTATTTAGGTTAAAAACAATGGTTGTGATTAAGAGAGAAGGAAGAAAACAATGGTTGTGAGTAGAAAGAACGAGAGAGAAGCTTGGATACAAAGGAACAAGAGAGAGAAGCTTTATGTTGCATGAACTATGAACTATGAACGAGAGAAACTTTATATAGCATAAACTATGAACTGATTATTATACAAGGCTCGTGAAACAAAAGAATACAAAACAAGACAACATACGGGTTAGAACAAATTATGGTGCCAAATATTTGAACTGAAACTAACTTGAATTAGGGCTTGCTTGATTTGAGAAGTTTTGGAGGGTGAACGTATTTTTCATAGTTTAACCACGTGTTTAATTAAAACTAAAGTCATCTTCTGTTAAATATAGTCGACGTCATCTAAATCGATGTGTAAAATTTGCAAATTTCAAAAGTTTATATATTTAATGAAAAACAAAAATTAGTTTGTGTATTAAATGAGGATCCAAAATAATTAGTGTATTTTATTAACAAATAAAAATTAATTCGTTTATTTTAAAAGAATTTTATTTTCATAATTTAAACATGTGTTTAATTAAACACTAACGTCGTCATCACTTCTATTAAATATAATTAACACAGTCTAAAATGAGGTCTAAAATCTGCAAAATTCAAAAGTTTGTGTATTTAAAAGGTAACAAAAATTGGTTCATGTATTAAATGGAGATCCAAAATAGTTCATGTATCTTATTAACAACTAAAAATTAATTCATGTATTTTAAAGAAATTTTCAAATTTTAATAAAAAGCCTATTTATCACAAAATTTAATTAAATCAGAAAAAAATCAATATACAATATGATTTTTTTTTTTTTGAGCACATACAGTATGATGATTATTTCTTCTTTAGAAATTAGGTGTTTTGCCTGCATTTGCGGGCATAATTATTTTATGAATATTTATTAGCTGATGTTTCATTAATTTAAAAATCAGCATAATAAGTTATTATTTATGTTTTCAAAATTACAAATGCAAATTATCAATGACAAAACTCAAACATCAGAAATATTTAAAAGAATATATTTCTATAATTATTTTGCTTGATTTATATTTAATTATACTTTTTATACAAATATTTTTATTTAATTTATATTTGATTATAATTTTTATATCTTAACTTTAAATCTTATAACAGAAAAAACATATTTTCAAGATACAATATAATGCATAAGTTATTTATTTTCTAAAAATATATTATAATAAAAAAATTTAATTATATAAGATTATAGAAATTATGACATATAATTAAAATTACCTGATCTATTATTTATTTTAAATCTTAAACGCAACTGTTACGGTACAGTACAATTACGATGTCGCATGTTTATATACTGATCATGAACTTATACTTTGATCAAGTAACGCCGTATGTTACATGATCTCATGCGTTTAATTATGGGTGAATCAAACAAATCATGAACACTCTTTAAAATGGATGAACCGTATATATTCATGAATATATTAAAACTTATTCTTGTGAATTAATTAAATCTATAATGGCTCTGATACCAAATGTAAGATAAACATTTATGATTTCTATAATGAAATATATCCCAAGACCATAATCTAGATTTTGGTAAAGTAGGAGGATTATCACAACCTCATAACTAATTTTATAATTAAAAACAAAATTTAAAAATAAAATTAGATTAGTATGTTATTATCTTAGATAACTTAGAATAATTAATATAATAAGTTTAAAACAAAAATCAAAAATAAAATATTTCTTATATATATATTATTATCATCTGAATATATTATTGTAACAACATGATAATGCTTATATATTTTAATTTTATATATAATTGATTTTGGCTTTTGAAAATAATATCATTCTATTATAAAATTTAAAAATTAAAATTTAAAAATTGATTTTAATTAAACATTAATCAAACAAAAATATTTGTATAAAGATACTTTTAATTATATAATTAAATATTGGAACGGTTCAAGTTAATGATACCTTTAATAAAACTTATATATTTATATATAAATTAGTTAAAAGCGAATTTTATGTTAGTGATAGAAATTTATATGTTATTATATTAGTTAATTTATTATAAATTAACAGGATAATTATCCACATTCATGCATATTTAAAACATAATTATCCTCGACCGAATCAAAACGATGTCGTTTTACTGTTTGTTCCGTTTTCCTCTCAAGGATAGTATGTGACTGATACTCAGCTTCCCTTGTGGTGATGCTCAAACTCGTCTTCTTCTGTATCCTTTTGGTGCTATCACACTCCCCCATGACACACTCCCGCAATTTCACCTCCCTAACGTGTCAGGACCTAGAAGGAGTTGGATCATTGAACACCACTTGCACACTAAACTCAAATCTCCGTTTCGATTCCGATACTTACGTGTACGGAACGGGGAACCTCAACATACTAACAAACGTCTTAGTTGACTGCCTCATCCAAGGATGCTTGATCAGTTTCAACTTCTCCTCCGGAGCCATCCACTTGAGACATTCAGCGAGGATCGTCGCGGGATCAGTTGTTCTCTCAGCTACCAATGTAACGGTGGAGGGAAATTCCTCCATCTACACTACGGCGTTGGGCGGACCGCCGCCTTCTCAGACTAGCGGGACGCCCGTTGGTGAAGATGGCGGTGGTGGAGGACATGGTGGGAGAGGTGCGTCGTGTGTGGAGAGTGATGTGACGACTTATTGGGGTGGGGATGTTTATAGCTGGTCGAGTTTGGATGATCCGTGGAGTTATGGGAGTGAAGGAGGGGTTAGGTTGAAAGCAGGAGGTAAAGGTGGAGGTCGTGTTAAGGTGATAGTGAAAGATATTATGATGCTGAATGGTTCTGTTTCTGCTGATGGTGGGGATGGTGGTGAGGAAGGTGGTGGAGGATCTGGAGGAAGTATTTGTATTCATGCTGTTAAGCTGTAAGTTCATCTGAGTCCTATCTGAATCATGACGTATATTCAGGGCCGGCCTTGAGATTTGGCCTTGAGATTTGGGGGTCTGTAGGTCAATTAGTAAATATCTATGTAATTTTCTTCAAAATTTTTGGGAGATTCGAGACCAATGTTTCATTCGGCTTTGCCTAGGAACGGCCCTGAGTATATATTACCTATGGGATGGTAACTTTCTAAATTTTGTTTCAGTTCAATGTTTCTCACATGTCATTTGGATTTGTAGGAAGGGTTATGGTAAAATATCTGCATCAGGTGGGAGGGGATGGGGTGGAGGTGGTGGAGGAAGGATCTCCCTTCATTGCTACAGCATACAAGAAGATGTCAGAGTTCTTGTGCATGGTTTGTATCTCTTTTGCTACCTTTTGGTGCTCATGCAAATGACATTAGGTCTTCTACAAGCTGTATTTATTTAGTTAATTGTGCTTTCAAGTAGTTTTGAGTTCTTCCCTATTATGGGCAAAACTTGATGTCTTTTTCAGGCTCTGTGTTGAATATAAACAGTCTGATACTAAATTATTTGGTTCTATTTTGACTGCAGGTGGTGCAAGTATAGGGTGCCCCAAAAATGCTGGAGCAGCTGGAACGTACTTTAATGCAGAATTGTCGAGTTTAAGGGTTGGGAATGATAACATGACTACAGAGACTGAAACTCCTTTGCTTGATTTTCCTACGAGTCCTCCCTGGTCAAACATCTATGTAGATAATCATGCTAAAGTTTTGGTTCCGTTGCTCTGGACCAGAATGCAGGTCAGTTAATCTCTTGAATATCTTATTTTCTCCGATAGTGTCCTGAATCATCTTTTCTGCTCTGATTCTTTTGTGAATCCAAGGTATTTATTATGATATGAAGGACTTTTGATAT
The DNA here is from genome assembly GCA_932364175.1 of Eruca vesicaria subsp. sativa. Classification (NCBI taxonomy): domain Eukaryota; kingdom Viridiplantae; phylum Streptophyta; class Magnoliopsida; order Brassicales; family Brassicaceae; genus Eruca; species Eruca vesicaria. The sequence continues at coordinate 105,838 of CAKOAT010564043.1, forward strand.
GCTTTCTTTTAATATCTGACCTTACAATTGTCAGTTCTTTTTGTTATTGTGTTTATCAAGCTCTTTCTTTAAAAATGCTAGAGTTGGCACTACAACCAAATTGTTCCTTCTCTGATTATGAAGGTCAGAGGTCAAATCAGTCTTTATCGGGGGAGCAGCATTGTCTTTGGGTTATCAAAGTTTCCAGTTTCAGAATTTGAGCTAGTTACGGAAGAGCTTTTAATGAGTAACTCCGTTATAAAGGCAGGTTATTGTGCATGACCGTTCAGTAACAATCTTACTTCTCTTTTGCTATCTTGCTTTTCAATATGTTTTGTTAAAGTTGGTTTGTCCTTAAATGAAGGTTTATGGTGCATTACGACTTGGTACGAAGATACTTCTCATGTTGAATTCTGTAATTAAAATCGATTGTGAAGGAAACCCTGCAGTGCCTCCCTCTATTCTTGAAGTTCGCAACCTTGCAGTTCTAACGGTATAATTGTTTATCTTATCATGTATTGTTTTCTTCCGTTGGTTGGTTTAGAAGCCAGATTTTGACTTCTTATTGTTGTAGGAAAATTCCATCATTACTTCTAATGCGAACTTAAGTGTATATGGTCAAGGAATGTTGATGCTCACCGGTCCTGGAGATGCAATTAAAGGCCAGAGACTTTCCTTATCTCAGTTTTACAACTTAACTGTAAGAATTTGTTGTTTTAACATGATTATATATCATCCAACTTCGATTTATGAGATCATGTTTTTGTCTGTCTGTTGTAAACTTTTACTTAGCCAATCATTGGTGAAGAATGCAAAACTCTATTTTTAACTGTTTCGTAATTTTGCAGGTTGGACCAGGTTCTATACTTCAGGCACCACTTGACGACGATGAAAGCAAAGACACGTAAGTATTACTTCCTATAAGTTTGTGCTGGACTTAGTAACTGAAATGCTTGTGCTAGAAAATCTCTTTCTTTTCTTACAGGGTTACTCATGCCCTTTGTGAGAGCAAGACATGCCCAATAGACTTGATAAGTCCGCCAGATGATTGCCATGTCAATTATACACTATCCTTCTCTCTTCAGGTAAGCTTGATAAAGAAGTATCTTGATGTTCCGAAAGTATCTGTTAGGTACGAGTTAGATTTTTTTGATATTTAGAGTTTGTATTACTTACAGGTAGTTGCACAAGTAAATAATCTACTGTGAATAAACTATTAACTATTAGGCTGATCAAAACGTTTTTCTTATAGAAGCTAAACAATTGTGACTTACATTATCCTGTAAGACCTCTAGTTGTGCATAGTTAGTCCTTTCCTGTGTTACTCCCCTAACCAGACTTGTCTTCTTCTTAATTAGCTTTTTCTTAATAGCTTCCAACCAAATTTTGATCATTCTTCAACCTTTTGATTTTCTAGATATGTCGAGTTGAGGACATTCTTGTGAGTGGCATTGTTAAAGGAAGCATAATTCAAATCCATAGGGCAAGAACAGTAGTAGTTACTGATGAAGGCCTGATCAGTGCATCTGAATTTGGTAACTCAATCTTCTATCTTTTTCTGCAAATTCCTATAGCTGTTTGCCCTTCCTCTGGAGCAGGATTCTCACCATGTCTTTAAAATTTTAAATACTTTTCTTCTTATTCAAGAAGATTAATTTGGTTTCTGGTTCTATGCATAAAATTGCTATGACAGGGTGCAGTGGTGGCCTGGGGAAAGGACTTTATTCAAATGGGGCAGGTAGTGGTGCCGGGCATGGAGGGCGAGGGGGTTCGGGCACTTTCAATGGGAGAGTATGCAATGGAGGTCACACCTACGGTGATCCGGATTTTCCCTGTGAGTTAGGGAGTGGAGCTGAGAGTCCAGATAAATCATATGGGAATGTGATTGGTGGAGGAATGATTGGTCAGTCCTATATTTCTATTCAATTAGGAAAGCTTGCAGCCAATAGTACACTGTGAACCATCTGTTTACTCATCCTACACTTTCATGTCACATATACAAATTTGTTTTCCACCTTTTCAGTAATTGGCTCCATCCACTTTCCTCTTTTGACGCTCAATCTACGTGGATCATTAAGCTCTGATGGCCAAAGCCTTGGAAAGGCGATAACGAACGGTAACAGATCTTTGGTGGGTGGAGTTGGTGGAGGATCTGGTGGGACGATTCTTCTTTTTCTTCAGATGCTTCAACTCTCAAAGAATTCATCTCTATCAGTAAGAGGGGGCAGAGGTGGCCTTCTTGGAGGAGGTGGGGGTGGAGGTGGAAGACTACATTTTCACTGGGACATGTTGCACACTGGTGATGAGTATTTTCCTGTTGCAACCGTCAAGGGGTCCATTAGTAATAGGTATGCACCATTTTCATGATAAGCCAGGCAAAATCCCTTGCATGCTTGCTACTTTGTGGGTCTTTTGTAGTTACTATGGTAAAGGCATGCATATATACGTTGATTCCTAGTCCTATAAATCGCCATGAATTTAAGAGGATAGTGGTTAGTGTTTGATGCTTGAAACTCTGCCTGTAGTTTTTTCCTTATGCCAAATTTGGAACGTATCTTGGAACTCGGAAATCTTATATAACTTCAATACAGACCTTGAATTGCTTGCTCTATGATGTCTTCAGAGGAGGTGCAGGTGACAATGGAGGCCGTTTTGGGGAAGAGGGAACGATGACTGGTAAAAAGTGTCCGAAGGGACTCTATGGTACATTTTGCTTGGTAAGTCTTATGGTTTATTATCTTGTAGTTACTTCGGCACTGATCATATATCTGCTTTGTTTACTTGTGCTTGATACTACCATGGAAAATCTCTGCCTTGTAATTGTGCTTGATACTTCTAGACTTTGCTGGCTTTATGTGTTTTTTCAGGAATGCCCCATTGGGACTTTCAAGAACGTTGAAGGTTCTGACAAGCGTCTTTGTACACCTTGCCCACCTGAACATCTTCCAAGCCGTGCAAAATTCGTATACGTACGAGGTATATAACCTTATACTTCTCTTATCTTCCATTCCATGATCAGTTTTCTGATGGGAGAAGCTTGGAATCTGCAGGAGGAGTTAGCGAACCTTTTTGTCCTTATAAATGTGTGTCTGACAAGTACAGATTGCCAAACTGTTATACACCTCTGGAAGATCTTGTCTATACATTTGGAGGGCCATTTCCCTTTGCTCTTGTTCTATCTTGTGTAGCGGTAGTCTTGGGTCTGTTGCTAAGCATATTAAGTATAAGATTGTTAAGATCAAGTTCTTATGGTGCCAGTTCCATCGAACACCAGAGTACTCATTGTTTACCACATCTTCTGTCACTCTCTGAGGTATTGTCTAGTCCCCAAATCTTCTGTTTTTGTTGTAAGACATATGGAGTCAACCGAACTCTCTGGTTGTTTCCTATGATTCAAGGTCCGAGGCGCAAAATCTGACGTTACACAAACCCACGCTTACCGTATGTACTTCATGGGTCCAAACACTTTCAGGGAACCTTGGCATCTACCCTACTCTCGTCCCCACGCAATCATCGAGATAGTGTAAGGATATAACTTGATTGGTTCCCTAAGTAGTGACTATGCATGTCACTAATCCAGATTCAATGTGACATTGACCTTTTTTGACTCATTTCATTACAAGACATGTCTACTCACTGTTCTGTACACTTCTTGTTCGCAGTTACGAGGATGCTTTTAACAGATTCATTGATGAGGTCAACTCTACTGCGTCATACGATTGGTGGGAAGGGTCAGTGCACAGCATTTTATCATTTCTCGCAAACCCTTGCGCCTGGTCTTGGAAACAATGGCGTCGCAGGAGAAAAATTCATCGCCTTCAGGAATACGTAAAATCTCAATATGACCACTCTTGCCTCCGCTCATGCAGGTCTAGAGCTCTATACAAAGGCATGAAGGTTCGGATTCTTTTATTATCTCTAATGTTAATACTTGTTACTTCCTCACAATCAGCTAGCTTTTAACTGTATGTATCCAACGTTAAAACAGGTTGGAGCCACACCGGATCTGATGGTTGCATACGTAGATTTTTTCCTTGGCGGTGACGAGAAGCGTGTAGATATGGTCTCTGTTATACAGAAAAGATTCCCAATGTGCATACTTTTTGGTGGAGATGGAAGTTATATGTCACCTTATAGTCTTCATAGTGACTCACTCTTAACAAATCTTCTTGGACAGGTTAGCTTATTTCTCCCTCTCTCTCTATTTTATTTAAACTTAGAGAATCTCCTAAAGGCTTCCACATCACTATTCCAGCACATCCCACCAAGTGTCTGGCACCGGTTTGTCGCCGGTTTAAACGCACAGCTTAGGACAGTGAGGCATGGATCTATTCGCTCAGCATTACTTCCTGTCATTAGATGGGTAAACAGCCATGCAAATCCTCAACTTGAATTCCACGGAGTAAGAATTAAGCTTGGATGGTTTCAATCTACAGCTTCTGGTTATTACCAACTTGGTATCTTGGTTTTTGTCGGAGATTTTCCTGTGAACACTTTAAACCAATCAGTTTCATTCAGTAGAAGTGACGACGAGTCCCCTCGGTGAGCCATAATAGACCTTTTCTAGCTATTGTCACTTCTGAGAGTTAAGAAACTCAATTTTACAGGAACAGCTCTGCATGTCCTAGCAATTCTCTAACCGAGTTGCAACAAAACTTGATCCAACCAGGACATGGGTTATCTCGGAGGAGAATCAATGGTGGAATAAATGGAAGCCTCATCAACGAGATTTCAATACAATCTCTGGAGTACAGGAGGGACTTACTTTATCCATTTTCTCTCTTATTAAACAATACACGACCCGTTGGTCGTCAGGTTTACATATTCTCCACTACTTAATAATCATTCTCCTAATTTTTCATTTTTTTCATGAAGTATTATTAATATGAGAAAAATCTTTCATGTGGTGTATGCAATGCAGGATACTCTTCTACGTTTGATCTCCATCCTTCTTCTTGCGGATCTTTCAGTCACGGTCCTTGCACTGCTTCAGTTTTATTGGATTGCTCTTGCAGCCTTCTTTGCTATCCTCCTGATTCTCCCTCTCGCTCTGCTTTGTCCGTTCCCGGCTGGCCTCAACGCTTTATTGAGTAGAGAAATTAGAAGAGCTTCAGTTACACGTGTCTACGCCCTTTGGAACGCTACATCTCTAACCAACGTTGTAAGTATATACAATGTGACAATAGTTCTCTCTCTCTCTCTCTATTGTCTCTTATTCCAAAGTATGTTCTGCAGATTGTGGCTTTCGTTTGCGGTATCATTCATTCCGTGTTTTTCTCTGACCATCTAAGTGATAAGACAAACATCTGGAACGCTATAAGGTAACAAAAATAGTCTCTGTTTTGTTCTTCTGTCTTCATTTTGTCATACCACCACAATGAGTTTTTAATCTTAAGCTTTGGTTTTATGTATTTGGGCAGAGATGATAAATGGTGGGTATTACCAACAGTTCTCTTGTTACTTAAGTCGATACAAGCTAGGTTCCTTGATTGGCACGTGGCAAATCTGGAAGTAGCAGACTTTTCTCTGCTATGTCCCGATCCAGATACGTTCTGGGCATATGAATATGGAACTTGACGATCCAAAGACAAACAAAATGAGTATAAAGAAAGACAAGGGAAAGGTATATCTTATTTTACATGTAAATCTGCTAAAAAAGTACATGTAGTTCTCTGGTTGTATTTCTGGAGTAGGGTTTGCCAGTTGAACTCGGTAGTTTTATATACTAGAGTTTATATGGAGATTAGTTATAAAACCTTACCGAAAGTTAGATTTATTTTATTTGTTTGGTATGTGAAAATTTCAGTAGTATATATATTATACGTTCAAATCCACACCTTGTATTACCAAGTTATGCATCAAAATGAATATTGAAGTGTTAAAAAGAAATATTAAACGTTCAAATGATCAAATCTGATTTGGTCCAAATTTGATATGAAGGCAGAACAATTTAAAACATTCAACCATAGTTTGGTCAAAGATGATTAAAGAATCAAAATTGAGATTTGTAGTTTGTTCAAATTATATATTCGTCAACAAATATTTGATATTTTTCTAACGGTATAAATGACCTAAAATTTTGAACATCTACACACGACCAAAGGCATCAACCTGCTGTTCATGTAGCTGAAGGTTTTACCGACTCGATACTCCAGATGATCAAATGTGCAATCCACATATTCCTCTCCACACTATAAGACTAAGTGCAATAGGGTGTTGAAAATAAAATTTCACCAGTCGAAAGTGTGTAGTGAGGTGTTGAATTATGTGTTTAAAATGAGGTATCTTTCAACTAGCTGAAACAATTCAACAAATTGAATCTGTGATGAAGAGGAGGGAGTATGTGACGTGGTAGTTCCTGAGAGAAGAAAAAGTGGGTGCCCATGTTTCTTTCTGTGCTGTTTTTTTTCCATCATCTATATTATTTGATTCAATTATTGTATATAAAATTATTTATAAAAAAAATTATCAAACTTTATCATTTTTATACTCTATAAATAGAAATTTGCTTCATTAGATTTGGACATAGAAAAAAATTCATCTTTAACCTCTCTAAACTCTCATTTTTATATTTTCGTATCTTCATTGAAAAATCATCTTTAACCACTCTATATTTCTCATTTTTAGTAATTGATTTTTTTATTAAAATTATTTTTATCATTTATATAGTTCTTAAGAACTGTAATTTAATTTAAACTAATAATTGTTGTTAATATGTAATTATAAAATCAAAAATACATAACAAAATAAAAATAAAAGTGGTAGGTTAAGATGTCGAATTTATTAAATAAATTATTGTATATTAAAAGAAAATAAGTGGGTGTTCAGTTATTAAGTGAAAGAAAGAGAAATTAATGTGGAAGAAAGAGAAGATGATGTGGAGGGTGTTAAACTGTTATGTGTTGAAAATGTTGTATATAGTCTAACCAAGTCAACAAAATTTGGTACTTCTCTCTAGTTTCTACCTCTGGATTGACTTAGATAAATGGGTAATAAGTGGGCTTTAACTATTTCTATGAATAGGCCTTTCTTAGTTTATCTTGGCCGAAGCTAAAAATACGCGCAAATGTAGCGCGTGAACTTCAGTGTCCGAGAACACTTGAGTTTCAGCATTTTCTAAGATTCTTTAGGATCAGTAATCTCTCTGCCTCGTCTCATCTGCGAAGTATCTCCCAAAAAACTTTCCCGAGATTCCAAAAAACCGCCGCCATGTTGAGACAAGCCTCTCGCCTCCTCTCCCGATCCGTAACCGCCGCCGCATCGTCCAAATCGGCGACGACGACTCGCGCCTTTTCCACCGAGCTTCCCTCCACGATCGATTCGACATTCGTGGAGTCATGGAAGAAAGTCGCTCCCAACATGGACCCGCCTCAGACACCTTCTTCCTTCATGAAATCCCGTCCTTCGACCGCCTCTTCGATCCCGACGAAGCTCACCGTCAATTTCGTCCTCCCTTACGCATCTGAGCTTTCCGAGAAAGAGGTACAAGTCTTCGATGATCCATCAGTTTTTTTTATAGTAGTAGTGTGTGTGATTCATATGTGGATTTGTTGAAAAGGTCTATAACAGCATTTCGGATTTGATTCACGGTTTATGTATGAAAATGTGGTTTGATTAGGTCTTAGGAGGAGGATCCGTTGATTTTGGTTAGATGTGACGGCGGTTAAAATCAGGGTTTCTCTGAGAATGATAATGAATGTTTTTCAGGAGAGTTGTTAGCAATGAAGATGTCTTTGAAAAATGTTGTTTGTGAGTTTCTTGTTAATTGTTAGATTCTTTGCCGAGAAGTTGAGACTAGTTTGATTAATCTACAGTTTCTGAACTCTTTGTTTGATCAGTCAGTAGAGCTAGATATTAGCATTGCAACTCTTATTAAGAGATTTGTTGTTTCTGATACAATGAGAGATTGAATACTAATATGTTTTATATATATGATCTTGTTACATATCTTGAAACCATGAGATTCATAGATAGTATCAGTCCTACATGATATTGATAAAAGCTAACTATCGATTGTTACTATATGGGATGTAAATGTATATCTTTTTATCTTGTTTTCATACTGATACATGTAGACTCAGAGCCGTGCGAGCACTTCCAGCTACACATATATCTACAAATAATAAAATTAATTGTAGTTTAGTGTAAGAGAATCACAGAGAAAAAAACAAATTTTGTCATCTAGAATTTGTTGGGAAAATCTTTTTATTTACACAATATTCTTAGCAATTAACAATTGTTTCCATATTATGTAATTGATTTCTTATAAACCATGTTTCCACTTTAATCTGATTTTTTTGCTTACCTATAAAGCTACTAAGGAGATTACGGTTTATAGTAAAAAATGCTTTTAACTGCTTTTTGTAAAAAAAAATGTTGCCCTAAGCAGAGTGTTTCTTTTTTTCTCAAGTGAGCACGGCTCTGACTGAATGCCCGTTGTAACATTAACTTTCATGAGCTCATTTCCATGGGAAGTAGTAATCTGTTTATTGTTATACTGTATAATATTATTCAGATTCTCATAGACTTACTAGTTAACATATGAATATCAGTATTCTGTAGGTAGTGCATTCGCTGTGGTTTCTTTTTCGTGTAGAATGCACTGATCCAGACTTACTTCCGGAGTTCCTGATGCATTGAAAGCTTTTATCATCTTTTTTTCTCTGCGTGCATTGAAAGTGAATATCATCATCTTCATATGTTCGTATAAGATCTGAACTAACCCTTAGTTTCTTTTATTGCTTTCATTTATTATCATAACTCAAAGTTTATGGGTTTCTCTTTGTATACTTCAAGGTCGACATGGTCATCATTCCCGCTACAACAGGACAAATGGGTGTTTTGCCTGGACACGTTCCAACAATCGCTGAGCTGAAACCCGGTATCATGTCCGTTCACGAAGGTACTGACATAAAGAAATACTTCGTGAGCAGTGGTTTCGCGTTTCTCCACGCAAACTCCGTCGCTGACATAATCGCGGTCGAGGCCGTGCCGCTTGAGAACATTGACGCAAGCCAGGTCCAAAAGGGTTTAGCTGAGTTCACGCAGAAACTTGCTTCTGCCACAACAGATCTTGAGAAAGCAGAAGCACAGATTGGTGTCGAAGTTCACAGTGCTATGAACGCAGCTCTCTCAGGCTAAAAGAAGCTTCTCTTTCTCTCATTAAATCAAAAATCATTTGGCTTTTCAAATGATTAGTGGAAGTTTCTTTCTTTCTTTTTAATTGTGTTGGATTTCTGTTTGAATAAATGATTTTGGGGGAGGCACAAACCAACATCAAGATTCTTGTGTTCATTACTTGTTTGTGTTGACTGTTGAGTATGGTTTTCACTTCCTGATATTTTTCTTTATGTAAGACTAACTCACACATAATAAGAGTATTTCTAATGTAAAACTTCATATTTTTTTTTTACTAAGATAGTGTAACTGTAGAATGGAATTGAGTTTACTTTAAATCTACTCTATTTTGAAATGAAAAAAATATAATGGACAAAAAATATTACTCTATTTATGGATTTAATATAGAGTAATTTAATAGAGTAATATAGGGGGAGGAGAGAGAAGGGAGATATAGGGTATAGAGTTAAATATGAGGTTTTGTGTGTGTATGGAGTGCAAATACTCTTTAATATATTCCTGAAAAAATGTAGTGGGTTTAAACATTTATTACTCCAAACTTTAGTCTGGACTAAATTACAGAATAGAGTTAAAAGATGTTTTGGGTTACCTTAACAGAATTATAGAAGAGAACTATAAAGTAATCTTTCAAAATATGAGGAAATTATATATCGTTGACAGGGATGGACTCAACAAATTTTGGGACCCTGGGCAATTTTTTTTTTTAGTAATTTGAAAAATAACTTGTTATGCAATTATAGTGAAATTTCTGTAAATTAATAATGTTGGGATTACACCAAAACTATAATTTTTATTAATTTATAAAGATTACTCATTTCGTTTCACTTTAGTTGTCATTCTAGTTTTTTACACATAGATTAAGAAAATATTTAATTTTACATACTTCCAAGATAAAAACACTACTACCTATACACCTAACCACTTTTCAACCAATAGAAAAAATAAAATATTATATAAAACTAATAAATTTCGCCTCGACACTTAATTTGTGACAAAAAAGTCTAGAATGACATATATTCTGAAACGGAGGGAGTATTAATTTATCGATATACTAACTGAACCAAAAATTAAATCTGAGACTAGAAAATTATATTATTTTATAGAAATTTTCAATGTATATTAATTTATAGAGTATTGATTTAAAGAAATTATATTGTAGTTATAGTATTTCATTATTTCTATGAAAAATACAATAAATCAATATATAAAACTAAATTGAGCTAAAATGATATTTATATCTGAATTTTGTTTCTTTATCAAATGAATTTCAAGTTAATATATTTTAGTATAAAAATAAAAACTAAAATTTTGTATGGCAAATATCCTTAGACCTTAGGGCGATCGCACTTATCGCACCATCTAAGCCGGCCCTGTTCGTCGGTCGATAGTTCCATCATAAGGATTAGAACAGGTTACATGAGACATTTCTCCACCATCATGACAGGAATTCTGGTCTATTTATTTAAAAATAACAAATCGGTTAAGCCAAACACTCAAGTACTAGTCTTCTATAGTACGTCTAATTACCGTATAACGATTTTTCAAACACTGAATTCTCCTAATACACCAAGTCGGGCTATAGCCTATAGAGGTTGCTTTGATATTTCTTGTTTGACTCACCCATAACTTTCGTTGTTTGATATTTCCTCCTTCAAAAGGATTAGAACAGGTTTCAAGAGACTCTTCTCCACCATCACGACAGGAATTCATGATTTTTTGTAATATACAAATAAATTTATGCCGACTCTCTCTGTATTCTAAAAATCGTGATATACAGTAATTGTTTATAAACAAACAAAGTTTTCAAAAAAATCGGTTTAGACATACCATTATGCACTAATCCTTTATAGTTTACCTAACAATCTTTTGAACATTGAATTCTCCTAAATCCTATTACATCAATCCGGGCTATAACATATAGAGGTTGGGTTACTTTGATCTTTCTTGTTTGATTCCACCCATAACTTTCGTTAAAGCTTGCAGATTTAAATTATTTTGGCCATACGCTAAAATATGGTTGGTCCTTGGTCCCCATCATAAAGGTTTACAAGAATTTAAAGAGAAGTAGAGGATGGATTGATGGTTGAGAATTTCTAACGATAACAACAACATATAGTATTCTTATTTAATGGTTTTCCTTCTTTGCCTTATCAAATCCCATCTTCATCAAACTTCTCCTTTCATTTTTCCACCAATGTCACTTTTCTGTTTTGCTGAAGATTTGGTATAAGATCTTCCAAATCTTACATGATACTTTTATATGGTACATACCAACGTATATATGTATTCTAGTGGTTTTGTTGGGTATATGACTAGTGATATAGATGATCAGTATTCCTTTGACATATTATTAAATTTTATTATATTTTTATGCCAAATATGGATGTAAATGGACCTTAGATTAGATAGAATCTTATCTTATCTTAGATTATAATTCTGTTATACTTTTGGTTTTGGTGCCATATACTTTGCTAAGAAAATTATGAACTGGAGGTGTTGGTATTGATTTTGGATTCGTACCCAACAAAATATGAAAGTTGGTTCACATATGCAAAAAGGTAAAACAAAAAAATGGTATTGCCTTCCACCAAATGAAGGATGTGCCCTGTTTTTGTTGTAGTGAACGAATCATTAGTCTTCGAAATTTCAAAAGGGTGGGTCCAAAAATTAACATTATAAAACCAATTGGCCTTATTACTCCGACATTTAAGTTCATATTCGTGAATCCATATAATAGAGAAACTAGATACGTACATATGTAAAGATGATCAAGATTTTCGGATCGAGTTCTTAATGATGATGATGAGTAAACAAACATATATAATCATGCAATGGACTTGATCGTGGCGATGAATAAAAGAATGGCAAACATGAATCCATATCTATCCATATGTATAAAAAGAGACACGAATTTAGGAAGAGTGTTAATTAATTATTTGTTTAATAAAACAAATGTAGTTTGGTTTCTCTTGAAAGCTACAATTTGGCTAACTTCCAAATCCCTTTGATAAAACATACAAATAAAAGAGATAAAGGTAACACATAAGATGAAGTGTGTACAAATTGCTAATTTGTTTTTCACAAAAGAAAAGTAAACTCTAATTTCTTATTGGTTATATAATAGAAGCAAGTTGTGTACATGATTTTGGCTATCTAAGTGAACAAACTAAAGATGGGTTTGTGGATCTTGTTGTCGTGTTACTCGTGTACATGTCCAAAAAGATCACTTACCTTACCATTACATGTTACCACTCTCTATGTCACCATAATGCATTAAATTGGAACGCTAATTTATCTTTAAGTTTCGTATTTTGTTAGGTTCTTACGCGAGGCCATGAGCCATGGCACATTGCCATGTTTCTCAATAATATAGACTATAAAAAGTAAGAATGCAAAGTTACTCTTCTTTTGTACTATTTTTCATATTTTCAACAAACGAAGATATGCTCAATTGCTCATGAAACTTAACCAGAGAATGAAAAGTAATAAATTGATGGGCTCAACATCCAAAGGTAACCTCATTGTGTGGTGCTTTTGGTAGACGACAATGTCAGCAAAATAAAACAAATCATAATCAGATTATTTAATCCATATTTAACATACTAAATCATGTATTGGCTCAAGAGATGCCATTTCTCTTATTTCAATGATTTTGCCTACCTGTCTAGCTCTTGCCACCACATTCTACTTCTACACCTTTTGCTATATACACACGATATTATATGGTCCATTTTCTCATCTTACTACCTTATTTATGAATTTACTTAATTAGAGTCTAATATCCTTATCTACCATTCCTTATCAGAAATGCTATTTTAAGATTTATGGGTGTGTTTTCTCCAAAAAAAATAACATTAACTGACTAATATCTAAATATAAATTTTACAAAAAATTGCAGTTATATATTTTTAGTTGCATTATATTGTTACATATTATAGATTATGAATGTATGATAATATAATTGATATTATGTCAAATAAATTTAATATTGGTAAATATTATAGATTGTATGGATGTTTTTTTGAAAGATGATTTTATAGTTGTTACGATATACACGCATGTATATGTTTTTATATATTCTTCGTTTTGCGGAAGACGGATACGACTTCTTTGGTTGAAAATGTGATATTTGCATATTGCATAAACCTTTGACAAAATAAAAGTGAAGCACTATTATTGTTACTCACGAGAAAGCGTGAAGGTGGACAAAAGAGATAAACTTATTAATCCTGACTTAAGAAAAATAGTGATATTCAGTTTTGTATTTTGCATCTAATCAAATCTACATCTTTGAATATAGCTCTTTTTCCTCTTACACTTTTAATTTCTTTAAAAAAGTTCGCTAGAAAAAAAAAATCATATTTTATTTTCACACATATTTCATCATGGCCAACACACAAATCCAACTATAAGCTAAAGTTACACCTATATAGATATGCATGTACAAGATAAACATTAAATAGAAAGTATTCTAAGCAAAACACATCTCATAACTAACTACTTGTTTAACCTTCACCAGATTACTCGCACTCTAGGTATATAAACTTTTTTTAGTAAAAAAAAAAACTGATGTTTCTGAAGAAGCAAAGTCACATGCACTAACCAACCAAAATATATTATTTCGATTTGGCATCAGATACTTGAGATCGCTTAAGCATCCAGCTAGTCTCAAATGTGAGCAAGTTTTCGTAAGATATATCTCGCAAACCCTATCACATATAAAGCACTCAAACAAAAATTCAAGAACTCGATATTATGCATTGGCTTTTTATATTTTGTGATGCATCTATATATAATTTTGATATATATCTTCTCTATTAAAAGAGAAGTACCATTTACATCTACTACAAAAAAGTCATATTGGACCATTTCATTAATATGATATATTTGATTATTTATATTAATCAATCAAATATATATAATTGGAGGAATATTTTAATAATTAATAAGATATTAGTAATAAATTTGTTGAGAAAATATCTAACAAGATCTTACTAAGAAGTTT
>CAKOAT010564043.1:132556-142840 GCA_932364175.1 Eruca vesicaria subsp. sativa
AGGTTTGCGCTGACAAGTTGATTTCTTTAATCGTCTTTTGTGATGAAATATGTGATAAGGTTGATGCTGATCTATCTTGCAGACACAGAGGAGTTATCAAAACTCAATTTTGTAAATCCATTCAATGTAATTTAATTATCTCAGATGTACATGCTAAGTGATTATCATGGGGTCCTTATCTATTCTCTGCAGATGTGTTGAACTCAGCTTGCTATGTCTTTTACATGTCAGTGTCTAAGTGAAAGCGAATCTCTGGTTTTCTAAAGTGAATCTTGGGTCTAGACTGTCCTTATAATCGTTGATGTTTTTACTAACAAAGATCTTTTGAGTGAGTCTTATAAGGTATCTCCATATCCCTACGAATGATAGCCAACAGATAAATGTCACTTTTTCTATGATCATGCGACTCGGGTGACTCCAGGTAAGTTTTCTCTCTGTGAACCGGTTAGTTTTATCAGAATATGCAATCAAGTTGAATCTGGTAATATGATTACAAGCAGGGGGAGAATCGTGTAAAATATTGATTGGTTATTTAGAACTCTTGTAGAAAGTTTTACACTGTACCTGCTTGAGATTTGAGCAACTCAAAAATTATTTTGTGGCTAATGGTTTAGTGAATTATATTGCTTCCGCGCTTCACTGGTTGTGTGTTTTTGAGTTGATGCTTGCAGATTCAGAGATTGACATATTCAGATAAAAAGGGGGAGAGTGTAAGCTCAAGGATTTGGAGCTTGACATGTTGGTGCAATGACACAGAGAGAGTGTTAGTTGACATGATTATTCGGAGTGTGGCTCGTACATATGCAAGGATGTTGGAGTCTAGAGTGTTGCGGTTGTGTTACACATGGGCGTTAGTGTGTTACACAAGGCACGTAGAATGAAGAACTAAAGCGTGGTGACGTGGAGAGNGAGTCTAGAGTGTTGCGGTTGTGTTACACATGGGCGTTAGTGTGTTACACAAGGCACGTAGAATGAAGAACTAAAGCGTGGTGACGTGGAGAGTTTTCATTGGCTGATCTTGTTTGGACGTGATTCACAAACTAGAAGATCCTCAGATCACAAATTGGAAGATTTGGTGATGCTGATTTTAAGGAAAAGATATATTGCATTGGAAAGATTTGGTGGCAATATATAGGAAAGCTTGGACCTAGAATTAGGTTAAGCTTTTAACGTAATATTCTCACAGAAACACAAACAGGGGTTTTGGGGTTTAAGGAAGTGAGTGATTTGTAAACGTGATCAACAGGGGTTGGTTCGCGCAAAGGGTAGATTAAGAATTGGTCTGTGGCAAGCCGTGTGTGGCGTTGTGTAATTCAGATTAGACAAGTCTTTGTAAAAGATTGTTTAAGTGATTTTTAATAAAAAGACAGTTGGTCTTGAATCCTTTGTGTTCTTATTGGTTTCACCTGCTGTAGACTTTTCAACAGTAACATATCTCCCCCCGACGATATTGTTATGTTACATAACAATTCTTAGATGATCTGAACCAATTGATAAGCTTGTTCGGTTTATGACGAATTAAGAACATGATAATGAGATATGATGTTGCCGTCGGAGACTCGGAATCTAAAAGGGCAAAACCAAATAGTGACATGTGCCAGAGTTGGTGCTCGAGACTGATTATGATCTTTCTTAGTGCAGCCCAAATGGAAACCCATCAGTTGCATCAGGTCACAAATGGCCCATAATTTGCAAAATGTGTCATAGTTTCATGTCTCAATGACTGGTCTTTTTAGGTTTTCATATATCTTATTCTTACCCAAATCTAAAAGGGTAAAACCTATGTTCTAAAAATCGGCCGTTTAACCGCCTAGTTGCTAGACGACCTTCTTCCGCCTCAATTTATGTTAAATTGCCGTAGAAAATCGGTCGTCCGATTTTAACCTGCCTAGACCGTCTAGATGACTGCCTAGTCGCCTAGGCGGTCGCCTAATCTGTTTTTTATTATTATTTTTTTAATAATATTTTTTATCTATCTATTAACTTTGTATATTGTATTTCTGTGTTTATAAGATTCTAAACATGAAAATGTATTAATGTTATACACAGTTAAAGATTAATATATCTTATAACATATCAAATAGTCTAACAATTATGTCTTGTATAATTCCCGCTTAATCCTCGATTTTCTCGCTAGGCGCTAGGCCCAATTGAGCCACCCGACTAGCGCCTAGCGCATTCTCGAACATTGGGTAAAACCAATTGGTTGAGATATATGATACGTTAAACCGCTCACCATTGTTTCTTCTTGTTTTAACTGTTTCTGCAACTACAAACAATTCTGAGAAGATGAAAAACGTAGATTTAATTCTACCATAAGTTTGATATCATTTCTAAAAAATTTATCTTTAATGAATAATTTAAAAAATATCTTAAATTTATGATAAAATAACACTAAGTTAATTTTTAAAATTTATAGAACATTTATAAACTCAATCCTAACCCCTTAATACTAAAATCTAAACAATAATCATTAAAGCATAAATTATTTTTTGATTGGTGGTATTTTTAAAAAGTAATACTTAACTTTAACTTGTAGAATTTCTAATATTTTTTCATAAAAAATGGAAACCACGACAAGTTTAGTTAATTTGCAATAGGGATGGAACCTGACGAAAGAAAGGAAGACATTGTGTTGGGCAGAAATATTATGGTTGGGAACTAGATCATTATCAAATTACGAACGGTCTTTCGGAAAAAAAAAAAAAAAAAAAAAAAAAAANACGGTCTTTCGGAAAAAAAAAAAAAAAAAAAAAAAAAGATTCAGCTACCGCAAGTTTATTTTCAAGACAGATTCAAAACAATCGGCTGAAGTAGTTGCAGAAGGAACGGCCCGTTCTTAAACCGTTGCTAAAAGATGTTATTATTGTTGGATAAAAAATGTTTAGGTTTGTCATCTCTTCTTAAGAATCAGAAAGTAATGTTTAATATGCTAAAATAGCTTTTTCTTTAATATGCTTCTGATGCTTCAATATACAGGATAGACAACATGAATTGTAGTATATAACATTTTGAATGAGTGAAAAGATAAGTCTGTAATGTATAAAGCTCTGAGATTGACTCGTGAAACTCTGATCTTATTCAACGCAAGAGAAGCTATATATATAGCATTACAAAGATAAGTAGTAGATCCTATAAAAGCTGAAACAAACTAACTCCTATCACCGAGTATCTCGGATCTTATTTGATACTGCCAACTACTAGATAAACATAACAAAAGATAACTCCAAATCTCTAACGGTTACTTCAATTTGCTCCAACAAACCCTCCTTAAGCTAGACTTGGTGCACAAGACTCAGCTTACTCGAAACAGAGCAAATTCCGAGCTTACTTCTCAGCTTCTCAAACACTTCACACCTCAATGCTTTTGTAAATATGTCTGCCACTTGCTCTTGCGTTCCACAATGCTCCAAGCTTATCTCTCCATTATTTACCAACTCACGCAGGAAATGATAACGAACCCCAATGTGTTTGCATCTTCCATGGAAGACCTGATTCTTTGAGAGCTTGATGGTCGAGGTATTGTCACACAGTATGGTTGTTCCTTCTGCAGTCTCATGACCCAATTCTTTCATCACTCGTCTGAACCATATGGCTTGACAAGCACAAACAGATGCAGCTACGTACTCAGCTTAGGTGGTGGATAATGTCACTATTGGTTGCTTCTTAGATAGCCATGCCACAGCTGCATTGTCCATAAGAAAAAACGTACCCAGAAGTACTTTTCCTTGTATCAATATCTCCTGCAAAATCACTGTCAGTGTAGACTAGAAGCTCACCAATGCCTCCTCTTTTATACCAGATTCCGAAATCAACTGTTCCTCTCAAATACCTCAATACTCTCTTGGCAGCTTGAACATGTAACTTTGTGGGTCTTGATATGAAACGACTCAGAAGACTTACAGAAAATTGCAGGTCTGGTCTTGTCGTTGTAAGATACATGAGGCTACCGATGATTTGCTTGTAGTAGGTCTCATCAACTCTCTCCCCATCTTCATCCATGTTGATCTTCTCCCCGGGTACCATCGGATTGTATACTGCATTGCAACTCTCCATCTCAAACCGCTTCAGAACTTCAAGTGCATATTTTTCTTGAGAGATGTGTATACCACTTGAGGTCTGCAACACCTCAACTCCCAAGAAGTATCTCATCTTGCCTAAATCACTCATGTCGAACTCCTTTTGCATTGAACTCTTGAACTCCTCCATCATCGTCGTGTCATCTCCTGTGTATATAAGATCATCCACATATACACTCACAATCAAAATATTACCATGATCGACTTTTAGAAACAATGTTTCTTCGTTTTGAGACTTCATGAACCCCTCCTTACTGAAGTATTCCTCAATCCGACTAAACCATGCTCTTGGAGCCTGCTTTAGGCCATACAACGCCTTATGGAGCTTGTAGACTTGGTCTTCTTGTCCTGCTACCTCATACCCCTTAGGTTGTTGGACATAGACATCTTCTGCAAGAACCCCGTGTAGGAAAGCAGACTTGACGTCTAGTTGGTACACGTCCCAAGCTTTCTGCGCAGCTGTAGCTAGTATGGTTCGAATGGTGTCCATTCTAGCAACTGGTGCGTATACTTCAGTGTAGTCAAGACCTTGCTCTTGTGAATATCCCTTAGCCACCAAGCGCGCTTTGTATTTGCTCACCTCTCCGTTCTCATTGAGCTTAGTCTTATATATCCACTTAACACCGATGCATTTAGCTCCATCAGGTAGTACTGCTAGCTCCCAAGTTTGATTCTTCTCGATAGAAGCAATCTCAACGTCCATTGCTTCCCTCCATTTGGGAACATTTTCTGCTTCTTCATAAGTTGCAGGATCAGTGGAAGAGAACTCCACCATGTTGACTTCTTCTCCTTCTTCCTCTTCGTTTATTTCTCCAAAACCAGTAACATAATCGTTTAGGTATCGTGGAGGTCTTCTTCCTCTTCCCTCCCTGATCCCAACACCCGCATCATTTTGCTGCTCTGGTTCAGTCTCTGCTTCTGGTTCAGCAGCTACATTCTCACCATCGCTTCCTTCTTCATCACTTTCTTCCCAGCTGAGATCATCATCTTTCCAGGTAAGTGCCTTCTCTGTCTCTTCTTCATCCCAATTCCACCCCTTATCTTCCTCAAACACCACATCTCTGCTCACCACAATCTTCTTTGTTATAGGGTTGTATAACCGATAGCCTTTTGATCCTTCGGACATACCTAGCAGGACACACGTCACACTCTTGTCATCTAACTTGGTTCTTTTCTCATCAGGAACATGAACGTGTCCGAGACATCCCCACACCCGGAAGTGCTCCACGCTTGGCTTAACTCCGCACCAAGCTTCCTGCGGTGTGATGTTCTTCACTGAGGTAGTGGGACATCTGTTAAGAACGTAGAACGTCCATACGACCGCTTCTGCCCAAAAAATCTTCGGTACCTTCTTAGTGGAGAGAAGAGACCTGACCATATTCATCACCGTTCTGTTCTTTCTCTCTGCAATCCCGTTGTGTTGAGGAGTGTAAGGTGTGGTTAGCTGCCTTCGAACTCCTTGTTCTTTACAGAACTCTGTGAACTCATGTGATATGAACTCTCCCCCCCTATCAGTTCTCAAGCCTTTCAAGATCTTTCCACTCTCAGTTTCAACCTTCTTCTTGAAGATCTTGAAGTGTGTGAATGCTTCTGATTTTTCTTTTAGCAGATATGCCCAAGCTTTCCTGCTGAAGTCGTCGATGAAGCACAGAATATACCTATTGCCACTGGTGGAAACAGGGTTTATGGGGCCGCATATGTCCGAGTGAACAAGTTCCAATATCTCCTTTGCACGCCATGTGCTCTTCTTTGGCATATTTTTTCTCGGTTGCTTGCCCACTAAGCAATCCGTACATGTGAAACTTTGAGCATCAAATGTAGGAAGACCACGTACCATCTCTTTGCTCTGCAATGTTTTCATCCCTCGGTGACTGAGGTGGCCGTAGCGCTCATGCCACAGTCGCGACACATCCTCTGTTGTGGTAAGAAAACATTGTTGTTTTGCTCTCTTCCCTTCATTTGTCTGATCAATTAGGACAAACATGCGGTTCACACTCATTTTGCTTTCTGCAATTAGACCTCTTCCTTCGTGATACAGCTTGCAAGCTCCTTGCTGAATGATGATGGTGATTTTCTTCTCTTGCAACTGTCCAAGACTTATCAGGTTGTTCTTGAGCTCAGGTACGTAGTAGACATCACTTATCACGTATGCGTTGCCGTTAAGAACCAATCTCACATTCCCCTTACCAACAACCTCCATCTTCATGTTATTTCCCAACTTGACTGAGTGCTTGAACTTCAAATCCATCAATGAAAACAGATCTTGATCTCCACTCATATGATTAGAGCAACCTGAGTCCAAGAACCATACTCTCTTCTTCATGGATTCTCGGTTTTCAGAGTGAATCATCATCACTTGATCAATGTCGTCATCACTGAACTCTTCTTCCTCATGAGTGTACGCCATCAATAGCATGTCCTCGTTTTCTTCCACATAGTTAGCTTCCTCCCACGTGGGACACTCATTTTTGAAATGCCCCAAACGATGGCACTTGTAACACTCAACAGTACTCTTGTCGAATGATGATCTTCCACGACCACGACCCCTGCCTTTTCCATTGAAACCTCTTCCTCGGCTTCCAGATCCTCTTCCATAAGTGACGTTGAGCACTTGTTCTTCTCCTTTCTCTGGTTTCTTGAACTTCTGCTCATGCACCACCAATGTTGCTTGAAGCTCATCCACAGAGATACTCTCAATCTCCTTTGACTCCTCAATGGAGACCACAACATACATGAACCTCTCACTCAAGGTTCTCAAGATCTTCTCAACCACCTTAGAGTCTTCTATCACTTCACCGTTACTCCTCATCTGGTTAGTGACGGCCAAGACTCTTGTGAAGTACTCCTCCACTTTCTCATCATTCTTCATCTCCAATAGCTCAAAGTCTCTTCTGAGCTTCTGCAACAATGACTTCTTCACTCGAGCATTGCCTCCAAACTTTCCTTTCATTGACTCCCATATGATCTTGGACGTCTTCCGGTTTAGAATCTGCTCGAACGTTACCCTATCGATAGCTTGATAGAGATAATGCTTGACCTTGTGGTCATTCATCATGACACTGTCGAGTTGTGTCCTCTGCTCTGGGGTTAGGATTGTTGTTGCTGCAGGTTCTTCAAACCCGGTTTCAATCAAGCTCCACAGTCCTCTTGCTCGAAAGAAATTCTCCATGACTTCACTCCAATGATCCCAGTGTCCATCAAATTGAGGAACCTTCATCTTTTCTTCTTCCATTTCCTCTCTCTTGTTTATCACACGCAGAGCTCTGATACTAAATGTAATGTATAACGCTCTGAGATTGACTCGTGAAACTCTGATCTTATTCAACGCAAGAGAAGCTATATATATAGCATTACAAAGATAAGTAGTAGATCCTATAAAAACTGAAACAAACTAACTCCTATCACCGAATATCTCGGATCTTATTTGATACTGCCAACTACTAGATAAACATAACAAAAGATAACTCCAAATCTCTAACGGTTACTTCAATTTGCTCCAACAAAGTCGATGTTGGGTAGGAAAAACAAAAGCATATCTTGATAACTTTTTTCGTCTGATAGCTTTTATATATGTTCTCAAGTATCCATGAATAGAAAACGAACACGAACATGTGTTACATTTCCCAAACTGCGACGTGGGAGGTAGATACGCGCTATATACGACCTGAAGTAGCGGAAGGAGGAAAACTCCAATAACATAATTGAAAAGAATTCAATAAGTGGCTGTCATTATATTAGAAACAGATACATCTGACACAAAAGAATATTACACGCGCGAAACTACATGAGTCGTATTAAAATGTAACTTTGAATTAAACTACTTCGTAGCTACATGTTCTAGTAAATATATACATTGAATAAGAAGAGAGGTTCCGTTTCGCATGACACGTTTTGTTGCTGCTTTAAGCTTTACGTGTCTGCTTCTGCTTCACGGTGTGCCGTAGTTCACGAAGCATATTTTTATATACACATTCATGAATGAGTTTACTAAATAGATGTTTCCTTACATTATTGATTATCGATAAGCTTTGTCGAATCACTAAAAAACGTTAAACTATTCTTAGTCTGAACTTTTAACCTAAAGAATAGATTTACTAAATATTCACACTAGACCCAATACAGTATTCATATATGTTCCGTGGTTTGAGTACGTTTATTCATGTGAAGAAAAAACCTTAAATCATCTAAACAATGATAAGCATCCTTGCTTCACGTTACACTAATTGGTAAAATTGTGCGCAAGTATATAATTAGGGTTACATATGACTAAATGAAATATTACACTATTCATATGTACTCCCTCTATTTCAAAATAATATATATTCTAGAATTTTTACACTTATTAAAAACACAGTGAAACTTTATAATAAATGTATTATTTCTCGTGTTTAGCTATTTTTTTATAATTTTTAACAAATCAAAATTCAGTAAACATAACTAATATCTTTGAAATTGATAATTTGTCATTATTAATTATCTATATTAAAAATACAAAATATAGATCTTTTAGAAACAATTCTTTTTTTCTAAAACATAGATCATTCTGAAACCAGAGAGAATAATCACTTCCCCATAGTAAAAAGTTGTTTTAGAAATCTATAGAGTCTGTCTTTGAACTCAAATTTAAAAGGTATATATAGAAAAATACTCTGGTGAAGACAATCACTACAAGAAAACATGAGAAAAGCGACTACAGTTAACGACTACAAACATGTGGTCGTAAATTAACGTCTACTTTACATCCAATTTACGACTAATTTATAATTGGTCGTAACTTGGTAGTTATAATACGACTAATAGTATTAGTCGTAAAGAGGAAGGTAATTAACAACCAAATTATGACTACTTTTGGAGGGAGTAGTTAGTTGGTAGTAGTTTACAACTCCCTTACGACCAACATGGAATTCTGACCCTAAGATGACGAGTGATCAAATTTGATTATACTACAGCGTTTGTGTTTTATTAATCTATTGTTAAACTCATTGTATTGGATTACAAATATTATATAACTTATGATGTTTGCCTAATTACGAACTTAATTAAAAAATTGGTTTCAAACACATGTATTTTTTTTAAAATAGTTTAATCTTTGTAGTTTGGGGTTTAGAATTGTATATAACTTATGATGTTTGGGTTTTGGGATCTGGGGTTTCGGTTTTAGTGTATAAACACAAGTCGAATCTAATTAGTTGTAATACTACTACTCATTTACGACTAATAGGTAAGGGAGAAGTTAGTTGGTCATAATTTACTACTTCCTTACGACCAACATGGAAGGGAGTAGTTAGTTGGTAGTAATTTACTACTCCCTTACGACCAACATGGAATACTGACCCTAAGATGACGAGTGATAAAATTTGATTATATTACAGCTTTTGTGTTTTATTAATCTATTGTTAAACTCATTATATTGAATTATAAATATTATATAACTTATGATGTTTGCTTAATTATGAACTTAATTAAAAAATTGGTGTAAAACACATGTTTTTTTAAAAAATAGTTTAATCTCTGTAGTTTGGGGTTTAGAATTGTATATAACTTATGATGTTTGGGGTTTGAGGTTTCAGTTTTAGGGTATAAACACTAGTTGAAGCTAGTTAGTTGTATTACTACTACGCATTTACGACTAATATATAAGGGAGAATTTAGTTGGTCGTAATTTATTACTACCTTACGACCAACATGGAAGGGAGTAGTTAGTTGGTAGTAATTTACTACTCCCTTACGACCAACATGGAATACTGACCCTAAGATGACGAGTGATCAAATTTGGTTTTATTACAGCGTTTTTGTTTTATTAATCTATTGTTAAACCCATTCTATTGAATTACAAATATTATATAACTTATGATGTTTGCTTAATTAGGAACTTAATTTTTTTTTTTGACAACGAAAGGCTGATCTATTACTCAAGCTTGAGATGGTCTACGATTCAGCGCACTCGTAACAGCCACCTGTCCCGATCTTACTTGTTGATCCGCATAATCCGAGATATGAAGAACTTCCAGACGATGCAATTACAGACGACGCCAATGAAGATGAATTTGAAGAAAATGATGATGTCGATGATGTTTCTGAAGACGAGTGATCGAGTTTGATTAATTATGCTATCGTTTGTGTTTGATTATGTATTAACGTTTGTATTTTATTTTGTTGTTCACTTATGTTAAAGTATGTTTTAAATTTTAGTATAAAATTATGG
>CAKOAT010564043.1:142940-182031 GCA_932364175.1 Eruca vesicaria subsp. sativa
GATGCTCATTGGTCGTAAATGTACGACCAATGTACGACCAGGCCAAAAACTCTATATATACGAAGGCCTCGCGAAGCACTTGGGTTGCTCATCCCCCTCTCTCTAACAACGACTCCCCTTCTCTCTCTAGGTAAGTTTTTTTTTTTTTTTTAGTTTTAGGTGGTTAGTTAGGTGATTAGATTAGGTTTGGAATTAGTTTTAGGTGGTTAGTTAGGTGATTAGATTAGGTTTGGAATTAGTTTAGGATTGGAATTAGTTTTAGGTGGTTAGTTAGGTGATTATAATATGTTTAGATTACATATATATTTTTATATAATAAATTAATTTGAATTGTTTATAACCTTGAATTCTATGTATTTTAAATTATTTTGCAGATTGACGATATTACAGCTATGGCTAGCGGTAGAAGAAGACTTCGGAACCTTAATAATTAGTTTTTTCAGTTTAAGTTTTTTCAGTTTAGAGCGACGTGCGGAGTAGGTTGAGTCCGAACTTTTCGACGAAATAAACCTTAATAATTAGTTTTTTCAGTTTAAGTTAATTTGTATTTTAAATCTTTTGATATTATGGATTTTATGTTTATGAAGGATGATTATAAATATTTTCTTTTAAAATTATCAATTTTTTTTTTAAAAATAATTTAAATTTAAAATAAAATATATAAATTTCGAATAAAAAATAATATTTCGGTCGTAAATTGGTCTCTAATTTACATCCAATGAACTTCAAATGTGGTTGTAAAGTTGTCGTTTGTTACGACTAATGTACGTCTAATGTTAACCTCATCTTTACGACTAATGTATTACAACCAATGTACGTCTAACATTAATCTCATCTTTACGACTAATATATTACGACCAATGTACGACTAATATGCTTACGTCTAAATTACGACTACATGTCTTACGTCACTTTTACGGCTACAGATTTTACTACTGATTTACGACTAACATCAATTGTCGTACATTTACGACTAATGCGCGTCAAAAAGTGAATTACGACTAGCGTATAACGACTAATCACATTTAGATGTAAGTTAGTCGTAAATGTGCTTTTACAACCAATTTACTACCAATATTGTAGTCGCTAAAGACTTGTTTTCTTGTAGTGAATTATATTTTGCAAATCAGCTAAAAACGACAATATGTTTTGCATACTGATGCGATGATGACATAGTAAAGAGTAAAACACACAAACGTGACCAATTGAAACTCGTTACGTTACGGGTAAATTAATAGTAGAGACTATTGAATTTTTTTTGGAATCGTGAATGGAGAGATCACTTATTGTGAGAGAATTAAAATTATTAGTAAAGTAAAATTGTTTGGTTTCTTTATTATTTCAGAACGGATTTTAAACCACCATCCACAAGTTATGAGATGTGCATCTCGTTTTCAAGACAATACAACAAAAAGAAATACTTTAAATCTATAGATATTCGTCTTAACAAAACCGGCACACTTTGACCAAAAAAAAAAAACAAAACCGGCACACTCATTTTCTAATTATTTGCAGTGTATATATACCATCAAGATAACCAAGCATCAAAACTGAAACGTACGGTGTAAATTAATCTCACATTAAGCGTTATAGGTACTTTCGGTAAAACTATGCGTAATAATCTTCTGCATGCCATGAATAACAAAATATAAGCTGAATTAGGAGTTTTGTAAACGTTGCTACGATACCAATGTTACTAAATAATCATTGGTTCTTCGTTCTTTGATTATATCCACTGGTAAAGAAACGTACGAGTATGCTTTACAATATTTAAGGTTTACAAATGTATAGGGTTCAAAAATGTTAAGAGTAGGGTACGTAGGAGTTGTTGTAAAGTCTACATCATTCAAATCTTGAATGCTTTAAACATATTGTAAAAACTACAGAAAAATCGTGCATCTCTTATCAATTACACGTTATTTTCTTTTTGGCAGTCTTCAAAACAAAATTTAAACCGTAACAATTGACTAATTTGGAAATTTAATTGTATGACAAATAATTTTTGGATCGGTCACTAGACCAAGAAATATCGCAATTAAATGAACTTTAAAGCCGTAAAGGTTGATACAAACGATATTTGTTTATTTATCATGTTTAAACATGTCACAATATTATAAAAAAAAGGGCAAGTTGAAACCAGCTAACTGTAAACAAAAAAATAAAGGTGGAAAATACCAAATCGAATGTTGATTTTTTCAAATATGTTAGTGTTTAGCTAAATTCCAAACTGGTGGATCCAAGAGTACTTAACTAGGCATCGCTTTAGCCAACCAAATGCTTGGTAATCTACAACAAACCAAGTGTGTTCTTGGATTGAGCAAGTCTAACAAATAATATCTACCCATTTCATCACTCATATAAATATCTCTATTTTTGGTTCATTTATTTCTGATGTATTTGGTACATACACTCGAGCAATGTACACCAATAATGGCCCATGGTGCGCCACAATGGTTGCAACAACTCCAACTTCTTTTATAAAACACATCACATGTAACGAACTCAGCAAAGCAATGATTACTTTTATCTATGTTTCATTATTATAAATGAAACTACCATATCAAACATGTGCCAAGATATTGCAGGGATGGTCTCGCTATATTTGTTGGTTACGATGAAGGCCTTGATTGTTATGTTATGAGTAAATAAATGAGAACGTAGTTAAAAGGAAAATTGGGCTCTATAGCCTCCAAACACTTTATAATTCACCCTCTGACCAAAAGTCCTAGTTTACCTATACATCGTGTGTATTTTTATACAATACTCCTTAGGTGCTCACAATCAACCGCCGCAATTTGTTGATAAAATAAAAAAAAAAAATACTTACCCACGATTGTAAACGTTACGCGTCTATTTTTTTACTGCCACACTTCTTCCTCTAGTAACTTCTTCTCCCTCACTTTATCAGGAAGATGAACAGTTGAACCAGAACTTACTCGCCCCTCTCAGAATTCTCTCCGCAATCAAAGCAAAGATTTTGGTTTCTGGAAGGGGAGAAACAATTGTCCCTTCTTACTCTGTCTCTATCACGCGGTTCCGATAGCACATACTCGAAACCGTATTCACAATTGGATCAGATTCCTACGCCGGCGATTTCAAGTTCGAACTCTCATCAACTTCCGTAGATCCTTAATCTTTGGTAAGCTCTGATTTTATGCTTGATGTGAAGCGTTTTTTATTCCAAATCTTATGTCTTCTATTATTGTTCATCTCTTTTGCATGTTTCTTGTTGCGGTTGTTCTTCTTCGGGAATGATACACCTATTAGAACAGAGTATATTTTTATTATATTCCATGACTGACCTCTATTCAATTGCTCTACTAGTATATTAGAAAATTTAGTTTTACGCTGACTATGAGTTATACTGACTCTGCGTTATACGGCATTTGTTCTTAAACTACAGTGATATTCTATTTGAGTTATGTTCTATCTTCATATGATTTAGTGTGTTTTTTCTATTTCATAAATTTGTTGTTCCATCTATATATAATATTTTGAGTTCTGTTCTATTTGAGTATAATCTAAGGAGTTTTTCTGTTCTATCTGTTTACTTATATGTATGTCGTTTTGCTATTCTATGTTGCAGTCGTATTCTATTATACGTCAAACTTGGATTCTATTTTATGTCAAACTCGGATTCTATTCTATATCGAACTCGGATTATATTCATGTTTATATGTGTTCATGGTTTGTTCTACTCGATTGGAACTGACTGTCTTTACTATTTTGGCTTATCAGGATCGCAATGGAAGACCAGCAACTGCCAAGCAGATTGTTTGGGCGAAGACTGTTGATCAAAAGGGCCAGGAACGTATTTTGGTATGATCGACTAGTCGGAATGAAATATATTACGCAAAGTAGTATTCTGGTTTGGATAGAATAGTCTTCGAATTGTTGGTATTGTTTGACGGTAATTATACAGTATTGTCTAGGACTACCAAAATAAACTAGAAACTTGCACATTTTATTATATTTCCAATTATAAATAAATAATATAGTTTACACTTTGGGTTTGGGTTTACTGGTAAGGGTTTAGGGTTTAGTATTACAAGGTTAGTTTAAGTTTGTTATTTAGTTTATGTTGTGTGGTTGGTTATGATTTTATCATATTTGTGTGATATGACATATTGTTTTATACAAAATTCCTTTTTATACTCCGATTTGGATAGAATAATCTTGTGGATTGTTGTTATTGTTTGAAGAAAAATTATACATGATGGTTTAAGCCCACCAAGATAGAATAGAAACTTTCACATTCTATTCTATTTAAAAATTATTAATAAATAATATAGTTTACACATCGGGTTTGGGTTTACTGGTAAGGGTTTTGGGTTTAGTATTACAAGTTGGGTTTGGGTTTATTATTTAGTGTATGTTGTGTGGTTGGTTATGATTCTATCATATTTGTGTGATATGGCATATTTTTTTAGATAAATTCTTTTTTTATACTCCAATTTGGATAAAATAATCTTAAGGATTTTTGTTACTGTCTGAAGAAAATTATACATTATGGTTTAAGATCACCAAGACAGAATAGAAACTTTCACATTCTATTCTATTTAGAAATTATTCATAAATAATATAGTTTACATTCAAGTTTGGGTTTACTGGTTAGGATTTTGGGTTTAGTATTACAAGTTGGATTTGAGTTTATTATGTAGTTTATGTTGTGCGGGTGTGATATGGAAAAATAGATTATACAAATTATTATATTTGATAAACTCCTTTTATTATACTTTAGTCAGGTATCATTTTTTTCGTTGGCATGCTAATGTTCGGGCGTGTGTTAATTCAGATGCAAGTGCTGTTATTTTATGGTGTGCTTTAGCGAATAAGCCAGATGATAAGGTTAGGTATATGGTTTCGCTGATAGATGATGAATCTCCATTTGTACACAACACATGGACCGTGGAGTTAGAGCGGACGACGTGAAGTCAACGAAAGTTGTTACAGAAGATATCAACGGAAGTGGAGGGAATCAAGTGGATGAATCTGTAGGTAAAGAGGATTCCCGTACTGGCATTGATAGTGGAGTGGACAGAACGGAAGGATTCGCTACACCTCGGAGTCCTACCACAACACCTGCCACAGCACCGCATGTTGACGCAAGTCGTGGTGTTGACTCCACCGCATTACTACGCCTCGAGCTGCACGTCCATAGAATTAAAGATTATTTTATCATGTTCCATTCCATTTGACGATAAAAAGTCTTCTATTTTGTTTAGAAACATAATTTGTAATTTTTTAAGTTTTAACTATCGTTACATGTTTTTGAACCTGTAAAAAATATACTATGATTTATATTGTATAGTTTAATATTACATAAATATTATGTAGTTTTTAGACTTTGACATTGGATTTAGGGTTTATATTTGGATTTAGGGTTTATATTTAGGTTAGGGTTTAGTGATTAGTGTTTATGACTATTTAGAATGTGAGGAGATATGGTTGGAGTTATCATTAGATTCTTCCATGTAATTATAGACATTTCATAATTTCACCAATGTATTATGATCTGTATTTTTTCTTCTATTCTATTTGGATTTATGATTCATATAGTATCTAAGGTCTATGTTCTCTATTCTATAGTATTTATGCTAGACATAGATTTAATTATTTAAGCAAAAGGTAAGACCGTATGCGGTAACAATTAAAGTAATGTGTATCTTTTATTTTTCATAAGTCATGTATAAATCGCATGAATTGTGGATCAGATAGATTGATGTTGACATCATTTCTTTATTCTTTGTTACTGGTAACTTGCTGCAACAAGGAGTATAACCGGATCAGATGAAGGTTAAATGTTAGTCACTCAATTACGTCAAAATCACTGCCATTTTTTTAATTACATTTGAGATTTTAGTCATTCGGAAAATTCTCCCTAATTAAAAATGGTAGAAGAAAGAGAAAGAAAATAGTACCAATAATATTATTCTATGAAACATCAGCCAACATCAGCCAAAACAGTAGCGAAAGCACAGTTTGGCCAAGCCGCACTGACAAAACTACAAAAAAAGGCAAAAAGAACAGAGACCATTTCAATCTTCCGATCACAGAAAAAATATGTAAAAACAAATTACACAATAAAAACTTCAACAGAGTTAACCAGAATATGATACAGCGGCCATCTGATTATCAAACTTTCAACGTCAACCGAACAAATATCACAAAATGTTAACCATGACTAAACAATAACAATAGTGTTTTTTTTCAAAAAACAAACAAACAATAACAATAGTGTAGAAACAGGACTTAAAACCCAACCCGAATGTGATCTTCCACTAAAATCTTATGCATCACTTCCAGGAGCGCATCTAGAGATGAATGTTATGGGGGACATTATCAAAATTCTTCAAGGAACCAACTAGGGCATGAAGATTATTATCAAAATTTTACATAGAATTGTTAAAAATCATCCGGGACATCCGCCCCACCCACTCACTATGTGGCTCCGCCACTGTTCACTTCTAGTTTTAATGGACTGGATATTTTATACGTATATACCCTTTTTGCCAAATGTTTATTTTATACATACTTGTTTTTCATACATACTTTTTACATATTTTATTATATGATTTGATAATATACTAGCTTTTTTTGTAAACTAATATGCTAACTTTATAATCATACTTTTCGAGGAAATATATAATTAGAGAAGTCGACAACAACAAAAAGATATAATTAGAGAAAAAATTATGACCTTATGTCGTCTAACAAGCAAAATAACCATATATGTTATTCAAAATATTTTGTTTTAGAATGCCCTTTTTCAAAAGAAAAAAATATATTTTGTTTTCTGCCAAATATTTTTTTTTTTTATCGTCATGTGCCAAATATTTTCGAACAGCCGAAATAACGTAGGTTCAAACAGTAATTTGTTATTTGTTACTAGCATGTTTTCTTATATATTTAATATAAAATTTGGACAGTTTCATAATGACAAAAGAGGTTAGGGGCGATGGATTCCCGAGAAATGCCCGGCAAAGAGGAGTGGTTTATAAAATACACAAACATCATAAAGTTGCACCTTTTATATAAACAAATTGTATTACTATAGTATAACAAAACTTTCTTTTAGTTGCTAGAGTAGATTCATATATGAAGAAACAAACAGTATTGCAAATGACATCACCATTTTGAACTTTTGACAGACTGATGCTCAAGGTTACTCAAAATTTTATTTTAGAAGTTTCTGTGATTCTATTCGAAACATTAAACAAATAAAAATAACTACGAATAGAACATCATTTTAATACTTAACTAATTAGACCCAATAATTAATTAGCTACATACACAAATAGTCTTTCTAGTTAAAAGATTTTAAATAAGTATTCATGCGCTAACTATCGTAATTTTAGAACTTCAAACATTTCTATTTAAAAGATTTACATTTCTATATCAAAATCGTTGTAATGAGTATGGAACGATCGTATCCCATTTCAAATATAAGTTTTCAATCACGTAAAAATATGAATAATTTTAGGAAAATTGGGATGTATGATAGTAAAAAATCATAATTTACTAGATAGTCAATTGACCTACTTTTTCGATACATATAACTTTTGATGTAATAATACTATTTTTTCTCTAAAGACAACCAATAGAACCTGGAGGAAAAAAAAAATTCAATTTATTATATGTCTAAAGGTATTCATGGCATAATTAGATTTACAATATCTCTTTTAATTTTCTTACGTTATTTTTGATAAAGTAAAAGGTTTCCGTCGATGATTTGCTCCACTTCTTTGAACCCACCGATTTGCTCTACATTGTCCACATTACCGGCCTTGTCTGAGTTTATTCGCATTCTCGAAATGTGTTACAAAGGGGATATCGTCTCCACTTCTGAAAGTGGTTGTAGTTACTGTCCAATCGGCGATAAGGAGTAAGCCAAGACTCTTCTCCTTCACATAGGTTATTCATCTCAGATATGTTGTAGATGGAAGAAGATGAACAGTTTCATTATTATGTTCTATTCTATCATATTCATATAAATAGAAAGGTAAAATAATATATATTTCCATATTTTGTTAGGCGATATTGTCTATTACTATATTACTTTGTTCTTAAATTCTAATTATTGTTATATGTTTTTGAACCTGTAAAAATCATATTATGATTTATATTGCATAGTTCAATATTACATAGTAAAATTTGCAATTATATATAGATTATATACCTTTAAATTTTGATATTTGGGTTTAGGATTCATATATATTATAATTTATATTTAGATTTGGGATTAATGGTTTAGTTTTTATGAGTTGAGATAATATTTAGTATTAGAAATTATAGATAATATTATAATTCTATACCACTTTGGCGAAACAGAATATAACACTTCATGCATAAATATGTGATTAATAAGTGTGTGATGTAGATGATCTTTTCTTCTTTTCTATTATATACATTAACTGGCAATTTATTAAAAAAAGGTAAAATTGGCTGAGAAATAGTATAAGTGTATGATATTATATCATGTCAAAAGCAATGTTAGTTATTCAATTTATATTTCATTTATAGTTATTAGGAAAATCTGCCCATAATTTTATGTTTTTTTCAAAAAAAAAGTATAATATTTTTTTTTTAATATGAATAATTTGTTTTTCTAGGTAAAATGTATAAGCTCACATGACTGACGAGGGGAGAGTAAATACGTACTCCAAGACATAAGTGGTCCCTTACCTGTGGCTTGGCGGTGGGTCCACGTCATGTAGAATAGGGAAACGACAAGAGAAAGTAGAATAACCTAAAACAAATTTGTAAAAAGATAAAAAGACTGACGTCACGGAAATAAATATTTTTAGCAGTTTACTAGTACAAAAAGTGTCACTAACCAAAGGTGTAAAGATTTTTTATTTTTTTTAAGGGACAAAGGGTGTAAAGATTTTATTTATAATAAAACATTGGTAGGGTTGCAAAATAGAAGAACTTAGAGCAATTTCAACTCAGAAATTTAGAGGGGGATTGTTTAAACAAAAATATTAAACAAATGAGTGGATCTCAAAAAAAAATATAACTGTTTATTTTGTCTCCGCTCTTCAATTGACACTTGACGATCCACGATTAATCTATTTTTAAATTTTTTTTTTAAATAAAAAAAATTAAAAAAAATTAAACATCCTAATGAGTTGTTAGGATTAAAAATGCTCTTAAAACATCATTAGTCATGGGTTTCTTTACCAAAACCTATCAACATAAATATATTGATGTATAGTAATAAAATAATTATATAGTTAAATTTATAAAAATGAAAATATGGTGTTGACACCTGTAGAAATATCTCATCATTAACCAAAAAGCTCTTCCCACATAGATGTTTATTGTGTTTTCTAAACTCTCTTTCATGTTTCTAATTGTTATATTGATTTTTGTGGTGAGGTACTTATGCAAACTACGGGTGTATCTTAAAAAATTGGAATAAGATACAATATTTGTTAATAGAGTATTTATATCCTCTATATACACAAAACCCTATAATTAGGGATATACCATTTTTCTCTCTATCTTTCTCCTCTCCATATATCACTTTTTTCTCCCCAATTTTCAAGTATCTCTCTGTTTTATGGTATTTAGCCGATTCACGCTATGTTTTATACTAGTTCTAAGACAAACACAAACAAGTGGGTTTCGTTAACATCGGAGCCTTGCGCAAGTGTGCGACGTTAATTTGTTCAAATATTTGCTAGCACATATTTCTTGGCGTGGTTAAAGTGTATCACACACCAAGGCCGTCTTGTGTTTCTGCCCATTAATAAAATAAAATTTTGGTACAAATTTATATTATACTCATATAAAATATCTGCTTCAAACTTTTTTCAGTGTGCAGTAGTTGTTAGTCTACCAATACTTTATTTTATTGATTTATTTGTAAATTATGCTGCACGTTAAAAATATAGGTTAACCACTTTAAACTCTATCTAGCAAGAGCTTTGTCCCCAAATATTTACTTTGTGATATATAAATTTACACACCTGTATCACCCGTATCAATTAGGACGGTGTTGGTGACTCGATAGAATGCTAATAATGGTGGGGATTTTAATTTCGTTTTAAGTGGTTGTAGGTAACGTACCAAACATCCTTATATCACCATTTTAAGAAAAGAGTATTTGTAGAAATATGCAAAATATTGAAATAATGAAGTGACTTTCGTTTGCCCTTTTGGTTTGTGATGTGTATTTTTAGTCGCATAATTTGTAGAATTTAAATTCACAAACCATGCCCTTCGCTATTTTGATAAACACAATGACAGATTAATTCCACTGTATCTAGTGGGGGTTTTTTAGTGGTTTATAATTGTTTTTTTTTTATAATTGTTGTATCTCAAAAGTGTGTGGTTTATACTTTACATCATGCCATCAGGGTTTATTTATTCATCTTTATTTGCCATATATTGGTAGTGTAGTGTATCTTACGACTCAACAAAAATATAAATAAATTATCATTCTTAACTGAAAACCAAACCATTTTGTAATATTTGATATACTACTACTCTTTTATGCATGTAACATTTTTCATCATCAAATTTTAGAGATTACACTGTATCCATTGTCTGTCACGAACATACAACTACGCTATATTGTCCATACACAAGGAAGAGAAGTCGAACATATATTGTTTTATCATGGACTATTCATTTTACTGCAGTATATATATATCAACCCACAACTAGTCACACTCACACCTATACTACATGTAAAACACCGACCTTACTGCACCACTATCATTTTGTAGCCCACCAAGCTCCTCAAAGTCTTCGCCAAAAACGTCACTCATCACGGAAATCTATAAAAAGAGACAAAACGACAGTTTTATTTATTTCTTTTTATCAGGTGTAAAAATAAAATTTTAAACAATACATTTATTATTTTTATCGAGAAAGAAGAAGAGAAGTACACACAAGTAGTCAAGTGATGTCGTCATTACGGTAACGCCTTTGAAAAAAGTAAAAGACCCACGCGCCTGACTCCCCCCGAATCCCCATGATCTCTTTCATCGGCACCCAAGTGCTGGTGGGACCTATGTTTTAGGGAATTTGATTATTTACTTTCACGTCCTTTAGTATTTCTTCTAATTACAATATTGCCGCTATTTTGTTGCTTCCTCTTGTTTTTTTTTAAGTTTGGATATATGTAAATTTAGATATGTATAGTACAAATCTTGATTGTTCCACTATCTTGGAAAGTAACTTTAAATTTGTTTTTGTGAGGTAAAATTATACACAAATTACATATTAAATCAAATATATAATAGAGCAACAATTGTATGTGAATACAACATATATTTTAGTCAAACTGTGCAAACAGTTAATTTTTATTTTATTAAAGATTTTACTCATGTAAATATGTTCCATAGTTTTTTTTTGTTATGAATGTATATATTAATTTCAAGAAATAAATGTTAAGGTTTATAAAGTGCCATTAAGAAAAAGTAAAGCGCTAGACTTGGTTCCAGTAGCAGAGGCAGACATTTAATTTAGAGGAATCAATATGATAACAAATCATGTATTTTGCAGGGGTCAATAAATTAGTTCTTCAGATTTTTCTGTAAAAACAGAAATAAAATTTTTTGTTTGCAAAATTTGACATGGTCAATTGACCTGATTGCTTACTGCCTCCTCCGCCACTACTTGGTTCCATGGTAAAATAGGTTAAAAAGGCAGAACTAAAAGTAGTAACCCAATCCCTAACCTGACTCATCTATTAAAACATAAGGGAGAAATTATTTGTACATTTTTTTCCCTATAAGTTCCTCTGAAACTGCGGGACGAATAAGTCACGAAAAAAATATTTTGTAACGCCTCAAATATTATTCCTTATGTGTCAACAAAGTATTTCTAGAAAATAACAAAAGTGGTTTTCGATTTTTGCTATACTTTCGAAAGAAGTAAAGAAAGGTTTCTGGTTACAACAAAGCCAATAGATTCTCTCAAAATTCGCCCCTTGTTTCCTACTTCCTCTCTCTTAAACCCCAAAAGAAAACAAAATATCTTTTCCTATAAAACCTCTCCGCACTCACACTTTCCTCACAAATCCTCCAACCAACCCACAAAACCTCTCTCTCTCTCAAAAACCAGAAAAATGGATGTTTCAGCGAGAAACCCTTATTTCATTGCAGAAGATGATGATGATGATGATCTGGCTTCTTCCTTATCAGAGATGGAAGCTGGGTTTTCTGGTGGAAACTCACGAAACGATGTCGTTTCACGTCCTTTCTCTTACACTAGAATGAATAGTCTCAGGAACACGAACTATTGTCACAATAACTACCCTTATTACCATCAGTACTCTGTTTCGTCTCCGAGATCTGTCGTTTCGGGAAGATTCCATGATTTCAGATTCGATAATCAACAGCCTCATTTCTTGGATTCTTGTTTCCTTTGTAAGAAACCACTTCACAACAGAGATATCTACATGTACAGGTAAATTTTAGATCTGATTTCAAGTTTCCTCCTTTTATTGAATTTATGAAAAACCCAGAAAAAAAGAAATTTTTTTTAGAATACCCATTTATTTTTTGTCTGAATCAAAGTTTTGATTTTTGTTTGTGTATAATTGCAGAGGAGACATACCGTTTTGTAGTGAAGAGTGTAGACAAGAACAGATAGAGAGAGATGAAGCAGAAGAGAAGAAAAAGAATCTGTCTTATTCAGTGAAAGCAGCAATGAGGAGAAAAGAACAACGAAGCTCTTCTTCTTCTCCGACAAGATCTCGTGATTATGCTCTTCACAACGGTCCTGTTGCTGCTGCTTGAAGTTGCGAATCTGATGATGAGTTTGATGAGTTTGGGAACTATATAATATAATTAGGTTAAAGAAACAAAAGTAGTGAGATTGTGTCTTAAAGTTGTTTGGAAGCTGGTCTTTGGATCGTCTTTTGATCTTTTTTAATCTAAAAGATCAGTTTACTTTCGCTTGAAGTTTTCAAGGGAAAGTAGAAAGCTAAAGATCCTTTTTTAACTCCTTCCTTGTTTTTTTTTCTTTAACTTGGTTTTGGGAGTATGAGAAGAGAGAAGAAATTGTAAATGCCTTGTGTGAATCAACGTCCATGGCATGC
Organism: Eruca vesicaria subsp. sativa; assembly: GCA_932364175.1. NCBI lineage: Eukaryota > Viridiplantae > Streptophyta > Magnoliopsida > Brassicales > Brassicaceae > Eruca > Eruca vesicaria. Next base: position 155,998 of record CAKOAT010564043.1, read on the forward strand.
TTGAGTTTCTTGTTTCTATAAAAAGAAAAGATATGTAAACACTTAGCAAAGAATGAGAGCTTATATAGAAGTTTATGTTTTTATTGCAAACCTGAGCTTAGTCATTTTTCTTGTTCGGTGGCTAGCATGCTGCGGGTTTGGTTTAGTTTTGGTCAAGGTAGTTCAGTTTGGTTTGGTTAATTCCAAAATTGAAAATGTTAAATCGAAACCAATTACGGTTCTGTTTCAGTTTTAGATTTTATTATCATTGATTTAGATATTTTTTGTTAAATTCAATTAAAAATTAGAGTATTTTTGGTTATTTTTTATAATTCAGCTAGAAAAATATTGTTATAAAAACCAGTTTCGTTTAATTAAAAATGTGTTTCTTACCGGCTTATGTTAAATTTTCACTTCAGTTCAAGTTAAATGAAATTCATAGATGATAAAAAAAAAACCTGTTTCGTTTAATTTGCTGCCATGAAGAGTTGACTTGACGACACTGAGAGGATTCAAAGAAATTCACATTTCAGCGACAACAATAGATATTTCTGCAGTAAATTATGTTTAATCGATACATTTTAACAAAGAAGTTCAAAACGCTAATCATCATCAACATCAAACACACACACAAACCATTCTCTGCATTCACTGTATTTAAATCTCATTTATAAACACACCATCCTTCTACTCATCAGTCATCCCACAACAAATCATAAACCATAAGACTTTATTTTTATATACTAAAACTTGCAAAAGAAATCTTCTTCTAAACTCAAAAAAAAAATCATCATCTAACACTAACTCCTCCTCTCATACTCCCCTTCACAGGTCCAGCGCCTCGACTCTTGCTTCTTACCTGACTTGTACTTTCCTTACTCGCAGCCATTGAACACTCTCCACTTTCCTCGATAATCTTTCTCAATCTTTCCACTACAATCTCCATCGTTGGTCGATCTTTATCGTTCTTTTTCAAACAAAGATCAGCCAGTTTAGCCAAACTCCTAGCTCCAGCAGCTGGATAATAGTTGCGTAGCCGAGGGTCAACGATCATGCTGAAGCGTTGACTATCAGCAGGATACTCTTTCACCCAATCTAATAGCTTCCGTTCAGCTGCTGGCTTGTTCCTCTCAATGGTTCTGCGTCCGGTTATGATCTCGTAGAGCACAACACCGAAGCTATATACATCGCTCTTTAACCGAAGATGGCCTGTTTGCACGTATTCTGGAGCTGCATAGCCTTGTGTTCCAACTCTCTAAGAAAATTATCAACAAGAACATTTATAAAAGAATGTAAACCGAATAGAACCAAACCTAACTGAATGCACATTACTAAAACCAACAGTACAGAAGGTAAGAAGTATTCAATTACTTACTGCAGTTGTGACATGAGTATTGTCTCCCTGAGGTCCTTCTCTTGCAAGCCCAAAGTCCGATAATTTCGGACACAACTCATCATTTAGGAGTACATTAGAGGTTTTGAAATCTCGGTATATCACCTGGTAAACCAAATATTACCACACACTATCATCCACTGAATCATCACATATTAAACTTAGAAACTATACACTAAATGTTTCAGAATCCGCCCCACATTTTCTCCCTAACGTTTCACAAAATGTCGCATTTCTGATCTACATTTCTATATATAGTCACAATAATCGAAAGGATCTATCTTAAAACCAGGTTTCTTCTAATGGGTTTCTATTTCGTTATAATGATTTTACCTTAACTTCATGTAAATAAGCCAACCCTTCAGCTGCACCAAGCATGATCTCAAGCCTTTGTTTCCATGGTAATATGCGTGATCCACGAGTGAAGAGATGATCCTCTAAGCTTCGATTCGACATGTACTCATAAACCAAAAGCCTCTCGATCCCAGTCTCACCATCTTCTGAGCAATAACCTATGAGCTTCACAACGTTTTTATGATTCACTACTCCTAGAAACTGAACTTCTGCTAGCCATTGCTTGTGACCCTAATAACACCATTACAACACAATGAAGATTAAAAGATCAAAACTTTCAGCAAAAGTTTCAGACTTTACATATAAAAACAGAGCAAAAAACAGAGAAGATTACAAAATCAAAACTTTGAGCAAAAGTTTCAGACTTTACATTTTAAAAACAGAGCAAAGAACAGAGAGAAGACCTGTAATCCTTGACGATTGAGTTTCTTGATGGCTACGACAAGTGGAGAAGAATCAGAATCTTTTGTGGTCGGAATCTTTCCTTTATAAACACTACCGAACCCACCTTCACCGATCTTAAGCTTCCTGTTAAACCCATAAGTGGCTTCACTGAGTTCTTCGTAAGTGAAAACCCTAAGATTATTTTCTCTCTCTGTATACAAGTCTCTGATACTTCGAGGAGACGGCAAAGATCTCGGCGTCTGGAGGTTAAACGACGACGTCGCGCTCTGGTTCCTCAGTTCAGGAGCTGAGTTTTGTGCTATTTCTTTTCCTTTTGTCTTGTCTTTTTGTTGGTTTCTGGGTTTGGGTTTCTTTGATTTGAACAAGAACAGACAGTTCATGTCTTAAGGAGAGAGAAAAGAGTTGAAAAGGTTGAATTCTTTTAAGGAAACAAGTGGAATTTTGGTGGAAACACTCAAAAAGAGCAAATAAACAGAAAATGATTACTTTTGATTTGATCAATTGAACCCAAGAATGTACTAAAAGACTTTTTAAAGGAGTGTTTCAAAAAAAGGTTCTTCTAATGGGAAAACCAAAATTGAGAAGTTAGATTATATGAACAGAGACAGAAACTGTGTTTTAGGACAGTGTGTGTAATGAGTTGTTGAGTAAGAGGTAGAGGTATGAACACAGATCTATATAACTACCATGAGAAAGAGATTTTTCCTGGAAAATTAAGGAAGATTCACAAGATTAAGTAAGAAGACTCTCTTTATCTCTTATTCATTGTCAAGAAAACCAGAGAAAATTTTGAGATGGGAAAGGGACAAAAAGTGTTTGCTCATCAAAAAGAAGATAAAGGAAGGAAAAGAAAAGAAGAAATCGCGTACGGACGGACGGACAGAGTTGTAGAAAAGTATGTGTGAAAGAAAAAGAAGAGGAGAGAGAGAGATTGGTTCGTTGACTAGTGCAAGACTTTTGTCATACAATTCAGACTCTGTGTAGTAAACTAATCAAATTTTAAAAACGAGGGTGTAATTGTTTTAGAATAAAAAAACTTCTTGTTCTTATGTGTTTGCTTGTCCCATGGAAAAAAAACGAATAAAAATTACGATTTTATCGTTATTATTATTCTTAATTCGTAAAATATAGATAGAACAATGAAATAAAAAAATTCTAAGGGTATCTCCAATCCAACTCCATTTTTTACTTTAAAATGGAGTAAAAATGATTATGGAGTAAGAAATGCTCGAGTAATCTATTTTTTGTTTGTTTACTATTCCATTATGGAGTTACAAATAGAGTGGGGTTGGAACATTTTTACTCCATAATCACTTTTATTTCATTTTAGAGGAAAAAGTGGAGTTTTACATTGGAGATCTCTAAGAACTGCAAGGAAAATTACAGAGACATGCAAAGGTCCGGTCAATTAACTGAAAGCATTTGCCAGTTCCTTTCCATAGTTGTAGGCACAGAGCACCGCATGAGATAGCGCCACAATCTATTTCTGATAAAATCTTATGACACTTTCTGTTTTGTCCTTGAACCTCGTTCACCGTCAGCCCTGTAAAAAAGTGTTTAACAGCATAAAGTATATCAATCTTTTTTGTTGGCAGCAAAAACAATATAATAGATTTACAGATGGTAATTGTGAAACAAACCTAGGATGAAAATGAGGAAAAAGACAGTACAAAAAGTGGATTTAATCATTTTTAATATGATAACTGGAGTTCTCAAATTATAGATACAATAAGAATAGTGGTCGCATACATTTCTATAAAAATTGTGTATACATTTATATAATACATGGGGATATACTAAGGTAAAAACATCCACACTAAAACCTTTTTTTCTTCTGTAATTACAACATATTCCTCAATAACCCCTGATAATTATACGTTTGACCTTATTTATTTTCTAACTATTTCTCCAAAATATTTTTATACTCCGGTTTTTAAATGATTTTAGAAATTTGTTTGTTTCAAATCAGATTACATTTTAAATTTCCAATGAAAATCTATATTATAATAGTACACTTTCTAGGCTCCACAACGCGCCACGTCAGCAGTTTTGTGGGTCCCATAGGTATTTTTTAAACACTTATAGTCTTCGTAAGATGATTACAAACAATGAAATACAGTTTAGTCAAGTGGTATAAGGTATCTAATTAAACATGCAAGATCGTGGGTTCAAACCACGCAGCCATCATTTATTTTTGATTTTTTTATTTAGGTTATTATCATATGGGCTTTTTGTTTGTAAGGTTTTTATGTTTTTTTATGACTTACTGTTTTAAAGATCAAAATAGTTGGATAAACCCTAAAGGTTAACGAGTTCAAACTAAAAATAGTTAAAAATGGATGCAAAAACGAACAATAAAAAAATAAAAAAAAAAGCAAGTCTCACGCGATTGCCTACGCGGATGGCTTAAAGAGCCTTAAAACTATCCTATTATAATATAGTTCAACCCAAAAATAATAAAAAATGAATCCAAAAACGAACCGACCAAAAAAAAAAGTGAATCCCACGCGGCTACCTACGTGGATGGCTTAATGAGGCTTGAATAATATAGATTAAAAGCTCAAAAGTGAAATCATTGCACATATTTCCTAATATATATTTTCAAAAAATTTGTATATGAGATAAAATAAAAAAAACAACAAAATTTAATTATTTTCGTTATTTATTTAATGAATATGTAATTTCTCTTACATTTTAATAACTACTATAATTTCATTGAAAATCTTCCTCACCATCGATTTCAGACTCTGGCGAATGGATTCCCACAGTCGATGACGCCATAAACAAAAATGCCACATCATTTACGAACAAAACTCAAACTTACAAAAAAACATATATAACAACCTATCTAATGAAACTTAAACAAAAAATGTTAACTTAATTAAGGTTATTTTCAAATTGATAAATCGTTTAATACAAATATAGAATTATATCAAGTTTTGACCTACGATATAAAAACTATTTACAGCAAAAACAAAATACCTACTTTTACACACGAAAACTATATTATAGCCTAACTATTCCTATAAACTTACTTCCCATATAAATAACATTTAACTCATTCCTAATATATTTTCAAAAAATTTGTATGTGAAATAAAATAAAATAAACAACAAAATTTAAGTATTTTTCGTTATTTATTAAATGAATATGTAATTTCTCTTAAATTTTAATAACTACTATAATTTCATTAAAAAAATTCCTCACCACCGACTCTATACTTCGGCGAATGGATTCCTCGATGACGCCGTAGATAAAAATGCCCCATCATTTATGAACAAAACCCAAACTTACAAAAAACCATATATAAAAACCTATCTAATGAAACTTAAACAACGAATATTAACTTAATTAAGGTTATTTTTAAATTGATAAATCGTTTAATACAAATATAAATACTATAAATATAGAATTATATCAAGTTTTGACATACGATATAAAAACTATTTACAACAAAAAAAAAAAAAATAGATACCTACTTTTACACACTAAAAACTATATTATAATCTAATTGTTCCTATAAACCATACTTCGCATATAAGTAACATTTAACACATTAGATATACAATATTTTCATTTTACACTCTTACTACATTCTTTCCATTTCATTAATATTTGGTGTCATTAGAAGAATCTACTAAACCACTAAATCGAAAAAATATACGCAAACATAATGATTCTGGCCCCGCGCTTGCGCGGGGAGTATGCAACTAGTTATATAAATAGTTGATATTATATGACCAATGAACATGATATTATGTACTGGTTAAATTATGAGTATATGTATACTTAATGATAGTTTTTTTAATGTAAAAAAAAATATTTATCCCCTATATATTATTTACGAAGTGATTTTGCCACATGTCCTCTCTACAATCAGTTTCACAAAAAAATGGTGACATGTCTACTAGAATTGATGACATGACATATGATTAAATATGACATGTATAATTGCATTTAATGTTAATATATATTTTGGAAAACTTTATAAAATATGGTAACAACTCATATATTAGATTTGATGTCGATTTATATTTTTAGAAATATTTTAAAAATATGGTAATAACTCATAAATCATCATTAAGAAAATATATATTCAAATATGGAATTATAAATTTCGAAAATATCATTTAATTATATATTTGAAAATTATACAATTTTATTACAAACTTTTCAAAAATGTATACCTTTTTTGAAAATTATTAAATTTAATCGTAAAATTATTAATTTATTATATATTTACAAATTTAATAAATATTGTCTAATTTGAACTTTTGAGAATTATAAATTTTTCTACAAATTTATTTAATATATTTAATTATAGTAAATAGATAAAAAATATATCTAAGATTATAATTTTTAATATATACATGCAGATTCTTAAATAAATTTAAAATAAAGAAAAATATTTTTCTATTATTTTTATGTTTAATTAAAAACATTTGTATTAAAATAGTGATAAGAAAAAGAAAATTTATAATATTAATAAAATTTTAATTTTAAACATAATTTGGAAAACTTTATAAAATATGGTAACAACTCATATATTAAATTTGATGTCGATTTATATTTTTGGAAATATTTTCAAAATATGGTAATAACTCATAAATCATCATTAAAATAAATATATTCAAATATGGCATTATAAATTTCGAAAATATCATTTAACTATATATTTTAAAATTATACAATTTTAAAACAAAATTTTCAAAAATGTATACCTTTTTTGAAAATTATTAAAATTTAATACTAAAATTATTAATTTCTTATATATTTAAAAATTTAATAAATCTTCTCTAATTTTAATTTTTGATAATTATAAATTATTATACAAATTTATTTAATATAATTATTGAAAATAAATAGATAAAAAATCTATCTAAGATTATAATTTTAAATATTTACATGCATGTTCTTAAATATAATTTAAAATAAACAAAATATTTTTCTATTATTTGTATGTTTAATTAAACAAAATTTTGTATTAAAATAGTGATAAGAAAAAAAAATTTATAATATTAATAAAATTTTAATTTTAAATGTAATTTATATTGTCTTTGTCAAAAAAATATTTTAAATTTTTTTTACTGCACCTGGTGCAGGAGAACACCTAATTAATATATATGTCTGCTTTCAAAATCGTCTTCTATTATAAGCGGAAAGAGTATCCTCTAGTGAAAAATAGAAAACAATAAATTATAAATTTAAATTATATTCCTATCTTAAAAATATGAACTGTAATCTCTTTTAAACAGAAAATTTGATCATATTCACATTTCTTCTTCTATCTTTCACATATATAATTAAATGTGAATAAATGATTTATGGTTTCGTTTTTTAAAATGTGCTTTTAATTTTTAAATATTTATCAATTTAAAGATACTAATTGGTTTTGTTAACATTATATAGAATATTATGAGATACTGTGGAATTGAATTTTAAAACATTGTGCATATTTTTTCAACATTATTATTATGCGTATAATAGCTATTTTCTCATATTTTAGATTGATAGTTTGTTTCAATATTGATTCTAGAACAATAGAGTACTAGATCTGCCATTAAATACACATATACAATATTTATGTATATAGAATCAAGTTGATACTTTATAAACAAATATAAATGTTAAAACATATATAAACGTTTTCTGCATTGAATGCATTTAACTTTAAATGAATATATTATTTAGTTGATACTATATGATTCAAGCTTGATAATGGTGAAAACGTTTGACTAGTAAGTCCATACAACCGAAGTCTCGTCTGAAGCTATAAACTTTAAAAGAAGCTATTAAAAGCGTGTGATAATAGTCAATACATGCACTTATTGGATTGAGCCATGTTGGTCTATAATTCTGTATACGATTGATAAATTATTGATTAACTAGAAAATAGGTCAATAATACAAATGATTAAACCACAACAGCAGAATATTAATCATTCCTGATAATACTCTTATCACACCAACCCATTCCTCTCTCTTGTCTGCACACATCTTGTGAGTTGTGTATTTACTATTTAGTTACTTAAATGAAATTTGTATAAAACGATTGATGGCCAAACCACGTTTCACTTTCTATAAAATGAAGATTTTTGGCTTAATATCCGTGACGTTCTATCGTATTGAATTTATGGTACTATTTCTTTTGGTGAACTGAATATTATTTAGGATATAATGCATTATACAAAACCTGGCCTAATAAGATAATGGGGTAGCCCACTATACCCAGCACTCCAACACTTAACTGAAGCCTTTAATAATTTACGGCTCTATACCAAAAACTCTACACATTCCATGCTCAAATCAAATAGCAAGACCCTTCTGTCCAAGCCCTTCAAAGGACCTTAAGAGTTAAGAACCCTAGCTATTCACATCAAAAAGAGGCTACAACCCACTCATTGGCAAACAAATCACTAAGCCAATCAAGATGATCAAAGGCGACATAAGATTGTCATATATGATGTGCACAAAAACACTGTAAAATACTAAAATGCAGAACCGTCAAATAGCTTGTTAATTAAGTTTGTCCAACAAGCCATTTGTTTCTATGGACTGTAGCCAGTTAGTTAGTTCGATATAACGTAAAATTGCTAACTCTTTGATTTATGTTTTTACACTTTTTATCAGAAGGCAAAAAGTAAAAGAAAACACAACCTAAATTACACTTGTTTGGGACTCTTATTTAGTAAAAGAAAGACTGAACAACAACACAAGCAAAGTCATAGAAGGACGACTATATCAAAAGATAAACATACATAACTGAAGCAAATAAGTTTCAACCAAACATGAAAGCGACTTGTACGTTGCACTTTGAATAAATCTGTCTCCTCAAGATCAAGAGCGGCGGTGAGGATCTGCTGTGATCCTTCTGGTCGGAACCGCCTGGCGACCACTAGGGATAGTTCCAGCTGATGAGCGACGCACCGCAACCGCTTCAAGACTTGCAGTGAACGTTCCCGAGGAACGATGCTCCGTCGTCCTCGTCCGAACCTCCTCACGATTTGCACTGACCGTTCCCGAAGAAGAACGATGCTTCAACGTCTGGTGAACCTCCTGACGACTTGTAGTGATCGTTCCCGAGGAACGACTCGTTGACGTTCGAACCTGCTGACGACTTGTAGTGATCTCCCCCGTCCTGACCTCTCCACGAGTCCTTCCTCGTGAAGTGATAGCTCCTGATGAGGAAGTACGTGTTGTCGTTTGAAAAGTCTCATGAACTGCGCTGACCACACGCGAGGAACGATGTGCAGTGATCGTTGTTGTCGCTGAAGAACGTCGTTGTGTTGTCCGAATCTCGTCATGACTTGTAGTTGTCACACGCGAGGAAGGACGGCGATCTGCTGTGATTGCTCCCGAAGATGGACGCACCGTTACGCGACGCTCCTCACGACCTAAAAAAAAAATAGTATAAGCTTTTGATCAAGAATCAAAACCTTCCATTTTGTAGGTATTTAAATAAAATATAAATCAAAATAATATAAAGTAATTTTGTAGGTATATCTCATCTCTTTCTTACCTCCATTTCTGACTGCCCTGTTGGACATCTTAGGCTCTGCAAATGGTTTCAAGTGAACTCTTTTTTTTTTTCGATGCTTGACAAATGGTCTATGAAGGAGGATTCACAATATTATATGAAGACTCGGGTCCTTCTTTGCTAAGCACATAATTTCTACGTCAACGAAAAGAAAATAAAAAAGTTAAGAAGGGAAGAAAAAACTATACGGCACTTATTTCCCCAAGTCTTCGTCAACGAAAAATATAGGTTTAAAGTTTTGGTGAGACGTGGTTTTCAATATTTCATAAAATAATTGAAACTAAAATCCAATAAACATACACATTATAATTTGATTGAAAATCTGATTCGTTCTCGCATTATAATTTGCTACAAATAATAAATGCGATGTATATGAAAATTCGGTTGCAACTTTGGATGTATTAGCATTTTTTTCCTTGCAACAAGAATATATAGCCGTCTTCCAACACTAATCGACATTTCAATAACCATTTTCTTCAACTGATCAATCGATTGTTTCATGATTTTTCTTGGATTCACACATCTTTATATTATTGGACCATCTTGTTGTCTCCTCATTGCGCAGATACTAACGTATCAATCTATGTAAAACACATTTGCTTCATATGAGAAGATCATAACGTCTAGATTTGGTAGTACTCATCTACACTAACGTTGCAACAAAATTTGTATTACTTAAACTAAATGAAACATTTTAACTGCTAGTTAGTAAGTAATTTTAGATGGTTAACTTAAAAAGTTTATTACAAAACTTCAAAGTCTAATGATTTTGAGTCGACCTTAAGTTTCCTTTTGTGGATAGTGACCCATAGATATAGTAACGGAACAAAGGAGAAAAGAATGCCCCAGTTCTCTTCTTTTAGTTTTCTCCATTCCGCTTTGTGTGGTTGTAGTTTTGTAGATGATTTTTTGAACATACAAAAGAGTCTGAAAACTCATTTGATAATTTTATTTTATTTTATATATTTATGTATGAAAATATCTACACTAGAATATTCTCATAGTAGTCGACTTACGTTACCAGCAATATGTCATATTACATTTACACAAATCATTTATTATCATTGATGTTTTCGGTAGCCTTTAGGCCCTATATATTCGATGTTGTAAAGTTACACAAACTATCCCCTATATATTATTTGAGAAGCATTACAACATTCTTTGGTAGCCACGTGTCAACATGAGAATGCTTCTCAAATTTACTAGAGAAAAATGTTGGTCCATATCCCCTATATATTATTTGAGAAGCATTACAACATTCTTTGGTAGCCACGTGTCAACATGAGAATGCTTCTCAAATTTACTAGAGAAAAATGTTGGTCCATATAAACATATAATATACTTTTTATTAGCCTAAACATAAAACTATTATTAATGCTATTCATTATTTCCTTAAATAAAATTTACGTAATTACCTAATATGGTTACAATATATATATGACAATTAATGATTTGAATATGAAGATTTGATAAAAAAAATTATAGCATCTACTATTTTTGTTAAATTTAATTATAAAAATAAATTAAACAATAAAATTAACTATATAACAAAAAATTAGATTTTTACATATGTTATATTCAAAATTTTTACAAACGACTATAAATTAAAAAAGAATTGAAAAATTTCAATTATAATATTTTTGATTAATAGTTTAAATCTCCTATATGTCGGAGCATTACAACATTTTTTGGTAGCCACGTGTCACAATGAGAATGATTTTCATAACTCTTAGAGATATATGTTGGTCCAACTAAACATACGTTTATTTTTATTATACCAACTATCATATTTAATTAGTAGTGTACAAAAGAAGATTTTTTATTCTTTCCTTAAATAAAAGCTACGGAATTACCTAATATGATTAACATATATATCACAATTAATGTTTATGAATAATAAATATTTGATAACAATTTTTTATACTCTTTATGTTTTATTTAATTTATATTATTAAAAGAAATTAAAAAATCACATTAATTATATAATAAAAATNTTAGTAGTGTACAAAAGAAGATTTTTTATTCTTTCCTTAAATAAAAGCTACGGAATTACCTAATATGATTAACATATATATCACAATTAATGTTTATGAATAATAAATATTTGATAACAATTTTTTATACTCTTTATGTTTTATTTAATTTATATTATTAAAAGAAATTAAAAAATCACATTAATTATATAATAAAAATATTTATATTTGTTCTTATACGTTATATTTTAAATTTTGTTAAACGAGCATAAATTACTTAAGATGGTAAAAATCTCACACTGAAATTTTGTGATCAATGGTAACGATTTTAGTTCAGCCAAACGTTTTTCTAATGGGTCTTAAAGACTTAAACAGTTCATAATGATTAACTAAATGGATCACCCATAATAGAGTGTGTTTTGTTTAAATTTTTTGCATACCCAAAATCAATATGAACCATCATCCATTTCGTTTTAATTTTTGGTATAATAAAAAAAATATATGGTTGGACAAAAAAAAAACTAAATCCAAATAACCGAACCAAATCTAACCCAAAAATGAATACAAATTTTTAATCAAAATTGGTTAGATATCCAAGAGAATTCGAAATTTTGGTATCTAGATAATCAAAACTGAATCGAAAAATTTTGGGTATCCGAATGTACTCGAACCAGATTTATATTCTTAAATATATTAATTATTTTTAAATTTAACATCTAAGAATATACAAAACACATGAGATGTTTTAAAAAATTCTAAAATACTTAGAAATATGTAAAATAGTTAAATGCAAAATTTTAAAATAGCCAAACGATACTCTAAATACCAAAAATATTTGAAATATTTATTGATTTTTTGTCCAAATAATTATGATAAATCAATTTTAAGTTAATTTTAAGTATTTTGTCATTCATTTTTCAAATTTATGTTATCTATTATTTCTACTTTTAGGTTTTGAAAAACTTAAAGTATATATGAATTTTAATCTTTTTTATAAAATTAAATGGGTTATGCGAACTTAAACCCAATCTGAACCTGTAAAAATTCAAACCAAACCGCAATGATCTAAACCAAACATAATCAAACCGAAACAAATAGTACCCAAATGTCCATATTGATAGCAAAATATATATATTTAAATACAACATATTTTTAAAAAGCTCACTCCGCGCATGACGCGGATTATCATCTAGTACTATATTACATGGATAGCGGAAGTAAATTTAAGTATCTCTAACTATATCGGCTAATTGCATAACGACATGTATAAGCTAAAAAAATGTAATCAACATCATAACCATCGATGTAATAGTCACAAGAATTATTCGTTAGCCCTTTACAGTTAGCTCCTGGAAATTTTTTTTTTAAGTTTCTTAAACGAGAAACCTGCCACACAACTTATTCAGTTAGATGGGTTTCCAACCTAAAACCAATTAGTGATAAGTGGAGTGACCCATCTATCTTATATATTACATAGAATCCCTTCCAACTTCCAATGTGGGACTTTGTCCCTAATACGCCTCCTCGAGATGATGGCTCTTTGGCGTCAATCTCAGAATATTCGGGTAAGGATCGATGGACCGACTTTAGGCATGATCGATAAGGATCGGGTTGATCAATTGCGTGGATCGTGGACTCTAATACCATATTAAGTTAGATGGGTTTCCAACCTAAAACCAATTGGTGATAAATGGAGTGGCCCATCTATCTTATATATTACATAAAATCCCTTCCAACTTCCAATGTGGGACTTTGTCCCTAATACAACTACAACATACAATACTGCACGTATTTGTGACTAACAAGTCACACTACTAACTTAACACACAATTACAAACACACAAAATAAGTTACTGTTCAACTTGTCCCACCCAACAAATCTTCTACCATAACACGACACATTCCTCAAATCCACAAAACCCCAACAACAACTTGAATCCAACACACATTTACAATCTGCGCGAACGGCGGACAAACCAATAGCTTATATATATATAAACATTATATGGAACAATGTAATATTGTGTCTGCCTATGATCAACTGAAATGATCGCTCTCTGGTCATGAGTCCAGAGCTCATTACTTCTGCGCTAAGGCCAACCTGCCTAACTAGAACAATCGCTTTATGGGATGAGGCTGTGGTTCCCAAGATCTGACTGGAAGGATCGCACACTAGGAATGTCTCTTTGATTTCCTCTCCCGCTCACAAAGCGTTCCTTTTGCCTCTCGTCATGAGTGCATATCCAAGAACCCATAAGACGAACCACATCATGCATCTTTACACCAAGTCCAGATTCATACTCCATCAACAAACCCATTCTAACCAAAGTCTCAATCTTCTCATAATATTTGACCTCAATTATCTCTCTTTCTTCTTCATCTTCTTCACCTATCATGCAGTCTACCAACTTTTGTTTACTTAAGTCACCATCTTCCGGAAATAGAGCACAATCAATGAAGCATGACCTGATATCCTCACCAGAGAGAATGTCATATGAAAGCTTTAAAATTGGAAGAATTGGATATTTAGTGTCTGAAAATCTAGCTGCAGATGAAACCAAAAGGTGAATTGCATGATACCACTCCTTTGCCGTACTTTTGCTTGACATGGTCACACCAATGAGATAAAGAGCATAGACTCAACATGTGATCTAGAAACTGATATATGTTGCTTTATCTCCTTCTTCTTTGAAGCCGCAGTAATATGTGGATTGAGAAAAGCTTATTTTGTTCCCCAAATCAAAGCCTGAAACTGGAGTGAGCTTTGAATCTTCTTTTGCTCATCTTTTAATAGTTGGAGATGTACCGTCTGAAGGGGGAAAGAATGCATTGAAGGAGAAAATCATACTTGGAGTGGGTCGAAATAGTTGAGAAGGTAGTTAATGGATAAGAATCAATGCATCCCGTAACGGTTCAAGGGAGAATAAACTAAGATGAATCAACACAAAAACATCTCAATCCCTCTATTTGTCACAAAGACTCGTCTCAAACCCTCCCGAAACTTCATTATCGGGTGGAAAAATAGGAGTTTGAATAACATGATGAACCCTAGAAATCGATAGAATCAGACTAAAAAAATGAAAATTTAGGAATCCAAATAAAAAATGAACTCATGCCACTAGAAATTACAAAATCATTCAAAACCATAAAAATTAATAAATAAAAATACCACATGTCATTTTTGTCCATATAGAAAAAAAAACTCCACTTTATTATATATATATATATATATATATATATATATATATACCTTATACTATAAAGAAGAGTTTACTTTCTCCTTAAGGAGTCATGTCATCAAATATGGGAAGGGGAGGATGACACCTGTACCTCTATCAAAATGCTGCGTTTTTTACGGTATAGGCTTAGCATTTTGTGGGTTTTAGTTGTCGGGCTCTCTGTTATACCCAATCCTTGAACCCGATACAGGTAAACCTAATCATCTTCATCAGCTTCAGAACGATTTTCTTCGATCTCTGATAACACGATAATGTTCACATACATTCACCCACAACAACAATGGAGTTTCTAGAGGTTGGGTTACAAACATGTCGTTTAGCCTTCCGTAACATTCCGAGTTACATATTCATCCCCTACCACCTTTGAGTTACTGCCATTCAATGCAACTCTATTTTCTCCAAGGCGGTGGGTCTACACTATAAAAAAGTTAGCATTCTTCACTTGAAAATCATTCTATCAATCCTTGAAAACAACAAAGAAAACTTATTTCCTTCGAATGACTAACTCATCAGTATTTTCTGATCTGAAATCAGGTTTCTTCTTCCACGGTTGTGGTTAGGTTGCTCAGAATCTGGGA
The DNA here is from genome assembly GCA_932364175.1 of Eruca vesicaria subsp. sativa. Lineage (NCBI taxonomy): Eukaryota > Viridiplantae > Streptophyta > Magnoliopsida > Brassicales > Brassicaceae > Eruca > Eruca vesicaria. Next base: position 171,455 of record CAKOAT010564043.1, read on the forward strand.
AGCCATGACCGTTTATGTTCTCTATGCTTTCGATGTTTCCAGAAACCACCTATTTCCTGAAACCTAAGACGTAACCCTGATCCTCCACTTCCGTGCAATTAGGTAATTGTTATTAATGGTGTCATCATTCAATCAAAGCAGTCCAATACTTGCTTAATTATCCATCTTCCCTGCCTTCTTTACCAATTTCATTCAGTGTATATATGAACCCAAATCCAGACCTCCTTATAGCTCAGTGTTTATTTTTAGGAGATGATTTATATTTTGTTGGTTGATTTTGTTTCAGTTTGTTTATTTCTTGATTATCCAGCATTTTATTTTGAAAGCGTTTTTTTTTGTGGGAGAAACTTTTTCCAAAAAGTTCCTCTTTATGGGAATAGATTCAATTCTGTATTTTGTTTGTTGATTTTATTTCATTACATTCGTGTTTATTGATTATCAACATTAAGGGGCTTTCTCCTCTGCTGTTTCGGATATGAACTGATGAACATGGTTTTAGACAGAATACAAAGCTCTAATGAAGGGGAGTCCCAGGGAATACTATCAGGAAGTGATCCAAAACTTTCACAAACAAGAAGGTAAGGCTTTCCATTTGCACCTGAAGCACAAAAGCTTGCGGATACTGTTACATGAAAGTGATGGAACAAGCGGCGTTGAGCTGATGGAGCAGAGAGTGAGCTAGACCAGCCATGGAACAAGCAACGGATTCTACTTCTAAAACCATCACTGGTACTTGAAGATTCGGTCAGATGGGATTTTACACCAAGTGGAGCATATTCGATTCGGAGTGGGTATAAGTTCTAGAGGCTTTAGTGGATTTTTATCACCCTCAAGGACACTTTCTCACTCCTATTGAAAAACAATTGTGCAGAGATTTGTGGAAAACAAAAGCCCCACCAAAAATAAAACATTTTATGTGGCGTGCCCTATCTGGTGCGTTATCTGTCAAGCAGCATTTGACTACTCGGGGTATTCCGATAGACCCAACATGCTCTGTTTGTGGTATGGTGTTGAGAGTATCTGTCATGTTCTTTTTACATGTGTTAAAGCACGCGCCACATGGCAGCAATCTAATTTCCCAGTACCTTTAGGAGGTTTCTCTCGGAATTGCAATTTTTTAAACTTTGTGCATCTAATCAAGATTGGTAAGAGCTCCTCTACGGATATCCATACAAGAAATTTTTTTCCATGGCTGCTGTGAGAAATTTGGAAAGCTAGGAATGCTATCGTTTTTAAAACCAAGGTTATTGAATCTTCTTTTATTGCAAAGCAAACCTATGAAGAAGAATCCACATGGTTTGATACATTTACAGGAACGATAGATGGAATGGGTGATGTCGATACGGAAATTATTCGATGGAAAAAACAGCCCATAGGGTTTATCAAATGTAATGTTGGATCTTCATGGGTAAATTCAGATCACCTTACTGGTGTTTCCTGGATTTTACGTGATGAAAATGGATGTCCAATCATGCATAGCTGACGAGCTTATTCTTGTATGCGCACAAAAACTGAGGCTGGCTTGTGGTCTCTTTTTGGGCGGTTGAATGTTTGCATAATTTACATTTCTCAAATATTATTTTTGAGACTTCCTCGGAGATCATACATGACGTCCTTACAAAGCCTGAAGACCACCATCACCTTAACCATATTCACCACACTATCTCTTTTCTTCTCGCAAGGATAGATTCATGGAGTTTGGACCACGCTCTCCCCGAACGCAATGAAGCTGCAGCGGAAATTGCTTTAAGTATCACTCGTGATCTGCGACACCAATCATACATTATCCAAAATGCTCCGGTGTGGCTACATCACTTACTCGTTTTGGAGGCGCAAGGATAGAGAATTTCGGTGAGTTTCCTACTAATTTTGTTTGGTGTTTAATGACATCTTCTCCCATCTTTTTTTTGTTTTACCTTTTTTGTATTATCTTGAACGCTGCAATTTAATAGTGTTCAAAAAAAAAACTTTATGAGATACTTACATAATGTTTATGGTGAGTCGGTGACGACCATTACAATGTGTCCAAATTTCAGTCACTTCGACAGATGTGGTTGAATAGCCCACTGGAAAAAGTTTTCCACCTTTTTTCGTAAAATAGTAGTCTGACTTTTTCCACCTTTTTCTGTAAAATAGTAGTCTGATCACTTTTTGAGATTCCCTGGATCTTATTGGAACGATCCTGGGAGGATGACATCACTTTTATTTCCTTGCCCCCTAGAGATGACTCTGAAGCTCCCGAGATCTGAATGGAAGGATTGATCTTTGGGGATAACGACAAAGACTTTACCTCTGGCTTCTCAGCTGAGACTCCCCAAATATGACTGGAACGATCGGTCTTTGGAAGATCATTTACTCCTGTCATCCCTTTCTCCACAAAACGTTCCTTTTGCCTCTCGTCATGTGAACATATCCACAAACCCATAAGACGAACCACATCATGCATCTTTACACCAAGTCCAGATTCATCCTCCATCAACAAACCCATTCTAACCAAAGTCTCAATCTTCTCATAACATTTGACCTCAGTTATCTCTCTTTCTTCTTCATCTTCGTCACCTATCATGCAGTCTACCAACTTTTCTTTACTTGAAACACCATCTTCCGGAAATAGAGCACAATCAATGAAGCATGACCTGATATCCTCACCAGGGAGAATGTCATATGAAAGCTTTAAAATTGGAAGAATCGGATATTTAGTGTCTGAAAATCTAGCTGCAGATGAAACCAAAAGGTGAATTGCATGATACCACTCCTTTGCCGTTCTTTTGCTTGACATGGTCACACCAATGAGATAAAGAGCAAATTTAAAACCACCACATTTTCGAGCAACTATTTTTGCGAGCTTGGGTATGTCTGGATGACTTGTTAACGTGGTTTCTCCAACTATATCCTGAAACAGATCCATTGCTTCTTCTGGGCTGGAACATGTAGTTTCCAGCGTAATGTTATCAAGCAGCTTTTCTAGAGAAATAGGTGGTTGGAGCGGCTGCATCTGTATCGCAGGAAGTATATCAACGACAACTTTAAAAGTTCCTTCGAGGTTGATCAGATCTTTTATTTCTTCAAACGTCATATGTACATTTCCACTGTAACTACGGGTCGATACAGAAATCTGGGACATATCTTTATTCTTCGATAGTATATGAAGTTCAGATATACTTCTGTCAAGGATACGAATGGCCTTGGGTTCAATCACTTGGACCCTTGAAATCCAATCTTTGACTTCTGGTAGCACTGTTAGACCTCTGCCCTCTTCTCTGGACACCCTTTTTAGCAGCTCATTTCTTTTTACATTGAGGTCTTGCAATTCCATCTCCAAAGCCTTCAGGTTTTTCACGAGAGATGGGAAATCCATCTGATCAATACCATGTCGCTTCAAAAGATCCATCTTCTCTGATGCGGAAATGCCTTTTAAATCTGGTGAAGACATTTCTCTCGAATGATCTCCAAGTATCACCATGACATCAAAATCTTTAGGCTCTGTAGCTTTTGGTTTATCTGAAATATCTTCTGCAATCTTCTCGATCAGTTTTTCATCTTTGTCTTCCCTGAGAAAAAGACAAATCACGGCTTTCATCAAACAGTCATGAAAAGAAAAGGTATATAATACCTATGTGACCAGTAATTTACTGATAATATGACGTGGCACCGTGATTTATGATTGCCTTTTACAAAAGAAAGGACAATTTTCTAATGTTTGTTCAACAAGGAATCGGTGTTCCAAAAGAAGTTCAACAAGAAATCATAATCTACCCGTTTATCAAAACCTTCCACTTACATAAATTATATCGCCCAAACTCTTATTTGAAAAACATTACAACATTTGAGATTATCATGTATCAGTACTACAATGGTTTTTAGAATTCTTAGTCGAACATGTTTGTCCATATAAATATATAATAATTTTTTTATTAAACTAATCATAAATTAATTATTAATGTTATTCATTCTTTCCATAAGTAAAAATTACGGAATTGCATAATATAACTAAAATATGTATGAAAATTAATAATTTTAGATAATAAAAATTTGACAAAAAATAGTATATCTTTTATCATTTTTGTTAAAGTTTAAAATTTTAAAATAAATTAAACAGCCACATTAACCATACTATAAAAAATTAGAATGTTTGTATATGTTATATATTTAATAAATATTAAGATTAGAAGAAAGATATATATATATATATATATATATATATATATATATATATATATATATATATATATATATATATATCGTTAAACTAAAATATTACTATATAAAATAAGTAAATATCTTAATTTCAAAATATACTTTGAACAATTTTTTTATAAAATATTTGAACCAACACTGACAATTTAATATTTAATATTCGATTTTCCATTGAGTTTTTTCAAAAAAATAATAAATTGATAAATCTATTAAACATCCCATAATAATAGTTTTGTTATGAGTAATTTAAAATTATTGTTATAAAAAATACAAATAATCAGAAACCATATGAATAGAAAATATCATTTAATAAATAGCAATATTAAAATTATACTATAGATATATATTAATATCATCAAAATTTAATTATATACGATATAAATAGAAAATTATTTATTTGGATTAATAAAATTTATTTATGCATTTGCACCAATTAATTATATTTGTAATAGTTGTAATTTTTAAAAAATATTTAATGTATATTATATATTGTATAATATATATAAATATAAATATAAATAATCATATACATAATTTTCATTTCGCACAAAACAAGATTGGCCCTGTTTTTTTGGTCTAGCGTTAACAACACAAGAAAGAACAAACTATCTGCTTGGTATTCTTGCTTTACAGGCTTTAGATTTTATAAAATCATTAAAGTCAAAATTTTAAACAATCAAACTTTAGACCGCTTAAAATTTTGTGTAAAGCCTTTAAAGTCAATTCTTAAAAAGATTCTTCCATTTTGTTCATGTTTTTTTAAAGTCACAATTTCAAGACTTTAGACAAAAACTAAAGTTTCGATAAAAAAAAATTAGTTAAAAATAACCAATTTATGAAGTCCTCTCCGAGTATGTTGCTGATATGTTCTAAAGCCTGGCTCCATCTCTGCCTCTCTTCCTCCGCTTTACAAGCACAAGTTTCACTGAAAATCCTCCCGAATTCCCCCGTTTGTTTCCTCACATCAAATGGATCTACTTTGTAGAATATCTTCATCAACATTTGCCCATCTCCCTTGCACTTCAAAATCTCTACCAATTCATCCAGACACCTCTTGGATGAAGCATAATTCTTTGAGAGCACCATGATGGAGATCTTCGATTCTCTTATAGCTTGGATGAGGGCAAGCGTTATCTCCTCGTTTTTCACAATCTCGTGATTATCAAACACAGTAATTCCTTTGTGTTTGAGATGTTCTAGAAAGCGAAACAGAAATGATTTACGGATGTCTGGCCCGTGGAAGTTGGGGAAGACGTCGAATCTGTAGTTGCGAGACGTTGGAGTAGAAGGAGAAGCCATCGGGTGTAGTTCAGGAAGATGTGGTCAAGGATGTAAAAAAAAGGGATCCCTAAAATTTGAGAGGTGTGTCGAAAATTTTGCAAAACTGGAACCGGGAGGAGAAAGAGTGTAAAACTTCTCCGTAGAGAAACATAAAACAAAAGTTTATTACTGTATGTATCGAAAATTTTGCAAAAGGGGAGAGAGAGTGTGTAAAACTTCTCCGGAGGGAAACATAAAACAAAAAAAACAAAATGGTACTAAGAGATGTACCTTATTTAAGGATAATTACAATTAAAAATAAAAGAGAAAAAGAAGAAAACATAAGAGATGTACCTTAGAACATGCACATTGAGGTATTATAGGGGAGGATCACACGCTTCCCTAAAAACAAAAATATTAAAATAATAGAAAACTTGTGAACCTGAGTCACAAAAGTTGTCTGCCGTGAACCGGTTCATTGCAGTTTTCGTGGGCCCCACGCCACGTGGCGGCCCACGATTGGCCCATTATTTTTTTTTATTTTTTTTTTTTTAGAAAAACAAACAGAAAAAAGTAAAAAAAAAAAATAATAAAAAAATATTTTCTGTGAACCCCATCCTCGGTTTACGAATGTGGGTGCTCTTATTTAAAAGAAGCAACATACGTTTCTTCCACCACGTGTTACATATTTGTTGAGTACCAGAGAGATGTGTGGTTGCTGTTTTGTTTCTTCTTTTTTCTCACTTTCTCTCACTTTCTTTCCTCTCTTCTTTTATGTTTTTTTTTAACTAAGAACTCACCTAAAATTTATACCAATAAACATGCTCCTTATTGGATAATGTTTCTGTATGTGTTCTTTATTTATACAACTTATTTTTTATTTAAAATTTAAATAATAAAATTGAAACAGGTATGTAAAATTTAAATAATAAAATGGTGCTCATGCTCGCAACAAGTCAAAGAAAATGAACTGGCGAGGAAAAGATCGTTGACAGCTTATTGATTTGAACAATCAATAATATCTTGTTTAACGACAAAGATATATGTGGACACGAGGCAGCGTGTGAGGAGGGGCCGGCCACTTGTTAAGGTTGATGTTGACCAAAGAAAAAGAAATGTCAAGGTTGCGAGAAAATGAGAATTCTACGGAAAAAACGAACTCTGCACAAATTGTAAAAAAAAATTGGTATTCAAACCTTGTAAAAAAATCTATATTTTTAAATTTATTAAGCAACTTAATATTAATTGGTCATATCAACACAATGTTAAATATTTTTTGTTAACTGAAATGACTTTCTTTTCAAATGAGATAAAACGACGTCGTTTTACATGAATTTTAAAATAAAAACATGTACATTCGCGGATTCAAGTCCGGGTTGATTGAATCAAATGGCAACGCGTTTTACCACTGACCTACTGGCATTTAATATGTATTTAGTAACACATTTAATTTTATTTGGTACTTATTAAATATCAAAAATTGTCTTACTTAAAAAGATCTTTAAAATTGCAAAAAGTTGAAGAAATAAAAATCTTTTTATAAAATTAATTTTTCAATTAAAATAAAAAATAAAATTTTAATTTAAAAATTCAAAGAAAATGCAAAAAAATTAAGTTACAATTATCAGATAAAAATTAAAATCACACTCATACTCGGTATAATATTTATTTTAAGCATTTTAATTTAATTTTAATATGTGGGTATTTTTGTGTTCATAATTAATTTCAGTTTTTAGCAACCATTTTTTAAAACTGAATATTTTGGAAGACTTTTGATTTTTTAAAGAAAAAATAAAATTTTATTTTTAATTTAATTTCAAAATTAATTTTATAAAAAATCTTTATTTCTTTAATTTTTGGAATTTTAAAGATCTTTTTAAGTTTTTAGACAATTTTTATATGTAATCAATACCAAATAAAATTATATGTCTTACTAAATTCATTGAAAATGCCAGTAGGCCAGTGGTAAAACGCGTTGCTATTTGATTCAATCAACCCGGGTTCGAATCCGCGGTGTACATGTTTTTATTTTCAAATTCATGTAAAACCACGTCGTTTCATCTCATTTGAAAACAACGTCGTTACACTTGACACATCAAATTTTTCTGTGTGCTAAATTGGCAAGTTAATGAAATTTTTTTTATTTAATTCTAAAGTCAATGAAAGTTTTGTGTTTTTTTTGTTGTCCGTCTAAAAATTCATGTTTCTTTTGCAATTTGTGCAAAGTTCATATTTTTTTTGGTCGAATTCTCTCGAAAAAATGGGTAAATGATAAGATTTCTTCGGCGTGGTCGCAGGACATGATAAGTTACACGTAGGCTTCTAATAGTATGCGGTTCATAAAACACAAAACAAACATAAAATGTAAATTAAATAGAATAAATACAGATCAAACAGATTATACATAATAACAGATCTAATTGATTAAATTATGAAATTAAAATATGTATACAAATGTAAAAAATAATGTTATAAACAAAATATCGAAAACAAAAATACAACTAATTTTTAATAAATTTTATTATTTCAATAACACAAAAATTTAAATATCATATAAAAAGTAAATACAATTACAACGAATAACAAAATTGAAAGCATTAAATTTCTCTTATGTTTACCATAATATCTTTTGTCCAATTTCGACTTTTTCCAAATCATATTGTTCAATCATAGAATTAGCATTGCCAATCTTTGAATGTGTCGTTGTATCAACATCTTAATCAAAAAAAAAAATTACAATTTTAACAAAATTATGTAACTCCAATATATAATTTACCACTATTTTCTAAACATGCATATATATCTCGAGAAGTCACAAAGAATTTTCTATTTTTCTTACAAAACTCCAAATGTCCTTTCAATAACAGAAAGTAAAAATGTAAGATATAAATTAAATAACTCTTGTTTTTTTCTGGGTGAAAAATCACCTTTGAAACCCTAACATATGATACATAACAATTTCATTTTGTGAAGACTTATAGAGAGCAAAAAAATCTTGTTTATCTGAATAGCTGGAGTTAACCAGATAATATATATATATATATATATATATATATATATATATATATATATATATATATATATATATATATATCGGTTTAAGGTAAAGAAAAATCAGAATTATTGTCTTCCTCCGTTGTGAGAATTCTTGTATCCTGACATAATATGGTGTTCCATTCCAAACGTATATGAATAACATATTTAAATTGCATATCATCATTATGTAAAACTATGTAATATTGTATCGATTTCAATACATTCTTTGTACTTCCGGCTTCACTTTAACACAAACATGAACTCCATCCATAATTTCAACAAAACCACTGAAATAAGGCCAATATCTCTCATCCGTCACTAGTCATTCTAGAAACCGTCTCAGTTCTTGGGTTGTTGGAGTCTTGATATAGTCACAAGCAAGCAATTCGGTCGTCCAAAGAACTTACAAAAATTTCGATTCACTGTTTCTTACGTTCGCTCAAATAATTATCCAACATTTTTCTGAATTTCGTTATGCCTAACATATTGTTAGAAACATGGAGACACCCTCTTCAATGCTTACATTTAATGTTAGTTGTAAACCATATGTCGTTTGTAATTTCTCACACAATGTGCAAAAAATGCCAAGAGACATTCGTAGTAGTTGAAGACAAGCATCACTATCTTCTCGTAATCGTTCCGAGATATTTGTCCATCACATACCACTATCAGTTTGACTTCTTCCTCTTTCAAAATACCAATTGTAATAACTTAATGATGGGAATTATTAACTTTTCAAACTGTTCATTTTCCAAATTTACAACTCAGTTCGCTCCTCGTAATTTAGATTTAAATACCTTTGGAGAGCATGAAATATATGAAACACCTGCCATTTTAGAAATATGACATAAGATTTAAATAAAATTTAAGTACTCAGTAAATACTAAATCAAACTTTGAAGCACAAGTTATAACTTAAACTATATTTAGAAATAATTCAGAATACTTAATAGATATTATAAAAACATGAAGTGAAACATAACATAATTGTTAATAACAAACAACAAACATCACGAAACTAATTTTCATTTTCAGATTCACTTTATTGACTTTCATTTAATTTTGGTCCTTGTTTCTTTCCCCAGATATTGAATAACATTCCTTTTCTCCGTATTCTTGGTATTTGCGCTTCCAAAGAATAATTCGGGAAACCAAATTCTAGTGATACTCTCATATGTATGTTGGCTGAGATGCGACCTTGTGCTTCTAGTGAATATCTTTGTTGATTATTGGTGTTAATTTCTGTTTCTGGTCTTACTGTGAATCCACATTGAATATTTAGAGGTGTATCCCATTAAGGAACATGTGATGATGAACCCCATTGTTGAGCATTTGGAGGTGTACACAATTGTGGAACATTTGATCATGAACCCCTTTGTTGAGCATTTAGAGGTGTATTCCATTGTGAAAATTTTGATAATGAACCCCCATTGTTGAGCAGTTGAAGGCGTATCCCATTTTGGAAAAAAATGATAAAGAAATTCATTGTTGAGCATTTGGAAATGTACCCTACTGTGAATTATTTGATGACGAGCCTCCTTGTTGAACATTTGATAGTGTACCCCATTGCTGAGAAACTTGTTTCCATAGTCCACCTAAAATTTGATCCCATGAATTATTACCACCGCAAAATGGACTACCACAAAAACAACCACTTATATTTGGACTTCAGGAATTCTGACCCAAAGCTAACATTTTTCTTACATACTTGTTGTCTCGTGTATATACAGTTTGAGCTTGCAAAAACTGTAGTTTATCTCTAATATTGTTTTCAGATCTATAAATAAAATACTTCCGCTAAAATTTCTCATCTTTGAATGCTTGAATTCGTGCCTAATAAAAGTCAGTGTTCTTTAGAAGTCCCATCAATTCAAATAGCTTGACAATTGATAATAGGAGTTTTTAGATTCCTATTCAAATGTTATAGTATAAAAGATATCGAACCAAATCTAAGCAATCATAAATCAAAGGGACTACAAGACAAAGCTTAATCTAAGTGCTATCAATATTAAAAAGGTTTTGTTTTTAAAGTAAGAGAATACTAAATAAGCAATAAAGATCAAGCTTTCTTTCAAAATGAGAAGA
>CAKOAT010565154.1:0-20572 GCA_932364175.1 Eruca vesicaria subsp. sativa
GGTTTTTTATTTTTCTAAAAATAAATTCCATAAAATAAAGCTTCTTCTGTATTAGAGGCCAGTCCCATATCTTATGCTCATTGAAAGATTACCTTTTATGTATTGGTTTGTGGAAAAAATATAAATAAGAATAATATTGTAAGAATCAACAAATAAAGATGAATATTGGATGCTCTCTTTTGGAACTTGCTATGGACATTTCTACACTCCAATGTTGTGGAAAGCTTGTTGAGTGGTTTAAATAGTGATTTTACTCAGGAGATCTGGTTTCGAGTTATAGGGAAAAGCAAACTATACAGAGTAATAATAGAAAAAATGATTATAATATAGGTTTGGTCGTCGTGGCGGTGGTGGCAGAAACCAGAGATGGTTTAGACTCTAAATCAATGACCAAAAAACTCTTATAGTTAGTTACAAAAAAAATTTCACTGCTACTACTGATTTCCTGATGTGGCAAAATCTCTTATTTGTTTTCTTCTTTTCGTCTTATGAATAACTCAAGGGAAAATCTTTCTTTTCCCAATATCAGTTTTGTGTAATGTTAATGACGATAAAATTATTCATAAGTTACACTTTCTCCATAGATGAATGACCTCTCCCAAGCTATAATTGTACTTAGATTATTCATTTCAACTGTGGTAAAATGCTAAACTGATCAGCAGAATGCATGTGAAATTCATGTAATCTAGAGGATGTGAACATAATTTATCTGGCAAGTTTGAACTACTCATAGAAAACAAAACGTGACGTACATTTATGTATTTTTGGAACTTCTCTATTGTTTTTAGTATAGCTCGTAATTAGTCTGTGTCCTTGAATTTAGAAGCACAATTCTAAATATCCATATGTCCAAGGCTTTTAATTATAGTACATTAACATTTTATTTTCCTTATGTTTGCTCGATATATGATTTGCCAAACTTTAAATTAGTTTTGTGCACTACATTTTTTGCAACTTCTAAACCAACGAAAGAGACATGACAGCCACTTGTGAACCAAGAAGTTCTTTTGTTTTGTAGTTAGTCTCATTGTTTCTCCACCTGAGTGGCATTACAATCTTTCATCAAGTAAAATGTGTTCATATCGTCTGAATCAGAGAAATTATTCCATTGCTACTTAAATCTATGATCTGTTGTTAATATGCATTTGACAAAACCACATTTTACTGATTGTAATTAACTTGTAAAATAGCTTTTTCTCAACCCAAATTAGGTTTTTAATATTAATTACGAAAATAGTAAATTCAGTTAGGTAACTTCCCAACCAACTAAACAAATATTCCGATAACAGCCTATGTAATAATTTGTTTCTATTGTTTTAGAGAAGGCATAGTATACAGATTAATGAATTTAAATTTTCAGAATAATATTTTTAATGTTTCTTATCATTTATAATAACATGAGAGTTCTCTAATGTTCCACATTTGGACGAACAAGCGCAAATGGATGCTCCTTTGGAGACAATTTATTTGTATAACAAGCTATAGATTCACTAAAAGGTTTTAGATATAGATTGTATCAAATATGAAATAACACTATCGTATTGGTTGGTGAACTTAGAGGTTCACCACCCTAGGAGGTGAACCCAAGAATAACTCTAAATTTAATTACGTAAGATATGCTTAATATGCCACTTATGTAAAATTTTCCAAGTTCCATAACAATTTATATTTTATTCTTTACAAAATATATTTACATGAGAGTAAATGCACATGTAGATGTTCAGGAGTAGTCATAAGTGAAAGTAGATATGTTCATAATTTTTGCATGCTATTGTAATATTGTATTTGGTGTAGAGCACCACTGAGATTCTGTGGAGTTATCCAAAACATCAATACTATTAAAACAAAAACACTTTTTATCTACTTGCAAGTAGTCTAGATTGGACTATTACATTTATTTAATTTTATCTTATGTTACATACAACAAACTTAGTTATTGTTAAATAAACACATAATATAAATATAATATTTAAATATATTCAAAATAAGATATCAAAAAGATACTCTTATTTACTTTTTTCAGATTACATTTTAACAATATCTTAATATATTTTTATTTTAAAAATAAATATTTATTGTTTTAATATTATTTTAATAATAAAAACGTAAATAATATCAAATTAAATTATAAATGAATATTAATTAATTTTTATGTATAGAATAAGAACTAACTTTCTATAACATTTATATATAAATATTTCATATTTGTAACTTAAAATTACACGAAATAATAATTATAATATAAATTAATCTACTTTATACATTATAAACTAGATGAATTACATTTACAGAATAACAAAATACAACCATAAAATATGAAAAATGAAATAATTTTATATTTTAACATACATATCTAAATAAAAACATTAGGATATAAAAAATAACATTTAATTATATGTAACTGATACACAAAATAATAATAATTTTTTTTTTCAAACCTCCACCAATACATAATAAGATAATTATCATAGATAAAGTCTTTAAATCGTTTATATATATATAATTTTTTATAAAATAAATATTAATAATAGCTACTATTAATATTTATTATATGATGAAACATGTAATTACTGATTTGTTTATGACTATAATTTTACGGGTTATTCCAATAAACAGACAAGATATTTATCAAATATAAAATTAATTTAACAAAATATAAAACGTAATATAAGTTATGCTTGGGAGTTCANTTGTTTATGACTATAATTTTACGGGTTATTCCAATAAACAGACAAGATATTTATCAAATATAAAATTAATTTAACAAAATATAAAACGTAATATAAGTTATGCTTGGGAGTTCAAGTACCTATTGAGAAACGGGTTGAATATTTTGAATCAAAGCTAATTTATATCACATCATATGTGTCATAATATGTAAGTAGACATGTTTGTAAGTATGGATCAGATTCAAATATAACACGTCGGGTTTGGTTCTAATTTGTACACATCCTAAAACCGATAAAGTAACCATATATCGTTCGAATTCGGGTTATATTGGTTTGAAAATCTAAAATCTAAAACCAAAACAAAAGAAAGATACTTATTTTTATAGAATTGGATATTAAAGTACTTAGTTGAAATTTAGATAATTAATTTTAAATATCATTTTAAAATAAATATAAAACTGAATATTTAAACTAGATATTTATGTTTCAAATATTTATATTTATGATTAATTTGGACATTCAGATCGATTCAGATTTTTTTTTTCCATATTTTTTGGTTTTTGGGTTATTCGTTCAGGTCTGGCTAATAACACTTTGATTTGGATATATTTTGTACCACCCTACAAAACTCATTCTGATATATTTTAGATTTTTGACCGGTTACGGATCCAATTTTTTTTTGGTTTAGATTGAGTTTAGACGTCGAGTTATGGATTTTATGCACATGTCTATTTTATATAAAACAAAAATACGGTCATATAAAATTTTCACCGAAAGATTATCGTGCATTTTTAAAAAGACTATGTTTGATGAAATTAAAGAACTAAACAATATCCCACATTTCTACATGTATAGGAAATGCGATTATATAAAGTTTGCATCAAACATAAACCCGCACTTTGAAAGCGCGGATCAAAATCTAGTCTATACTATTAAAACACAAGACCTTTTTTTCAAGTGTCATTCTCTTTTGAAAGTATTTACAATTTCCTGCCACTAAGATATTTTAGGTTATACTTTTATTTAAATGCTTTTTTTTTCTTTTTTCAGTAATTCATATTAAACCATCACTTGAGCTATTTTTGACTTTTTTGATATTTTACAAGGGATAAACATAATTTAAATATATCTTTCTTTTCATAGTTATATGAATTAAAATATATATCAAAGATTTTAGGTGTCCTCTCTTTTGAAAATATTTACAGCTATTTCATTTTAAAGTAATATTTTGTGTGATTTTTAATTGGAAACATGAAATACTTGTTATAGAAGGTTATTTATTTTTATAAATTAAAATGGATTAGTATTCATTTGTAATTAAATTTAATATTATTTAAGATTTTATAATTAAAATAATATTAAACCAATAAATATTTATATTTTAAATAAAAAGATATTAAAAGATATTGTTAAAATGTGCTCTTAGAAAAATAGTTGAAAATATTTTTTGATATCTTATTTTGAAAATATTTAAATATTGTGTTAAGATTATGTGTCATTTAATAATAAATAAGTTTGTTATATTCAAAATAATAAAAATAATAAATGAAATGGTCCAACTTAGACTACTTGTGAGTAGATAAATATTTATTTGTATTAATAGTATTGATTTACTTTCTTTGTTTATGATTTTGTGTATCGTGAATTTTTAATGGTCGAAAGATATGAAAATAATTTATACCAATGTTTTATTTCTCGACATGAAAGTATAATGTTACTATATGTTAGTAACATATTTAAACTAAACTTATTGTTCCTTGGATTTAAGAACTTATTTGTAAAATTAGAAAAAAACAATAATTGCTTAATTTATTTTGGGCTCAAGGTTAATTTTAAATTGTACTTTTGTTTTAATAGTTTAGATTGTTAATGATATATATATATATGATTTCAAAAAGTTATGTATCTGTGATATGATAGACATATTATCCAGAAATTCAACAAATAACTAACATAAATAATTTTTTTATCTATCTAAATTTTGTTAAATAAATCTATCAGACTTTTTTTCTATATCATTTTGAGTTTGTTTGGGAGAATCAGAGAAACGTTTATCCTTCTAATATTTTTTTTCGTACGTTCAAAGTTTTAGGTCTATACAATTATAATATCATCAGTAAGTGGTAACATTTTAACTTCTAATTAATCTTCGATTTTCTCATAAACTCTAAACATATTTGAGGTTTTCTGAAGATTATTTCATACCTTAGCATTTTAAAAACTGAATATTATAAAAGTAAATATTCAGTTAATATTCATTAATTTTTATTTATAAATTAAAATATTAAATTAAGATATTAAAATTTTTAATAGATATATAAGTTCGTAGGAATTATAAAAAATAATACTTATATCATTTGTTGTATAAATGATCGGGTTACAGCTGATATTTTACGATTGCAATTTCAATCGTTTTTCATTAAATAAACAAAATATTTCATTAAGAGATGGAGTGAAGAATGGTTTAACCTATTCAGTTATAAAGTCACAAATGAACTTTGACAACTGCAAAACGGGTTCTATTGTTTAATTTGCTAAGGATTTACAATAGTGTCATTATTTTTTTGACAACTACTATTTAAACTTATATAACATATTATGAAACTATAGTTTAGACAGGTGAAGTCTGATATTTGGGGAAAATATTTTTTTCGAATCAATTAACAAACAATAAAAAATATTTAATGAAGGAGAAAATCCTTTAAAATACAATAGAACAAAAGTGATGTTATAAAATATTTTGAGGTTAAAAATAAGAACGAATAATTTAGAAAGATGGGTATTAAAACATAGCTAAGAAAGCTATTGAGAAAGTTAGTCTTGAAAATATTATCCAAATAAAAAAATCAAACTCGAACCAAAACGAAAAAATTAAAACCGAAACCATACCAAATTTTTTAAAAGTCCAAACAGTTACTATTTCTCAAACCCGAAAACCAAAACTAAAATCAGAACTGCACTAATAGCCGAACAAGAATCCAAATATTTGAAATATAATAAAATTTTTAACTAGGCCTGGGATTTCGGGTATTCGGGTCGGTTCCGGGTAAGAACCGTTCGGGTCCGGGTTTTCGGGTATTTGAAAAGTGTATCCAATGGTTACTTGCAACACTTACGGTTCGGTTTTGGATCGGGTCCGACCGGTTCCGGGTCGGTTCGGTCTTTTGATACAAGTAGCCATATTCAATCCGAAATAATTGGATACCCAATGTTTCGGTTTAAAAAATATCCAAATTTATACCCGAAACAATTCGGTTCAAAACGGTTCGGTTAAAACCGTAACCAATACAAATAAATAACCGAATTAAAACCGATTTCGAAATCAAACTCAACAATTGAAATGAAACAAAAACAAGAACAAGAACTGATAAATTTCTGAAACAACAACTTAAATAAAGCAAATCACAAGTTCAACAGAAACATAAAGAAGCTGATGTCTTAAACAAGAAAAAAAAAACGAAATGAAACACAAATCACAACAGAAATTGAAGTCTTCTTAGGTGTTAACACCAAATGACACAGTCCATACTCCATAACCACACTCCTTATTCTAAATTGCATCCAGCTTCAAACTCTAGGATAACAAAAACAGAAATCTATAAGTGTTCTAAGAATTAAAGATTCAAAATTATATTGTAAAGAGTTTAAAAGAAGTGAAACATACCTCTCATAAGATCATCTTGTTGCTCCACATCTGAAAGTAACTGCTCTATTGTATGAATACCTTTCTCATTGATGTGAATCTCAGATTTCAACCATTGTTCTGTGCACACCAACACCTCGACCATGAAGTGTGTTAAGCAACTCCGGTATGGGTCTAAGACTCTCCCACTTGAGCTAAATGCACTCTCCGATGCTACAGATGATGCTTGAACCGCAAGAATATCAGCAGCTATCTGAGACAAGATCGGGAACTTCATACTATTTCTTCTCCACCACGATAAAACATCATACTCGGCTCCAAGTCCAGTACCACTCTTTGTAACCTCTACTTTCTCTCTCAAATAAACTTCTAACTCATTACTAGAATCTTGTGTACCTGTTTCTTGTACAAGCTCCTCGTAGAGATTGTCCATTCTTTCATATCCGATACCACTGCCAATAACTTGACTCTGGAAAACTGCACCACTGTCTTGAGTTTGGGTTTGAGAAGATGATCCACCTTGCGACTGTGAACCACTTGATCCTCCACCACTTGTGCTGTATCGAAGAGTGTACTATTCATATAAACGCGTCATGATGTCCATAACTGAGTCAGAAAGCATAGTATACTCGATGCTTTCTTTTCCATAG
Source organism: Eruca vesicaria subsp. sativa (assembly GCA_932364175.1). Classification (NCBI taxonomy): domain Eukaryota; kingdom Viridiplantae; phylum Streptophyta; class Magnoliopsida; order Brassicales; family Brassicaceae; genus Eruca; species Eruca vesicaria. Next base: position 6,963 of record CAKOAT010565154.1, read on the forward strand.
AGCTTCTCAAAGCAGAGGTTAGCAAAGTTCATCTTCTTTCTTGGGTCAAAGACAGTGGCAACAATCAAAAGCTTATTCATCTTACAGCTCTTAGACTTATTGCTCTCAGGCTCGGATTCTTCCACAAATGGATTCCAGTACTTCCTTATCTTCCCCATCATCGTCAAAGCTTTGAACCGCAGTGTTTCATCAGGACCAGTCGTAGAGCTTATCTTGCTGACATTCCTAGTGATGGTGACAATCTCATTGTAGATCTTGTGGGACGTAATGCCTTTTGTAGCCGAGAGCATCAAAGTCGAATTGTAAAAGATGACAAGAAAGTGTACCAACCTCTCAGCTTCTTCCCAATCTTTTGCAGTCGGTGGTCCAGTCCTCTTTTTGCCATTTTCAAGCTCCATGAAGTAGTCATTGTACGGTTTGTCTTCAGCCTCCATCTTCTCAAATGCTGCCCTGAATTTGATCGCTTGGTCTAGCATGAGATAGGTCGAGTTCCATCTTGTCTTGACGTCTAATGGAAGGCTTCCTCTAGTCATCTTTCCACTATCAACCCGAAATTCAAAAGACTTGAGCCTATTGTTTGAAGACCTCACATACTGAACCCCATTTCGAATGGCAGCTAAGCTCTCATCCACCTCATTTAGCCCTTCCTTCACAATCAGATTCAATATATGTGTTGCACACCTAACATGCAAGAACTCACCCTTTAGAACCAGTGCATCTTCACCATTAATGTTCATGAATTCTTCCTTGAACTTCTTCATGGCAGACGTGTTAGCTGTGGCATTGTCAAGTGTGATGCAGAAGACTCTTTTTATATCCCACTCTGCTAAGCACTCTACAAGGACTCTTGCAATGGTAGAGCCTTTATGATCGTCAACATTCTTGAACCCAATTATCATCTTCTTAAGCTTCCAATTTGAATCAATAAAGTGAGCAGTAATCACCATGTAACTAACCGCAGTGTAGGGAGCAGTCCAAATATCGGTTGTGAGAGAGAGTCTTTGCTTGTTCTGTCCAAGAGTTTTCTTCATCTCTGCTTTCCTCGCCATATACATTGCTGCAATCTCCTTTGTGCAAGTCTTCCTGCATACCGGCGGTTCTAACTGGGCTTTTTTGCAGAAGTGCTTCCACGCTAAACTCTCCACAAAGGCTAACGGTAACTCGCCTAAGACTATCATCTCATTGGTAGCTTCTTTGACCACACTCTCAGACACCTTAGACAGACTCAAGTTACCTTCTTCATCAGGATTTATCTGTGACTGGTCTCTGGACTTCCATGTCCTGTATGCTCCACAACTTTTCGTATGCTTCCTCAGATTAGAAGTCCCAGACTTGATTGGACAGCTAAACTCTTTCTTACAATAACGGCACTTGCATCTGTTGTAGTTGGTTGGCAGCCTGCTGTAATGGTTCCAGACATCAGACCTCGTCTTTTTCGTTGACCTAGAACCACCATCTTCTTCTCTCTCGTTCCTTTTTCCAGAACCTGGTGTTTGCACATCTTCATCTGAAGATAAATCTTCATCTATTAGCTTAGGGTTGACTTCGTCTTGTTCATGAGTTGGAGAAGAATCCATCTACATAGTACATACAAGAACAAGTTAACAACTAATATAAATTTTGAATAAGTAAATTGTAGCAATAAAGCATCAAAATTGCAATCATACTCGACTAAGAGTCTAAGACTATTAACATTATCAAACATCAACATTCAACATCATCATATCAAAATTTATCAAATACGATTGAAAACTCTTCATGTATATAAACATAATACATAAACATATTTGAATAATCAAAGTATAAATATAGCTTAATCGATAACATAAATAAGTGATCAAAGTATAGAAATCATTGCTCAATGCTCACCTCCGAATGAATTCTCGAAGATGCAGACGGTTGAGAGAGAACACAATCGACTAATGTATCCAGCTTTATGATTTATGATAACACCGGTTGCTCTATTTGTATACAAACCTTCACAATTCTCGATTGCTATAATGGAGAAGATGAATCGAAAAGCTAGGGACCTAGGGTTCTTATTTCGGGAATTGGGGATTATCTCGAGCTGATACACTGTACACATGCGTGTAACGGTTATGTCGGGGACTTTAAGAGATGGGTATATCGGATATCCGATTTGGCTCGGGTAAAACCCGGATCCGACCCGTTACCCATGGATTTTTATATTATTATCCATTGGTTACTTTTAGCTGTACCGAAAGCAATCCGAACCGGCAAAAATCGGGTCGGTTCCGGTCCGGTTTTTCGGTTCCGGTTAAATGTCCCAGGCCTATTTTTAACTATCATAGTATATAATATAATTTATATATTATAATATGAAAAACCCTTAATTATTTAAACTACCGTTTTGGATTTTTGGGGTTAATTCGATTTTTCAAAGTTTTTTTTGAGATATTTGGATTGAACATGACTCAAATTTAAACCTTTTATAATTCAGTTTTATTTCGGGTTTTACAAAAAGAATATAAATTCAAACTGAATCCAACATTACTCGAATTGAACTGATTCGGAAAATATTTGGTTCTTACAAGGGTCATAAACTCCCAAACCAAAATAACTCGGAAAATATAAATACAAACCCAATCTAACATTAATCAAACTAAACCAATCCGAAAAATGTAACGGTACCTAAACATCCAACCCAAATTACTATAAGACAACAATATAAATTACTTTTAATTATAGGCGTCAAAAGTCAAATATTAAAATTAAAAAAAAAATGTAGTAATTCCTAAATAAGAAAAATTAACCAAAAACTTATCCCGCGCTTTCAAAGCACGGGTCAAAATCTAGTCTATACTATTAAGATAGAAGTCATGACTTCTTTCATGTGTGATTTTTTTTTTAAAAACAAATTGGACCATCCTTAGAAAGTTATCAATTTTATCATAACTTAATCATAATATATTTAATATCTTTTTTTTGTTTTCTTCTTTTCTTCTTATGAATAACTCTTGAGGGGATTTTTTCTTTTTCTAATATCATTTTTTTGTAATTTGAACTATAATGATAATAAATTTTCTAAATTATAGTTAAATTTGCTATCAGTTTTAATTTTGGTAAAACAGTAAACGGATCAGTAGAATATTTGTGAAATTGATGTGATCTAGAGGATGTGACATAATTGATCTTGCAAGTTTGGGCGAGTCAATGAGAGGCAAATATTACTTACCTAAGGTTATGTATTTTTGCAACTTTTCTATTCTTTTTAGTTTAGCTGGTAGTTGTTCTGTGTGTTTAAATTTAAAAACACAAATCTAAAATTTAACGCTTTATTAATATGTTCCTCCTGATATATGATTTTCAAATTAGTTTTAACATTGAGTTTTATGCGACTTCTCAACCAATGAAAGAGACATGACAACTACATGTGAACTCATAAAAGATCTATTGTTTTAGTGCACAAAAAGAGAAAGCACAGAAGACTAAGTTTTCTCCCCTCAACAATGTCATTGTCGTTAGTTTTGTAGTTAATCTCATTCTTTCTTTAATTCAGTTACAATACAATATTTCATCAGATAAGCCTCTTTACAAAAAAAAATATATTTCATCAGATAAATTGTGTTAAATCATTCACACTAGTCTCATTCTTTCTCTAATTCAGTTACATTACAATATTTCAATAAATTATTAAATTATAATTTGATAGATTATATATTTTTTAAAAAAAATTAAATATTCTTTTTGTTTATATTTAAACATTAGCCCACAAAACACGCTAAACTTATATGTACATAATTCGTTTTATTTGATCTAATGATTAAAATTTAAATAGTGTAATTTGGTTCAAATTAATTTTGATATTTTCTATAATAGAAATGACTTATTATATTCATTCAACTCATTTGATACTAGATAAAATATTTTCCATATTTTTTAAAATGACCTGTAAAAACTATAATCATAAATTATCTACAATACTAATAACCCATTCTATCATATTATTAAATATTAATATTAATTAATTTTAAATAATTATTTTGTCCAATAAACATATATTGATTTAATTCTTAATAATCTAACCATAAAATGTCATTGTTACATATCTGATGAGAGTTTTGAAAGAATTGTTTTCTAGCACTTTGGGTTAGAACAATGATTATCTTTATTATGCAAAGTTATATCACTATTAATGTTTATATTAATAAATAATACTAAATAATTGATTATTTCATTAATTTTAGTGTTAATATAAATTTAATTGGTTAGTTCCAAAAATTAAAGAGACATGACAATGACTTGTGAACTCATAAAAGATCTCTTGTTTTAGTGCACAAAAAAAGAAAGCACAGAAGACTAAGTTTTCTCCCCTCAACCATGTCATTGTTGTTAGTTTCATTCTTTCTTTAATTCAGTTACAATACAATATTCCATCAGATAAATTGTGTCAAATCATTCACATTAGTCTCATTCTTTCTCTAACCAGTTACATTACAATGTTTAAATAATTATTAAATTATAATTTTTTTATAAATTGTATACTTTAAATATGTGGTATATGTATTAAATTAATAATGTAAAAGAAGGTGTGATTTAAGGTATATAACTTAATTAATAAATGCTAATATTAAGAATGTTAGTTAAATCTAATGGTTAAACTTTGATATTGTGTAAGTAGATAGAAAAATGCTTCTGTGCTTAATAGTATATATAAATAATTAGTATAATATTGCATAAATTTGCACTATAAAAGGGGGACAAGGGTAAGTATCAGTTTCATACACAACACAAGACTTGGAACCCAAAAAAAGACAACAGATATGTCTGGATCATCTCGAGTCGTACCTGATCCCTTCCCGCACCCGCAAGTCGAATCCAAAGACATTATCAATCCCAACATGGACCCCTCAATCTCAACATGGATGCGTCTCTACGTCCCCACTACCGCACTAAACGGCGGCGTTTCGTCTAAAAAACTCCCTCTCGTTGTCATCTTCCACGATGGAGCTTTCACCTCCGGCAGCGTCGACTGTCCAGTCTTCAACGCCCACTGCAACCTTATCGCGCGTGAGATCAACGTGGTCCTTGCGTCAGCTTCGTACCGGCTAGCTCCTAAGAACAAACTCCCGGNTACGTCCCCACTACCGCACTAAACGGCGGCGTTTCGTCTAAAAAACTCCCTCTCGTTGTCATCTTCCACGATGGAGCTTTCACCTCCGGCAGCGTCGACTGTCCAGTCTTCAACGCCCACTGCAACCTTATCGCGCGTGAGATCAACGTGGTCCTTGCGTCAGCTTCGTACCGGCTAGCTCCTAAGAACAAACTCCCGGCGGCTTACGACGACGGGGTGGAGGCGGTTGAGTGGATAAAAAACAACTCCGAAGAAGACGAGTGGCTCAAATCTTACGCCGATCTTTCTAACGTCTTCCTCATGGGGTTAGGAGCCGGTGGTAACGTGGCTTACAACGTCGGGCTTAAACTCACCTCTAGGAATCTAACTCCGTTAAGTATACGTGGGTTGATCTTACAGAGTCCCTTCTTCAGCGTGGATGTCAACGACTATTACTGGATTCTTTGTCTCCCTGTCAGAGCTTACCGAGATCACGAGTATTCGAATCCGACGGTGGGAGCTGGACCAGATAATATGGAGAAAATCAAACGGTCGGGATGGAAGGTGATGGTGAGTGGAGGAGGAGGAGATCGGCTGATGGATAGGCAGATAGAAGTGGTGAAGTTGATGAAGAAGAAGGGAGTTGATGTGGTGGAGCGTTTTACTGACGGCGACGATCTGGTTGCTTCCATCAGAAGTTTCATTTACTCTTCTGCACCGTAAAGGTTTTTTATTTTTCTAAAAATAAATTCCATAAAATAAAGAGGCCAGTCCCATATCTTATGCCTCATTTAAAGATTACCTTTTATGTATTGGTTTGTGGAAATTTTATAAATAAGAATAATATTGTAAGATGAATATTGGATGCTCTCTTTTGTTAGACATCTTTCGTTGTTTTCTCTTTTGGAACTTGGTATGGACATTTCTACACTCCAATGTTGTGGAAAGCTTGTTGAGTGGTTTAAATAGTGATTTTACTCAGGAGATCTGGTTTCGAGTGCAGAAACCAGAGATGGTTTAAACTCTAAATCAATGATCAAAACTCTTATAGTTAGTTACAAAAAAAATTTCACTACTACTACTACTACTGATTTCTTGATGTGGCAAAATCTATTATTTGTTTTCTTCTTTTCTTCTTATGAATAACTCAAGGGAAAATCTTTCTTTTCCCAATATCAGTTTTGTGGTAAAATGCTAAACTGGTCAGCAGAATGCATGTGAAATTCATGTAATCTAGAAGATGTGTACATAATTTATCTGGTAAGTTTGAACTAGTCATAGAAAACAAAACGTGACGTACGTTAACATTTTAACTAGGATAAGACCCGCGCCTTGCGCGGGATGAAGCTATTATTTTTATTATGTTTTGAAAAATGAAACAATAGTTCGGTTTCATTCGGATTAGAGGTGTTCAATCCGGATATCGGGTTTCGGTTCGGCTCGATTTTTTAGTATTTCGATCATTAAAATATAACTACTACTCTAAATCTATATGTACTTCAGTTTGATTTGGTTTATATACCATCGGTTTTCAGTTTATTCAATTTTATACCAAAAAACATAATTATTTAGTTTGAGATCATATTATATATTATACAAATATATAATATGATCATATTTAAAGTCATATTGTCACAGAGTCATTTATTAAAAAAAATTTATATATTTAAATAAAAGAATAGAAAACAAAAAGACTTCTATCATCTAGTAAAATGATCAAATCCATAATTAATATCAAAACACTAAATTTTGAAAATAAAAATAAAAAACAAAACAGAAGCATGAAAGAAAAGTTTTTATATTCTTCCATATTTAGTGTTCATCAAATCAATATGTCTTCGATTGAACACAATTCTGTTTGTTTAAAGATAAAAAAAAAGTTGTAAAGAATTTCAACTAATTGTTGTCCATCAAATTTATAATCTTTACTTCAATTTAGTTACTGTTAAAAAAGCAAAAAAATCAAAATAAGAAGTCTCAGTTGTAATAAATTGTTAGCTATTTACAAATTATAGTTATAGTTCAACTCATGTAACAAATAGATATTCATGCGTCGTTATAAATATATACATATTTACATGTTTCAGTTTAATCGGTTATAAATCAAACCATATCCAAATCCTATGGTTTTTATAAAATCACATCCATTCGGTTTGTATGGTATATACCAAAAATAACCATATTATCGATTGTTAATATCTTTTGAAAATATAAAATTAAAAAAAAAAGAACTAAGATATTTATTTCATTGATAACAAAAATTTTCAATGTGAAAAATTTAATGAGTTTATAATTTATAAATGTTCTTGAAAATTTATTGAAAATTTTGAAATTAAAATATTTATCTAATCTTATATGGTATATAGTTTAATATGTATATATATTTTTTTATTATTGAATGATACTTTTTACTTATATGGTTTTAAAATCATGTATATTTTTTTATAATAAAAATGTTAAACTATTGATCATTAATTTTTAACATAATAATTTTAATAGTTTAGTTATTTATTCTCGTTTTTCAAAATTCAAAATATAACCTATACGAAAAAATCTAAAATTTAATTTTATAGCTAATTTGATTGTTTAATTTATTTTAATAATATAAAATTAAAGAAAAATGATGGAGGGTAAATAAACTGTTCTCAAATATTTATTATTAGAATCATTAAGTGTCATATATATATATTAGTCATTTATGGTAATTCCGTAGGTTTTATTTATGGAAAGAAAATAAAATAGTAATTATATCTAGGGGAACAATCATTAAGTGTCATATATATATTAGTCATTTATGGTAATTCTGTAGGTTTCATTTATGGAAAGAAAATAAAATAGTAATTATATATAGGAGAACAATCATATCATATAATTTGACTAACGAATGTATATAGCGACATATAAAAATCGAATGTGGACCTATTTATTTTTCAATTGAATGTAATTGAATACCTAATTGAGTGACACCTAAGCATGGGGTCTTTTTTAATTATTACAAAATTGAAGTTATAATTTTTCAAATGTTTCTCCTTTAATATATAAGGGATTATAGTACATTAACATTTTATTTTAAATATCCATATGTCCATATATCCAAGGCTTTTAATTATAGTACATTAACATTTTATTTTCCTTATGTTTGCCCGATATATGATTTTCCAAACTTCAAATTAGTTTTGTGCATTACATTTTTTGCAACTTCTCAAACAACGAAAGAGACGTGACAGCCACTTGTGAACCAAGAAGTTCTTTTGTTTTGTAGTTAGTCTCATTGTTTCTCCACCTGAGTGGCATTACAATCTTTCATCAAGTAAATTGTGTTCATATCGTCTGAATTAGAGAAATTATTCCATTGCTACAATCTTTCATCAAGTTATATGAATCTAATGGTCAAATTTTGATTTATTTTCTTTATGTTTGCTTGATATATGTTTGCGACTTCTCAACCACCAACGAAAGAGACGTGATAGCTACTTGTGTACCAGTAATGATCTCTTGTTTTAGTGCACAAAAGGAGAAAACACAAAGGACTAAGTTTTCTCCTGTTGCAATGTCATTATCATTCTTTCCTGTTGTTAAATCTCATTCATTGTTTCGCATTACAATATTTTCATCAAGTAATTGAGTTAAATCATTCACATCAAATATAAAACTATATCAGTATTAACTTAAAACTAGGATCTGTATATAAAACTATATCAGTATTAACTTAAAACTAGGATCTGTTCTGTTGTTAGTTTACAATTTAACAAAAGGAAAACAGTTTATGTTATAAAGTAAAGTTCTTTCTCAAAAATAAAACCAATTTATTGACTGTAATTGTTTTTTGGTAGGAATTTATTGACTGTAATTAACATTCAAAAGAGATTTCTCTCAACCAAAATCCAATATTTATATTTATTAAGAAACAACGAATTCAATTAGGTAACTTTGGGACCTACTAAAAATATCTTAGTGGTCTATGCACATTTAATGATTACCTTAATGTCGTTTTTTCTTCTGGAACTTAACATCGCCTGTTTAGTGGTCTAAATAAGAGTTTATGTACTCAGTTGATCGTTCCAAGTTTTAGAGAAAGCATAGTCTACAGATTAATGAATTTAATATTAATATAAATGATTCAGCATAATACAAAGAGTATTGTCAAGCATATATTACTTGAATCCTCACAACACATACAATTCTCAATTCTAAAATAATATTATACATACTAATGGAAAAAGATTTATAATAATTATTTAGCATAATACAAAAAGTATTGTTAAAAATGATGAATTTCAAAAAAAAAAAAAAGTTTAGAGTAGTGCAGTTATATTTTTTTTGGAAACCAGATTATATTCTCTTATTACAAGTGTGTAAGGATTACTATCACAAAATAATATCACAAATGATTATCTCACACGATGTGATGATAAATATGTAAACATAATGTATTATATTGAACGAGTTGCATAAACATTCTAGAGCGAGAACCAGCACCAAGAAGATTTGGTTGCGCTGGTGGCCAAGGCGCAAATTGGTTTGGTCGTGGAGAAGGTTGGATATATTTGGTTGTGGTGGCGGTGGTGGCAGAAACCAGAGATGGTGTAAACTCTAAACCAATGATCAAAACTCCTATAGTTAGTTACAAAAAAAAATTCACTACTACTGCTTTCTTGATGTGGAAACTCTATTATTTGTTTTCTTCTTTTCTTCTTATGAATATCTCAAAGGAAAATCTTTTGCTTTTCAAATATCAGTTTTGTGTAATGTTAATGACGATAAAATTATTCATCAGTTACACTTTCTCCATAGATGAATGACCTCTCCTAAGCTATAATTGTACTTTAGATTCTCCATTTCAACTATGGTAAAAAGGTAAACTGATCAGCAGAATGCATGTGAAATTCATGTAATAGATTGTAATATAATTACGAAAAGAGACAAAGAATTCATTTTTTATAAGCTATAGACAAATGATTACCTCACACGATGTGATGATAAATATGTAAACATAATGTATTATATTGAACGAGTTGCATAAACATTCTAGAGCGAGAACCAGCACCAAGAAGATTTGGTTGCGCTGGTGGCCAAGGCGTAAATTGGTTTGGTCGTGGAGGAGGTGGGATAGATTTGGTCGTGGTGGCAGAAACCAGAGATGGTTAAACTCTAAACCAATGAACAAAACTCTTTTAGTTAATTACAAAAAAAAATCACTACTACTACTACTGCTTTCTTGATGTGGCAAAATCTATTATTTGTTTTCTTCTTATGAATATCTCAAGGGAAAATATTTTGTTTTTCCAATATCAGTTTTGTGTAATGTTAATGACGATAAAAATATTCATCAGTTACACTTTCTCCATAGATGAATGACCTCTCCTAAGCTATAATTGTACTTTAGGTTATCAATTTCAACTGTGGTAAAAAGGTAAGCTGGTCAGCAGAATGCATGTGAAATTCATGTAATAGATTGTAATATAATTACGAAAAGAGACAAAGAATTCATTTTTATAAGCTATAGGCTAACTGAAGGGTTTTAAATATAGATTGTAATTTATTTTTTTATTTTTGAAAGCCAGATTGTATTTTCTTATTAAGTGTGTAAGGATTACAATCACAAAATAATATCATAAATTATTACCTCACACGATATGATGATAAATATGTAAACATAATGTATTATATTAAAGGAGTTGCATAAACTTTCTAGAGCGAGAATTAGCAACGGTAAGCAGAATGCTTGTGAACTTAATGTGATCCTATCTCGAGAATGTGAACATAATTTATCTTGTAAGTTTGGACTAGTCACTGAAAGACAAAAGTTACTTACCTAACGTTTATGTATTTTTGCAACTTCTGTCTTTTTAGTATAGATGGTAATTCTTCTGTTACATGTGCATCTAAGTTTTTTAGTTATAGTACGTTAACGTTTTATTATTACGTTTTTCTAATATATGATTTTTCTTAAACTTTAAATTAGTTTTTCCATCAAATTTTCTACCACTTCTTATCAATCAATGAAATTGACTTGTGAGCCAAGAAAAGTCTCTTGTTTTAGTGCATAAAAAGAGAAAGTACAGAGAACTAGGTTTTCTCCCTTGAAATGTCATTGTTGTTTTCTACAGTTAGTTTCGTTGTTTTTCCACTTAAGTTGCATTGAGTTAAATCATGCACATCAATATAAAAATTATTTCACAGTTAACGTAAAACTACAATCTGTTGTTATTTTTCATTCTAACAAAAAAAAAACATTTTATTGACTCTAACTAACCAACTATCAAAAGAGTTCTTTTCTCAAACCAAATCCAATTTTTACAATAATTGCGAAAACAATTAATTCAATTAGGCAACTTTCGGATCCAATATTGGACTATTATTCTAGCTTTCAAGCAAAGAAGTCAATTCTACACAGTAGTTAAATAGTAGTATTAGATATACTTGTAGTTGTCAAAAAAATTGTATTAGACATATTCAAGCTTTTTGATACAATACTAGATTATGATGAAACCATGGGATTAGCTTAGTCAACAAAATTTTTATTCAATGAAATTAATATTTTGATAAAATTATATATTTAGAAAAAAATATTATTTTGTTTATATTTAAACATTAATCCACATAACACGCTAAATTTATATGTACATAATTTATTTTATTTAACCATTTTAATTAAGAACTATAAATATGTCTTGATCATATTTAAATATGTAGTGATCATATTACTCTTTTTATATATTTTAACTAACTTTATTATAGATGATTTGTGTAATCTTGCTAATAAATTGGCTCATATTATAATCAGTTTAAATTTGTTGTTTACAATTAATGATTTGAGATATGTTTAATTATAAAGTATAAATGTGTATTTGATATAATAACTTACAAAACAAAGTTTAGATCCAGAGTAGGATTATGTTTTAATAAGATAGATTATTAGTATAATATGGCACAAATTAGCACCTATAAAATGGGACAAAAGTCAAGTAGCAGTTTCATACTCAACGTGGTCATCGCGTCAGCTTCCTACCCTCTAGCTCCCGAGTTTAAACTTCCTACCGTGCGATCAAAGTACGCCGGCGGTTTGGGCTTTAGAGATATCGAAACCTTCAATGATGCATTACTTGCAAAGATAGGATGGCGGCTGCTATCTGACCCTAATTCCCTGGTTGCTCAAGTCCTATTGGGCAAATATGCCAGATTCTCCAGCTTCATGGAATGCTCTGCCCCATCTAACGCCTCCCACGGTTGGCGCAGTGTTTTGGCTGGTAGAGAGATCCTCCGCAAAGGCCTTGGCTGGGTCATAGGCAGTGGCGACCAGATAAGAATCTGGCAGGACCCTTGGTTATCTTGTTCCTCTCCGGTGACTCCTATTGGTCCTCCCAATGTACAAGACCAGAACCTCCATGTAAGTGACCTACTCTGTCCTCTATCTAACAGGTGGGATAGAGACAAAATCAAGCTGTTTCTCCCTCAGTATGAGGCGTCCATCCTCCGTATAGTCACGAGCTTCTCCCCTGCAACAGACCGTTTAGTGTGGCTCTTGGAAAAGTCTGGTATTTACTCTACAAAAACAGGGTATGGCGCCGGTATGAGAGATAATGTGGCAGCTACACTACCAAGGGGATTGGCTTCCTTTAATTGGACAAAGAACATTTGGAATATCAAGACGTCACCTAAGTTAAAGGATTTCATTTGGAAGGTGGTTAGAAGGGCTATACCCGTTAGTGCTAATTTGGAAACTAGGGGTCTTCCAAGCTTCAATTGTAAACGATGTGATGGTGTCGAGGATGACTTACACTTGTTCCTCCACTGTGATCTTGCGATACGTCTGGGATGAGGCTCCACTTCTTGGTAGACCCTCTCCTACGCTTCCGTCAATGGTGGCTTTCTTTGAGCAAACCTGTTCTCTCACTGTTTTGCCTCCAGTTGGTCTCAATGTTCCCCTTTGGCCATGGATTCTTTGGAATCTATGGAAGGCGCGTAATAAGTTATACTTTGAGAATAAATCTTTTTCTGCTATGGAAATCATCAACAAATCGATCAAGGATGCCAAGGAGTGGCAGGAGGCACATGGATCTTCCCCATCGGCGGAACCTACCCGATCCCCTCCCTCAACAATCTGTGGCGCCAGACCCCAAGCTTCGAGCAATACGATAGTTTGTAATGTTGATGCTGCATGGAATGCAGTTACTGAGTTTTGTGGTATTGTTTGTGTTTTCTCAGGTACCTCCCACCCGATGCAACTCGACACGATTAGTGCGACGAGCAGCTTTGTTTCTTCGGCGTTAATGGTTGAGGCCCTCGCCATCCGGTCTGCGGTGATGTATGTCGCGTCGTCAAATGTGAAATTCTTGATGGTTCTGTCGGATTCTCAATCCTTGATCAAGTTGATAAAGGAAGGAGGTTCTACACCAGCATTGTTTGGCATTTTGTTTGACATTTATCACTTTAGTAATGCTTTTGATGTTATCTCCTATTTTTACATTCCTAGATTGAGTAATGGGGAAGCTGATAGTGTGGCTAAATCAGCTCTCTCCATGCTTTCTTTGCA
>CAKOAT010565154.1:20672-70666 GCA_932364175.1 Eruca vesicaria subsp. sativa
TGTGCGACTAAATTCATGTTCGTTTGCATGTCGTCTTGCAACGACTCAAATTTTCTTAGTTTTTAGTCACTAGTTTACGCGCAATCTACGACTAAAATCATGTTCGCTTACGTGTCGTTCGACTTGCTACGACTCAATTCTTTGTTGATTTTTTAGTAGCTAGTTTTCGGCGACCTGAATTGCAACCTGCGACTAGTTGCACGACATCAAAACGAACATAACATGCGACTTGCGACCAATCACAAGTCGCACAATACATAAACGAACAGAGCCAAAGTCTACGATTAAAAGAAAAAATGATCCCACGACAGCCAAATGAACAACATTTGGTTGTAGGTTGCTGCGACCTCGAAACGAACATGGCCTTTATACGTTATCTTACTCTAATCTTTATATGTTGGCTTACCTTAACCTTGTAGTTACTGTTGTGCGTTACCTTATTAATAAACTTGCCTTTATAGAACATTGAGCATCTTTCTCCGGCCCTTACTCTTTTGTTCCTTGTTCGTTCAGCCCAGGAGCTTGAGAAGGATCTACAGAGCCTAACAGCATAATCGCTCCCTGCAGAGAAAAAGCTAACCATGTTTGATAAATTATTCACTGCATATAATGACGCGAGGAACATCATACGCAGTGACTTGGTGAGTCATTTTACAAGAGATCCTCTTATTTTTATTGATTGGGTTCACCTAATAACGTTTTGATGATTTTTGAAACTATAGACAAGTTTGTTAGAGAGTCAGAGCGTCTGTTTTTTGGGTTTCTTTAGCTTTTGTGTCTTTACCACTTATTAGATTCTTTAGCTTTTGTCTCGAAGTATTCACTCAGTTCTTTCCAACTAAGAAAACTTGTCATAAACTTGGTTTGCACTCTTATGTTTTATTTTTTGGCCTCTTATGTTAAAACCTCAGGTGGAGAAATACCTGGTAGATAAGCTAGATGTGTATGAATCAACAGTTGGAGATGCAAACACAAAAACGGCTCCAAAGATTGAAAGGTTCCCACCTGCATTTCAATCGATACCTCGTCATCCAATCGTGCTAGACCTGGCTTACAGTTGCATAGAGTTCCCGGGTCTTGAAGAGAGGATGAAGAAAGGCAGGGGCAGGGCCGGCCCTGGATAATGCCTAGTGAAACATTTATTTCAGACCCCCAAAAATTTTGAAGAAATTACATGAGTATAGGCCCCAAAAAAAAATTTTAGGCCCCAAAAAAAATTTTTTATATAGAAATCGCCACAGGCCCCCAAAATCTCAGGGCCGACCCTGGGCAGGGGAGGTTTCATGAGCCGTTTTTTCAGATCAGGTTAAAAAAAAGAATCTCTAACTGATTCAGTGTCCTCTTTTGTTTTCAACCACACTCTGAAATTACTTTGTTACTGTTCTCTAGCTTCTGAAAAACCAAGCCAAATGCATAAGATTTTTAGTTATTTTTTCAGAGAATCACAGTTTATTAGACTGAGGATTACATTTTGCTCTTCCAACACTTGAAAATTTTGGAAATATATAGACATTTTATTGTTTTCTCTGTTTGCTGTATAAATGAAAAGGTCACTGGATGCATTGGAGAAATGTAGAAAGCCTGTTAAATCGCTTAACTTGGTTAAACAATGAGTGTATGTTTCTTAATTTTTTTGTTTAATATTAAGTGTCACTTTTTTTTTTTGTAAATTTATCTTTTTGTACCAAAAAAGTGTCATTCAATTTTATACATTAAATTCATCTTTTACCTTCTTAAATAACTAACAGATTTTTATTTTATTAATCTTGTATTAAATAAAGATATATTTAATCTAGTGAAAAGTGTCAGATTAACACTTATAATGAAATTGAAGGAGTATTAATTAATTAATTAACTTAGATAATTGTTGTATAATTTAAGTTTATAAGATTGACTAGGATCGGTTAAATATGGATCAGATTTTTTAGTTTCTCACACGTTTAGAAAGCCCCTCTCAGGAAGGAAGTCAACTACTTTGGGACCATTTATGTCTCTTGCCTAATTTAATCATCATAATCACCCCTGCCAACAACAATTTAATTTTATTGGCTATTGCAAATCACTAGTCTTTCAAGTGTATCATCACATATTAATTGTTGGATCATAATTCATAAAGCATTATCACATTTATTTTTAAATAGATTTCTGTTGAATAAAGACATATTAATATAAATATATAAATGACAGCCATGGAAGGTTTCAGATGTTTTGTTTGTACACGATCACCACAACATCAAAAAGAGTATTCTCATTTTGTTTTTGTGTTATTATTATTATTATTTTTTGTCCATCGCACGATCTTTCCCTTGTTTTCCGCCCATATTCTCCACTTCTCAATCCCCAAAAAAGCCTTTTCGATTTTCCAAAAAAGACAAAACACTTTTTGTTTTTGTTTGGTTTTTGTGTGTGGGAAAAAAAAAACACCGTTATTAGCTCTGTCCGCGTGGAGGAAGACGACGACGAAGAAGAAGAAGAAAGACGGAGGTGGATCGTGTGAAACAAAATGCAGTTCGCTAAGCTCGATGATTCGCCTATGTTTCGTCAACAGGTACTTTTTATTTTATTTTTAAATTTCTGTAAATCCGTTTCGATCGTCTATGCATCGATTAAATTGCTCAATAGACAGATAGTTAGGGGAAAAAATCTCTGTAATCTCTCGTCCTATTCTATGATCAAACAATTTTTTTAAAATTGAATACATTGTGGAAACATGGATGAAAGCAATGTATCAGGAAGTTGTAAAATTACAATGTAACATCCCGAGTTGTGATATATGGAAAAGCTTAAGAAGATTGATTTGGCTACCTATGTCACCAAATTGCACTTACCTTTTTCGGGAGCACATCCAGAGAGAATTAAGCGTGCTTGAGCTGGAGTAGTCAAAGGATGCGTGACCTATCGGGAAGTGATTTGCGATACCGTGAGGCCAAAGCACGGAGAAAGATCATGTGGTGATTGCAGGGTCAGTAAACATGACTCTAGAGCCTTGGAAAATTAAACGGACCGACCGTTGGAACGGGATGGGGCCCACGGGCCAAGAGAGCGGGCGGGCGTGGGTGACCCATTAGCCGTGGGTGGTCGGGGCCTTACATACAGTTTGATCCAATGTTCAAAAAATCGCTAAGCAGTAATTTGGCATTTTATAAGGGATTAGTGTTTAAGCGCCTAGACTGATTTAGAAGAATTGTTTCGATTTTTAGAATAATGATTTTATCTTATTTATGTGTTTTCATCCTTTTGTTGTGTGGATTGACTTGTAAATTGTAAGTCCTCTGTGTTTGAATCTGCAACTTAAAAGTTTAGTGGTGTCTTTGTTGTGTAACCAGATGCAATCTATGGAAGAGAGTGCAGATTTGCTGCGCATGAGATGCTTAAGATTCTACAAAGGATGCAGAAAATACACGTACGGCTCTTATTACAATCACTTAGAAGAATATATTATAGATTCTGAATTTTTCTCTTGGCTTATTATTGTTAGGGAGGGACTTGGAGAAGGGTATGATGCAGATATTGGCTTTGCAAATGCGCTTGAATCTTTCGGTGGTGGCCATAATGATCCTCTATGTGTTGCTTTTGGAGGTAACCTCTCTCTTGTTTCTCTTTAGCTCTTTCGTGCACACTAATCTCAAGGCAATGTGTTGTTTTTTTCTCAGGTCCTGTAATGACAAAATTTACAATTGCTCTACGAGAAATTGGGACATACAAGGAAGTTCTTCGTTCTCAGGTACTAACTAAGCTCCAATGTACTCTTTAGAAGAGGATGATGGTCTGCAAGTATCTCTGTACTTGGTTGAACTTGTCTCTTTTCTTGTTGGGAATCACTGAATGTATAGAGACACGTTTATTTTTGTTCGTCCTTAGATGTTACTGAAGAGATGCATAACTGTCCCATGATGTCTTGACAACACTTTTTCAGGTAGAACATATGCTGAATGACCGGTTGCTTCAGTTTGTGAATGTTGATGTCCAAGAAGTTAAGGTAGCTACTAAACATTATGGAAAAAGTACTCTGATGATTCTTTCAGATTCTTGCAATTTTATGTTCTGACTTGTATCCATCTTTAATTGTCTCACACAGGAAGCACGTAAACGGTTTGATAAAGCTTCCGTTATATACGACCAGGTGCGTTACATAACTTGGTTGTTCACCACAAACATTCTCCCTGTTTGAAAAACTACATCTTCATTTAATGTGCATCTGAATGGAACAGGCACGAGAGAAGTATCTTTCATTAAGAAAGAGTACACGATTGGATGTGGCTGCAACAATTGAGGAGGTAATGTACAAAGTCTTATTACTATTCACAAAGCAATCTTCACTTAAAACTAATTTTGGTAGAGAGGCATTTCAGGATCTACATAACGCCAGAACAACGTTCGAGCAAGCCCGGTTTCAGCTGGTAACAACATTTGTATTCTAATTGCTGAGTTTCCAAGGTATTCTCTTAATGGTAAAACTCACATGATGTTTGCTTTACTTCTTACTGGCCAGGTTAGTGCACTCTCTAATGCGGAAGCTAAGAAGCGATTTGAGTTTTTGGAAGCAGTTAGTGGGACAATGGATGCTCATCTCCGCTTCTTCAAACAGGCAAGATGCTTCTTACCTGGAACCAATGAGTTTGGTTTTGCAAGGAAACCTATTATACAATGCTCTTTTCCTGTTTCCTGACATGAACTACTTGATTCTCTCTTTCTCACAAGTGACTCTTTCTTTCAGGGATATGAGCTCTTGCATCAGATGGAACCTTTCATTAATCAGGTCTGATAATATAATACTCCTTGTAGCATGATTCTTTTTTCTTTTAAAATCTCTCAGATTTGAGGAAATAAACCGCTAATTTGTAAAAAAAAAATTATAGAAACTCTTACTAAACTGTTTATAGCCCCGGAAATCTCAGGACCGCCCATGTTTTTCTTATCTCGGATGTGTGTTTAATTGAAATCTTAATGCAGGTGTTGGCTTATGCACACCAGTCTAAAGAATGTGCAAACTACGAAATGGCGTCACTTAATGAAAAGATGCAAGAATACCAAAGGCAAGTTGATAGAGAAACTAGAAACTCATGTGGTTCTCCAACAGGGGATGGTATGAGACACAACTCAAGAAACTCACAAAAAGTCATAGAAGCTGTCATGCAATCTGCTGCAAAAGGAAAAGTAAGGGAACAATACCTTTTGTACTAAGTCTTACTCACATCTCATATCCTTTTATACTGTTCTACAGGTTCAGACTATAAGACAAGGGTATCTGTCTAAACGATCATCAAACTTGAGAGGTGACTGGAAGAGAAGGTTCTTTATTCTTGACAGCCGTGGGATGTTATACTATTACCGCAAGCCATGGAATTGGTCTTCAGTAAGTTGCAAATATTATAACATTTGTATGTGTTGGTTCTGTACTGAATCTTTGAAACTTTATGTAATCAGGGAAATGGAAGCAGGTCTGTTATTCACAGGAATACGACTTCAGAAAGCAGTCCAGGGCTGCTAAGTAGATGGCTGTCTTCTCATTATCACGGTGGTGTGCACGATGAAAAACCAGTTGCACGTCACACTGTTAATCTACTGACCTCAACGATTAAAGTTGATGCAGATCAGACTGATCTAAGATTCTGCTTCCGAATTATTTCTCCAACAAAAGTTTATACATTGCAGGTATATTACAGAGAACATGACTTTGAAAGTACAAAGATCTTCTGTTTCTTTGCCTATGGAAGCTTACCATTGTTAATTGATATAGGCAGAGAATGCACAAGATCAGATGGACTGGATCGAGAAAATAACAGGAGTAATCGCTTCTTTACTTAGTTTCCAGACACCTGAAAGAGCAATCATGGTAACATTTCATATACTACTACTCTTAGATCTTTCTTGTGTGACACGTTATCATTTCTTGCAATTGGAACAGCATCTTTCTACAGTGGATGGAGACACTTTCTCTGCAAGTGATTCAGGTTCTTTAGCAGATCCATATGATTTCGAGCAGGCAGAAGGTAGAGATTCCATAGTGGAGAATCCCATGACAGGAGGGAACCGTTCGAGGTTCTCAGGGTGCTTGCAGCAATATGATATGACAAAGACTGAGAAGCCAATTGATGTCTTGACAAGAGTATTGGGGAATGAGAAATGTGCAGATTGTGGTGCTCCTGAACCTGATTGGGCCTCTTTGAATCTCGGAGTACTCATATGTATTGAGTGTTCTGGTATACATCGTAATCTTGGTGTTCACATTTCAAAGGTAAACCATTAAGACTTCAATCTCTCAGACTTCTCCAAGATTCAAGAAAGTAGTCTAGACATTTCCCATTTTAAAAAATAGCTCTATAAATTTGATATGAAGTATTCAACCTTGTCATGCAGGTCAGATCGCTCACACTTGATGTCAAAGTGTGGGAACCATCGGTGTTGACGTTGTTCCAGTCATTAGGTAACGTATATGTAAACTCAGTGTGGGAGGAGTTGTTGAACTCAGAGAGTAGAACTTCTAGTGCTAGTAGGTCTTCAAGGTAAGTGACTACCTATTCTAAATCAGTTTTATTTCTGCTAAGAAGCAACTACATCTTACACATCTACTTACACTGTATTCAAACCTTTTTTTGTATTTACTAGCACTCCCAAGGCAGACCGACCAAGAAAGTTTCTTGCAAGGAAACCTGGTTGCAATGATCCCATCTCTGTGAAAGAGTTGTTCATCCACGCAAAGGTATTAAAAAGCAGAGTTTTTAAAGATCCCATGTCTTTCCATTGCTAATATTCAATGGCTAATTACAGTACTCAGAGAGGATATTTGTCAGAAAAGCAACAGACAGTAAGCATTTCCAAGCAGTATTCCAAGAGATTTGGGAGAATGTCCGAGCCAACGACAAGAAATCAGTTTACAAACACATTGTCTGCTCTGAAGCAGATGTGAATGCATTACGTGGACAAGCCTCCTACACAGTATCTCTACCCTTAGCGAAGATGATGCAACTGGAGGCGAAGGAGGAAACTCTCGAAGCCAAGTTCAAGAGCATTGAAAAGGAGTTTCAAGAGAAACAAGAAGGTTGTTCCAAGTCAAGAAGAGGAGACGGTGAAAGTATGGTCAGAGAAGAGACTTCAAACGACTGCTCTTTGCTTCACCTTGCTTGTCTCTCTGCGGATATTGGTATGGTTGAGTTGTTGCTTCAGTACGGTGCGAAGATAAATGCAACAGACTCAAAAGGTCGGACTCCACTTCATCATTGTATAATCAGTAGGAGATATGCAATTGCAAGGTTGCTTCTAATGAGGTAAATTAAAACTCTTGTCTTGAGATTTCATTACTACTAGAAAAGCATTATAAGTGTGGTGCTAATGATTCAATCACAGGGGAGGAGATCCAAATGCTGTGGATAAAGACAGTAACACACCGGTTAAATATGCTTCAGAGACAGATCTCAATGATAGTGAACTAATTGCTTTATTAACAGACTCCAAAAGATGATTCATAACCATTTGAAAGCAAAATGGTATAGCACTAGAAGAGTGTTGCTCTATTGAACTCTTTGCGCCTTTTAGTTCGTTTCATACTCTCTCTTTTTTGTTCATGAAGAGCGTAGAGAATGCATGTAAAGATTTTGTTTTGGTGCTTATTTGGTGTACATATTTGGTTTCTCAAATCTGTTTTTGTTGTTGGTGCAATGAAATGACAAAGACACCATTATGTGTGTTCTTCTGTTCAGCTTAATGTTTTCTTGAGACAGAACTTTGTGATTTATGGTTTTTTAGAAATATTTAAAATTACTTTTATGACGCTATTATAATTCATGGGGAGACATTGAATTAAATAATAGTGTGTAGGTCTCGAGATGGTGATTTATATGGGGAGGTTATGGGAGAGATATGATGAAGATATCCACCAGAGTGGAAAGTTCAAATGGTGCATGAATGTTTACCCAAATACAGTGTGTGAAATGCATGGTTTGACCAAAGTTTCTTTCCTGTTTTGTTTTTACATGAGTACCCAAACAAAAATTTAGAAAAGTCAACGAGTAATGGGTAAACATAAACTAATAATAAAATCATTTGTTTTATAGTTATAGACCGTGTTCTAGATAATTCAACAATATGTGTGTGTGCGCAGTTTATATGACGATTTGTTTGTATACACACACACACGTAACGTGAAGTGTAAGAAGAAATTAGCCTTGTTGTAACTAAAAGATTCATGAAAAATATGAATAATTTTTAAAAATCACTCTTTCAAGTTTAATGAACTATGGTTGACAAATTTAGATGTTACTAGAGTTTATGACTTCGTGTGTTTTCAACAATTTTCTAAAATCGGCCGTTTAGCGACCCTCTTCCGCCCCGATTTATATCATATCGCTGTGAAAATCGATATTCCGATTTTAGTGTCTGCCTAGACTACCTAAATGACTGTCTAGCTGCCTATACGACTGCCTAATCTATTTTTTATTTTATTTTTAAAATAATACTTTTATCTATTTATTTGATCTAAAATTTAATAAATATAATTTATATTTATAATTTTGATAAAAATTATATCATAGTATTAATTTTATATATTCTATTTCTGTGTTTTATAAGATTCTAAACATGAAAATGTATTAATATTATACACAGTTAAAGATTAACATATTTTATAACATATCAAATAGTCTAAAAATTTTACCTCGTATAATCCCGCTTAATCTCTAGACCCAATTGTATTGCCCGACTAGCGTCTAGCGCGTTCTCAGACATGAGTTTTCAATATCATTCTTAATCATGAATGCACTATTTCACTCAAACTTGGAGCAGATAACACGTTAAACAACCTCTTTCATCATTTCAAACAACTAACTATGATTGGGTAGACTTTGTGTTGATTAGGTAAAAATTAAAATTAGTGTTTATTGACCGTGGATAAAGCGTTACGCTCTCGATGAATCTTGCGTTCTAAATCTTTTAATATATGATAACGTCGACAAGTAATCACAGTCGTTGTATGGTCTAGTTTGGATGCGAATTCAAGTTCAATGTTCCAATTACCAAATACCAGTTTGAAATAAAACATAATGGCCAGAGTAGGTAATTCATATTACATAGTACTACTAAATTATTGCTTTTTACTGTTGACACACGTTTCGAAGTTGATTATACGCACAAGAAAATAAATTGAATGATTGTGTTGGAAGCAAGGAAGCAGTGACTAAAGAAAACAGATTAATCAAGAACCTTAGCTAGAGTCAGCGTCATTAGATACAATTAATTTATTTTTAATGCCCCATCTACTAAAGTTGGCTTGATAAACTAGTGCATTCCATTTTAATAACCATTGAGTTGGTTGATAATATAAAATACAATAATTGGTGTTCTTTTGCGGTCAAAGAAAACGATTAAAGTGATTATCTTCTTAAAGTGATGTTTAGACATAAATAGAATTAACTTCATTGAGAAAGATAAATTTTCCAAATTCAATCAACAACACTTATATTAAGCAAAAGAGATTAATTACCTTGTCTAACCAAAAGAAATACTAATATACTTTTATAATTACAGGATCTTTTTTATTCAAAATTTTACATCGCGTGATTTACATTTGTAAGCAGGAGTTTTATGATTATAAAAACACCATAAGATCACACAATTTACATAATTTTCTTAAGAAACTGAGCTCAAGTTTTTAGCAATTATTTCTATAGCATAAGCCGACAACACTAAGGAAAAATGTGTGGTATTTTTTACATAATTATGAGGCTCATCTATAAAAAGTCTGGTAAAATTAAAGATTGAATTACAGATAATAGAAAAAACATCTAATATCCGGCAAATTGCTAATTTATTTGGAAAGCAGGCAAACTTTCAATAATAATAAAATAAACTAGTCGTTGTCTTGGACACACAAAAACGGTCCAAAATGTTCAGCACGAAGGTTTTAATGATGTCTTGACACATGGCATATGCATAATAAATTTTATAAAAATGTTGATTGCTTATACTTATAGATGATCAAGTATGTTATCTCTAATTGACTTGTTAGGTGGAGTTATCTACTATGGTGGAGCCTTTTGATTAATTAAATATTTGAAGATAATGTTTTAATTAATCCCATGTTATTAAGTCAAATTGACGTACATACATGGGCGGTTATCATTATGTGTATGTACTAATGAGTTTTGTTTGTCTTTATACAGAAATCTTATGTATTAAAATATAAGTCAAATTCTTTCATATGTGATATTTCATTTTAGACCATTTAAAAAAAAAGTTTATTAGATTTTACATAACATATTAATAATATCTTTTCATATTTTTAATTTTTATTTGAAATATAAATAAATATTCAAAAAAATCTAACAAAATATTTTTAAAATATTTTAGGATCTTTTCAAAGTATATTTTTGAAAATTATTTAATTAAATTTTAACTATCATCAAATCTAATTAAAATTAAAATTTAATTTATTTTTGAATTATAAACAAAAATTAAAAGTTTCTTCTCTATTGTGTAGGTATAAATTAATTAAATTTTCACATATATTAAATTTCTACCTACACAATGATTTATATCCCAAAAAAATTCTTCTCTATTGTGTAGGTATAAATTAATTAAATTTTCACATATATTTTCAAATCAGAAATAAAATAAAAATCATGTAATTTAATATTGTTGTATAATATTTTTAAAAATAAATTTTGTAATAATAATATTATAAGTCACACAAACACTATTATAACGTTAGATAATATATAAAAAATATATTAATAAATTTATTATATAACATTTTAGTATTAAAAAAACCCGCACGATAGTGTGGGTCAAGATCTAATTTCTTAGTTAAAAGGAAAAAAGTGACTTTTGTTATTGTATTCCGAAAATCTTCATTACAGTATTGTTGTTATATTATGGATTCAACTGCATAAGTATATATTTATCCGTTAGACAAGCGTGCGGTAATTTATAAAACTATGAAATATATTTTACAAAAGATCACACTTTGCTTTAAAAACGGGTTACCAATAAAACACCACAGTCATTTTTTTTCGTGGATTGCCCCCATAACACTGTTTTTCTTATTAGAGACATAATATAATTTGTTTTTCCAAAAAACAATTAAACTAATTGCAATTTGCTGTGACAATAATATATAGATGTGATTAAAGATGAAGGTAAGGTACGGTGTTTTATATGGCTGGACCGTTTTAAAGTTTGTGTTGTGTGTCTTGTCCAGCTCTAAGATGGGATGCTCACCCTTTTTCTGCGAGAAAGATAGAAAAGTCATTAACAAAATGTTAATATAATTAGTTGAAAAGGATAATATATATATATATATATATAAAGATATCCAACATATATAATATTACATATAAAGGTATAAAAAGTTAGTATTATGATTGATCCTTTAGAAGCCTGGATTGAGCCGACCAATCAGATCTCAGATGCCAAATTATAAATGATGACTAATCAAAGCTCAATGATCCAATCCAAATTAGCATTCGGACTAGTTTTAGTGACTATTTATGAAAAAACCAAGTTTGACTACGTACAAGTTAAGTATAGTGGCTAAAACTCTTGTATATTAGTATGTTTTTACTAACGAGTTATAAATGCAGTTTTTACTGGCAATGGTTTATTTTCATTAAACAAATTAACATGGTGTAAGTCTGTAAGATACAACTGATATTCGGGTCTTAAGTTTATTAATCATTAAAGAAGTTAATAAATTAACTAATTAATTGATTAAGGGAACGAGGGAAAGAGGGGTTGGTCTGTAGGTTAGGGTTCAAAGATGCGAGAGAATCAATTAGGAGAAAAGGAGAGCATGAAGGCTTGACCCATTCCTTGAATTATTGCTCCTTAACCAGGCGACACGTGTTGGCCCCATGATATTATTATTTCTTATATTTAATAAATAACTATCTCCAACAAAGAATAACCCACCATTAATTCGAAATTGTTTTGTATTTTATTTAAATGTCATTTTATCTTTGTGTATATAAATTAAATAAAATTCTTTTTCAAAAAATAATAATTAATTTTATATATTTTTATATAAAATATAATTATCTATACACGATGATATTTTAATTAATAAAAAATAAATTATAATATAGAATTAATAAATTTTATATAGAAAATCAAAAATAATATTTATTCTGTAACAATTTTTTTTCTAAAAAACTATACACAGTGTGAGTATTACAATATGTAAGTCAACTCCACTTTATATTTTTAAAATAAATCGTACTGTATAAAGGTTACCCCGAAAACATCTTATCATGGTCGGTGATTGACACACTAAGGCTCTAACTGGTAACCAACATATGAACATCAAGAACAAATAAAAAAGAAATAGATGGGAATAAAACTATGGGAATGAAGAAGAATAGTTATTCCATATCAAGTTTAACAAGGAACAAATTTGTTCAATAAATCTCTACAATAAAAGGAATGATGAGGAATAGAAAGGAAAAGCTATTCCTTATGAATGGTAAATTTTTTGAGGAAAAGAAAGGTATTGTTCCTCCTCGTTCCTTTGGTCACCATTCATAGCCTAACAGTATTAGGGAATAATTCCTTTCCTTTTTAGTAAAGGGAAAAACAGTTATCCAGTAATTTTTTTTTTCTTGGAATTTATCGGGTAGAATGTCACATGTTACTCTTCTGGTGCATTGGAAAAATTCAGATTATGTCTGTGTAAAATCTCGATAACTAACGAAATGTTTTGGCATATTCATTATCTATACCAAACAAGATTTTTTACTGGAATGACAACAACTAAAATAGAGCACATTTTGCTCGTTTTCCATCAACCCTATTTTCTCCAGCTTTGTATTATGCACCGATCTATCATCAAGAATATATATATATAAAATAAATTAAAAGCAGATAGTTGTATGTATAAAGTGACATTAGCGTTTGTGAGAATGTATTACAACGAATTTAAATATTATCCCTCCGTTTCATTTTATTTGTCATTCTAGGTTTTTTCACACAGATTAAGGAAATATTTAATTTTACATATTTCCAAAATAAAAACACAATTACCTATACACCTAACCACTTTTCAGTCAATAGAAAAATAGAATATTATATAAAACTAATAAATTTTGCCTAGAAACTTTAAAACGACACTTAATTTGTGACAAAAAAAAATAAACCTAGAATGACATATATTCTGAAACAGAGGGAGCATTTGTTATTCTTTTCCTAATATTATTTTAAATATTGGTCCTGACTAGACGATAAATCCAGCCTAAACAAAACGATTTTCTTGAACATTTTTTTTGTTAAAATCGGTCTATGTATTTAAAAAATCAATTTAGAAACACAAATCCTCTATAAATCATTGAATTACCGCCTAGTAGTTTATTGAATGTTCTCAAATTGATATAGTATAAATTTTGTAGGTTTTCGGGATGTCAAATTACAGTATATAACTTGTACATGGTGATGGCTTTTTCTACCCTTTTAAAATGCAAAAATGGATTTTTCAAAAAAGAAAAAGAAATGTAAAAATGGTGATATACGTTTTAAAGACTCCTTAATTAAGGTAAGATAAAAAACGATTAAAAATTAATTAATTAATTAAATTAAAGAATGTTTTTTTTTTGTTCAACAAGGGGTTTTCTTTTTAAACGGACAAAGATTCCTAATGGTTGTTGCTTTTAGACCACACACACAAATGGTGCACAGTACTCATGTGTCCCACACCTCTCTCTCTAGCAACTGCGTTATCAACACGTGAATCTTCTCCTCCCAACTTATCGTCCGTTTTCTCTTTTATCATATCGCGTGTACCCACTCACTTGATCATAAAAACATTTGTTTATTTTTGATGCTATTTTGAACCAAACGGTGTTGGTTAATTTATTCATGGTTTACGTCAATACGTGATATGTTATATATGAAGGAATTATTGTTTATAGTTGCGTCGATCACTAATATAATTCAGAGATGGATATAATTGTCACATGTTTATGATATCTACGTCGGGATAAATCACATGCATGCATGGCGAATGGTCCGTTTCGTTCTATGTTTAAACGTGTTTTGTGCCCTAGCGAACATTAAAATGGTTTTGTAACGCATAGATTAAATCTTGATGATACGATCTCAAAACTTAGGAAATGTAACTCATAGTCAGGGCCGATATTGGGTCAAGCCGGAAAAAACATTCATTTTGGGCCCAAATTATTTAGAAAAAATTACATGTATATAGACTAAAATTTTAGGCCTCCAAATTTGACACAAAAGAAAATTTAGTTGAAATCATTAAAATATCGCCTTAGGTTTCCAAAATCGGATCCTTGCGCATAGATTAAACTGTATAACAAACATCTGGACTGCCATGCATTGATATGTTTACATATTATCAGAATTGTTTTGCATGCATTGTTGTAAAATGACATTTTCTTATTAAAACATAAATATGCAATATTTTTCTTTCTATAGTAATGATATAGGAAAAAGATAGCATTGGCTTGTATGCCCCAATCCAACATTATGAAAAATCTTGAAGCGCACAATAGCCTAAAGTACATGGAAAATGACACCTGGATTATCGGACAATGCTAATATACGCTTTTTCTACGAGTGCCACGTAAATAATTTCACTCCTTCTCTATGTCCACCCAGACATGCCTGTTCACAGCACGACAAGGCCACTTCCCAATGAAAACACAACACCTTTCTCATTAACTTCTCCCAGAAACACCGTTATCTCTTTAGAACCAATACATTCCCGACGTGTTGACGCCGTTAAGTACCCCACTACAAAAGCAAAGCTGCGCGCCTTTATTTCTTGCTAAATGTATACTAGTATTCATTTAGTATTTGAAAATATGCTATAGATTGTTCATGCATATTAAAAAATAATAATTTATTTAAAATTGCCTATACTTCCCAATAAAACTTAAATATTTAAATTATATTTAATTTTCATGTATTACGTTAACAAAATCAAGAGCATCAGTTTTTTTAATAATGGAAGAAATTTTAATATAAATTAAGAGTTCTAGACCTTTTTTTTGCTTTTTGTCAAACCATTTAGACATTCCCTCCCCTAGTTTTGTTTTTTGGGGTCAAAACAAATGATTAATTTTCAACTACGTGTTCTTTAAGTTATTACCTAACCTACTATAAATTTATTAAAGTACAAATATGCATTTCTTCATATATTTTTAAAAGAAATAAAATGTAAATATAGCATAAAATAGTTTTCCATTTGACGAAAAATGAAAAAATATTAATCCTACACGAAATTTGAGTTTAACCTATGGTTAATTAGTTCATACAATGAATGAAAATATGATGGTGTTATTCAATCATGTGTTTTAATAGAGTTTAAATCTAAACGCAATCCATTATTATTTAAATGATGATTCTAAAATCTGTTTTTTTGTTTTTTTTCTAAAATCTGTTTTAGAATCTAGTGTTATTCAATGAATGATTTAAATTTATTTTTAAATTTAATGTTATTCAACTTTCAAAGATTTTAAAACTCTTTGTATTTTGAATCGATTTCCAATTTTTTGCTCTAGAAATAAAGCTCTTTACAACCATTTTTTATTTTTTCTAGAGATCCTTTTGCTGTTGGTTTTTTAAAGAAAGGAAAATTTGATTGGTTGATTTATATGACTCAAAACTAAATTTTGGCTTTCTAAAGCATCTACAGCAACAACCAATCACCCCCATACTGCAGAGATTTTAGAATTTATCAATTTAAATTTTCTTAAAATTTAAAATTTTGATGGATTACCAAATATTAATAATTAATTTAAAAACACTTATTGAATAACACCCTCTCAGTCAAAGACTTATTCTTGAGTTCACCTTCTAGGATGAACTTCTACGTTCACCAACCAATAGGATAGTGTTATTTCATATTTGATATCTTTAAAAAAAAGAAACAAAATCCTGGTAAGTTATATTATTATAATTTTAAAATAGAAAAAAATAAATAAAAATAAGAATATTTACAAAAAACGAAAAATTTCTTTAAAAAAATATTTTAACATTATATTATGTTTTAAAATAAAAAGATAAAAATAAAATAAAATAAAAACAGTAACAATTGCAAAAAAAAATTTCCAAAAAAAAAATTCTTTTAATATATCCTTAAAATGAAAACAAAATATTGTTACATTATATTATGTTTTTAAAATAAAAAGATAAAAATAAATAAAAAACAATATAGTTGGTTAGTATTATTTTTCGGTTTAATGTTTATGATTTTTCTAAAGAGTTTATGATTTACCCAAAGATTTATGATTTAGGATTATGGTTTAGGGTTTAGTGTTTTAGTGTTAAAATATTTTGTTTTAAAGAATTTTTTTCGTTTTCTGTAAATTCTGTTATTATTTTATTTATGTTTGCCTTATTAGTTTAAGAACATAATGGAGATGATTGGTTGAATTGTAGCTGTAAAATTTTTACTGTAGAAATTAGTTTGTAGAATTTTTTGATTTAGCTTAAAAGATGTAGCTTTAAAATTTATTACTACATCAACATATTTTCTACAGCAAAAAAGATGTGACTTTAGAAAATAAGGATTTTACAACCATTTTTTTTTTGTTTTTAGCTGTAGCTTTAAAAAAATAAGATAAAACATGATTGATGATTTATGTGCTGTAGACAAAAATAAAAGCTAAAGTCAGCATTTACAACCCAATTAGTCACCCCAAATATTCTTTAACAAGATTTTATTTCCTTTTTAAAAAGGTATCAAATATGAAACAACAATATTCTATTGGTTGGTAAACTTAGAATACCAAAGAACAACTCTAAAGTCAAATATGATAATCTCAAAATGATATCTTTCTCTTTTTAGAGAATTACAACAATAATAATTTTCCTATATAAATTAAAGGAGAGAAGGAAATAAAATAAAATAAAACAAAATCGTGACTTGTCTATAGTGAGGTCGCTTCATACCCAGAAAAACACACACAAAAAGATACCAACAAAAAAAAAAAAAAAAAGAGAGAGAGTTTGAAGCAGATCTGAGGTTTGAGATATGACGAGTTCAGAGGTTTCAGTGAAAGTTAATCATCACGGAGGAGGAGGAGGAGGAGGAGGGCAAAATTGTAATTTAAAACGTGTTGGTAAGTGATTTTTTTTTTTTACTTAGTTTTTTTTTTTGGTTTATAAGACTGAGTTTTTTTTTTTTTTTTCTCTTGTTGTTGTAATTAGTTAATGAAGAAGAAGAGGCTATCTATAGAGAGCTTTGGCAGGCTTGTGCTGGTCCGCTCGTGACGGTGCCTCGACAAGGTGATAGAGTCTTCTACTTCCCTCAGGGACACATTGAACAGGTCTGGTTTTTTTGTTTTGTTTTTCTGATTTTTTTGTGATATTCAAAAAGAATTTTTTTACTAATATTAAGAAAATATATGAATTTTTTATTACCAATGCATTATTATTATTTTTTAAAACTATTTTTCATAGTTTTAAACCAATAGAATTTTATGTTTTTTTTTATGAAGTTTACAGTTTACCGTTAATTAATATATTGAAAATGTAAAAAAAAAGAATTTTTGAATTTTTTTTTTTTAGGAAGTGGGAATATTCATAGTTTTTAACCAATAGAATTTTATGTTTTTTTTTTCAAGTTTACAGTTTACTGTTAACTAATATATTGAAAATGTAAAAATATATTTTTGGAACATTTTTTTTTGTTATTAGGAATAGTGGGAGTATTTTTTTGTTTTTGTGGTTTAATATTGTTGTTTTCTTTGATGGTTAGGTGGAGGCATCGACAAACCAGGCTGCAGAACAGCAGATGCCTCTTTACGATCTTCCTTCTAAGATTCTTTGTAGAGTCATTAATGTTGATTTAAAGGTAGGCTTCTCTCAGTTATTTGGTAAATTTTGTTTTTTTTTTCTGAGTCTTGAATTGTTAGCTAACAGTTGATTTGTGTATGTTTGCAGGCAGAGGTAGACAATGACGAAGTTTATGCGCAGATTATGCTTCTTCCAGAGCGTAATGTAAGCTTTTTTTTTGTAATTTCATTTGTTTCTGTTAAGTATAGTATATGATCTTATTCTTCACGTGTCTGTTTTTTTTTTTTGTTGCTTGCAGGAAGATGAGAATGCAATTGAGGAAGAGGAGCCTCCTCCTCCACCACCGAGGTTTCATGTACACTCGTTCTGCAAAACCGTGACTGCGTCTGATACAAGTACACATGGTGGATTTTCTGTGCTTAGGCGGCATGCGGAGGAATGTCTCCCACATCTGGTTTGTGTTTTCAGTTGAAACTATTTTCTTGAAGGTGGTGTTTTGAATTCAGGATTTGTTTTTTTTTTTTTTTTTTCCAGGATATGTCAGGTCAGCCTCCTACTCAGGAGTTAGTTGCAAAAGATTTGCATGGTAATGAGTGGCATTTCAAGCATATTTTCCGAGGTATAGTGTCTTACTAATATTTTCTCTGTTGCTTGACTCTTTTTCGTGTCGTCATACTCATATGGTTGTTGATGTTATTACCAGGTCAACCACGAAGACATTTGCTTCAGAGTGGATGGAGTGCGTTTGTTAGCGCCAAGAATCTGGTTGCTGGCGATGCATTTATCTTTCTAAGGTTTGTGAATTTTTTTTTAATGTTCATGATATACTTCACTTTGTTTTAGACCCTTTGATGTGAGATATTTAAATTCTTGTGTAGGGGTGAGAATGGAGAGTTACGTGTGGGTGTAAGGCATGCAATGAGACATCAGGGCAATGTGCCATCATCTGTTATATCAAGCCACAGCATGCATCTTGGAGTATTGGCCACCGCGTCGCATGCTATTTTATCAGGAACCATGTTTACAGTCCACTATAAACCAAGGTTTTGTTTTGTTCTAGCTAACATGACAGCTTTGAGGTCTTTGCTATTTTTTTGTCTTAGTGACAAGGCATGCGAGTGTTAGTTACTAATAGTTTCATGCGTTGTGGGTTTTTTTTTGTTTGCGACAGGACAAGTCCATCCGAGTTTATTGTCCCGTTTCATCAGTATATGAAGTCTGTGAAAAATAACTACTCCATAGGCATGAGGTTTAAAATGAGATTTGAAGGTGAAGAGGCTCCTGAGCAGAGGTAAAGTATCGTTGTTTTTTGAGTATTCTCTTATCTGATTTTCACTGGAAGGCGAAGCTCACACATTGTATTGACTTATATTAGATTTACTGGCACAATTGTTGGGATTGAAGACTCTGACCCCACGAGGTGGGCAAATTCAAAGTGGAGATCCCTCAAGGTATATGATGATGATGATACTATTGTTATAGTGATGCATGCTAAATGTTCATTTTTATTTCAGGTAAGATGGGATGAGACTTGTAGTATTCCTCGCCCTGAAAGAGTATCTCCGTGGAAGATAGAGCCAGCTCTTGCTTCTCCCGCTTTGAATCCTGTCCCCATGACCAGGCCTAAGAGGCCCAGATCGAATATGGCTCCTCCTTCATGCCCTAACAATCCTATGCACATAAAAGAAGGTAAAGTCTTCATTGCTGACAATATTAGTGTGTCCACGTAAGACTAATGCATTGACAACGTAACAGGCTCATCTAAGGTGAACTTGTACCCTTTACCGACAAGTGGACTTTCAAGAAGGGTCTTGCAAGGTCAAGAATACTCGTCCTTGAGAACAAAACATGCTGAGAGTGTAGAGTGCGATGCTCCTGAGAGTTCTGTTGTGTGGCAATCCTCAGCGGATGATGACAAGGTTGATGTGGATTCCAGAAGATATGAGAACTGGATGTCCTCAGGTAAGAAAGCAAATTACACGGATTTGCTTTCTGGCTTTGGGGCAAACGTGGATCCATCTTACTGTCGTTACATACCTTTTCATGACTATTCATCATCACCCTCAGCGGCTGCAAAGAAAAACCTCAGTGATCAGGATGGCAAGTTTGATTATCTTGCTAGCCAGTGGCAGATGATGAACTCTGGTCTTCCCATGAAGTTAAATGAATCTCCTAATATCCCTTCAGCATCTGATGTCTCGTTCCAAGGGCAAGGTAATGCCAAATATGGCGATTATCCGGTGCTTCAAGCTGCTGGTGGTAACTGGCCAATACGTCCCTGTGCTTTGAATTATTTCGAGGGAGCGCTTCATGCTCAGACGCAAGCTCAGGCTAGGGAGCATGTAACAAAACAACCTGTGATGGTACAAGAGGAGACGGCAAAGACAGGAGATGGGAACTGCAGGCTGTTTGGTATTCCTCTTGTCAACAACGTGAATGAGACCGTTTCAACAATGTCTCAGAAAAACAACTTGAATGAGACCTCAGGGTTTACACAGATGGCATCTCCGAAGGTTCAGGATCTTTCTGATCATTCAAAAGGGTCAAAATCGACAAATGATCATCGTGAGCAGAGCAAACCATCCCTGGCTAATCATCATCCTCATCCAAAGGACGGTCCTAGTAAAACAAACTCAAGTAGGAGCTGCACAAAGGTAAGTTTATTTTTTTTTCCTTTTTTATTATAAGCTCCCTTGAAGCAAAACTTGACTAATAACAACACTACACATTGGTTTGATTTTGAAAAAGGTTCACAAGCAAGGGATTGCACTTGGCAGGTCAGTGGATCTCTCAAAGTTCCAGAACTACAAGGAGTTAATAGCTGAGTTGGATATGCTGTTTGAGTTCAATGGAGAGTTGATGGCTCCTAAGAAAGATTGGCTGATAATTTACACAGATGATGAGGATGATATGATGCTTGTAGGAGACGATCCTTGGCAGTAAGATTTTGCAGTTTTTTTTCCATCTTTTCTGGTCTTTTAATTTTTTTAACACTGACACAATGATTTATCTACAGGGAGTTTTGTGGCATGGTTCGCAAGATCTTCATATACACGAAAGAGGTAGTCATGAAGATGAATCCAGGAACTATAAGCTGTAGGAGTGAGGAAGATGCAAAAGATGCGAAGTCTGCTTCCAATCCTTCATTGTCCAGCGAACTCTTGAACCAAAAGAACCAACACACCCTACAAGCCCAGGTATGCATGCTTTTTAGCTAATAACAGGACAGGACAGTTATATCATGACCGTAGAAATGATGTTTGGTGTGTTGGTAACGCAGGGAGATGTAGAACCCAAACCAGGAGGAGGGTTTGATGGTGGAGCCTGGAGAGCTAAAAAGGGGATTATGGGGGGGTATAAGATATGATACTAGAGAAAGAGAGTGCAAATACAGTAGAGTTGTTAGCTGGGAGGTTGGTATTGGTTCTTTTTATAAGTAGCTCTTTAATCCCTTGCAGAGGTCTCTTTATTGGTTATACAGTGATGGCAATGTACAATAAGTTTTTAAATATTTAAACAGTCTTCTATCTTCATATCTTCTCTACTCATTTTGATATGGCATTTGGGTGGAGGTAGCTTAGGTATCTTTAACAGCTTCTTCACTTGTGGACGCTTAATCACTGTAATTCATCACCACATTGTTAAGTGTTATGCTGCAACTTTGAAATGGATTATATATGACTCAGAGAGAGAGATTAGTTTCATCAAAGTGAGAACAAACTGTGTAGTATAAGTTCTCATTTCTACACTTATGAATCAAACACTTCTTATCAACTCTTTTTCCTTTAGAAACTATAAGAAAAATAGTAAAACGGCAACCATGTTTGAATCATCTCTTCTTGCTGCTGTTCTTCTTCCTTCCCTTAACTTGACTCTCCAAAGCCTTGAGCCTCTTACTAACAGGACTCAACGATGACAACCTCGGGTTTACTACTGGCGAAGAAGGTGATTGTATCTCATTTTGGGCTTGGTCCTGTGTCATGGCTTTCATTTTCTTGAGAGCTGAAAACAAGTCAAAGGAAGGTTGTTGACCTGGAGGAGGTGGAGGTAGCTCAGGTATCTTCAACAGCTTCTTCACTTGAGGACGCTTGATCACTGTGAGGTTAAAACTATTCATTGTTAGTGTTATGCTGCAACTATGAATCTTAGTCACATTCACTCACTCACTTACCAAGTCCATAAGTGAGGGAGAAGAGATTGGATGTGATCCAGTAACAGAATATAGCCTGAGGAAAACTCATTGTCATGGGGACTGTGAGGAGAGCGAAACCACGACACACGTTTTTAACAGTGCCTGCCATTGGATTGCCTTCCATGCCTTCTTGTGCATTACACTAGGAGGTTGAAAAATTCAACCTCAAGTTAGTAAGTCTTGACAAATGTTGAAGATGTGTCAAAACTGTTTTTAAAACTGTATGTTTACCTCAACGGTTATCAAGAATGTCAACGCTGTTAAAACCGGTAAGATGTATAAGCTGTCAGGAGTGGTTAGATCGGTAAACCATAGTGCACCTCCGGTTTGGAATGAAGGTACCTTCTCTGCCATATTTCGAATCTGGAGGGAAGAATAGCAACTGAGTCATATAATAATATTCAAACAACATAAGCTAAAAGGCATCTATAAGGATTGAAAAGGTCTTACAGCAAGGAAAAAGCAGATGAACAGAGGTCCTTGAATGAACATCCCTTTCAATGGAGTGAATGGAGTGACACCATATCTGTATATCATAAACAGAGAGTGTATTGTTATGTCTTTGCTCGAGCAAAGACAACAGCTGGGAGAACACTCGACTAAGTAAAAGTTATAAACAAGTTTATGGGTTTGGAATCTGTCACATTTGCTTACTCTTTAAACAAATTCTTCATCTTTTTTTGACCTTCTGCCATCGTAACGTGGTCCATTCCCTGAATACATATAGGGAGAAAGGAAATGGAGAAATCAAAAGAACCATGGAGGCAAGGAAATTCTGAGCTAAATCTAAGTGGTGAATGTAGTCAGTGCATGATTTATGGCTGTGATAACAAACATAGCGTACCTTGCTTTGCATTTCCTCGCGGATGGACTCTAACCGTGGCCTCATCAGCTGCATGATCATAGAACAGACTACTGATGGATGCAGCATACGAAAGAGAAAGAAACAAATATAAATGAGGTTAACGTGCATAGAGATATGCTTGCCTTTTACTATCTCATATCTGGCAACTACAGTAAGCAAAGGCTCTACCAATAGCAGTAAAAGATAGCCAGAAAAACTAGCTAAAACACATTCAGAGTGCAGACTTAGACTTGCTTACACTAAATTACTAACTCTAAGATTCTTCTATCTCCTATTCCTATCAGTCACATGTTAAATGTGATACATTTTCAAGTGGCGAAACTGAATTTTGGTCACAAAATGGAAATAGGAAACAGAGTAAACTTTGTTATGTCATGTGTCTCAGGAGACCACACCTCTTATTAGAAAAGGATCCTTAAAATCCTCTTAACCGAGGGGTATAGAGTTTTCAATTGCCATTTGGAAACACAAAGGAAAATCTATGCATCAATCTAAATTGTCTCCAAGTTGCAAAAGGAGTAAACGAGAGAGACACATACCGATAACTTTGTAGTGTCTTTCATTTGTTTAATCAAGAGAGGAACTGTCGATGACCGGATCAGTATTGTTGCTACAACAATGGATGCCCACCTGTATAAAATAGCCACAAAGAATATGAGAAAACAACAATATCTTAAATCCAAAATGCAATTTCCAGGATTTAACTCACATATACATCTTACATTTTTTTAGCACTGGCATATTTTTTTTTAAAAAACAAAGAGACTAACACTGATCCATAGAACTTAAAGAGTATCTTTACCACTCAAGACCAGTGAAGGAATGAACCATATCAATACAATGCTGAAGAGCAGCAATAGGCAAAAAAGAGTCACTAGCTGCAACAGCAACCTCACCAACTACACCACCAGCAGCAGCCTGAGCAGACCCATCTTGCAATGCCGAGTCAGTTATAACTTCAGCGATATCAGAAACCACACCAATCTTCTCAGAACCAACACCATGTTGTGCACTACTAGACATATATCTATAAAGCACAAAAGCAGAGCCACACGTGGGAACAGAGTTGGTAGAGTGTGTTTGGTGAAGGAAGAAGCTATGGTAACTTCTTCTTCTTTGAGACGTGAATGATGAATCTTCTTTATGATCATTCTCACGAGTTGAAATATGATAAGGCAGTTGCTTTTGACGGGTGATGAGTGTTGTCCTTGTAGATAAAGCTCGTCTGAAAGCCATTTGCAGAGTCTGAAACAGAGTAATAAAGATGTGTGATTTTTTTTAAGGTTAAAGATTAAACCTTTTGATGTTAGATTAAAGTATAAACACGAAAAGGACAGAGATTTAAGGTTTATAGATGATTTGGAGACGAAAGCAGAGAGCTTTTCGTTACAGCAATGAAATCATATATCTAAAATATTAGTCTATGAGATGAGTTAATAGAAACGTGAACCTTGTAATGGAAGAAGAAGACGTGACGGTGAAGACTGTTGATTACGGCGAGGACGGAGAAAAATGATGGAAGGAGATGGAAACTTATGGGTTTTAGTTTAACCGGTTTGTTTTGGTTTAACCGAATCCAATTCAGTTCGGTTTTTATTAGGTTCGGTTTAGTTTAATTCGGTTCTTTTTCATTATAAATAAACGAGTAGACGATCTATTTTCCCACGAAAAGTATACCAAATGTCCACAGAACTATAACCTCGTTCTATTTACCCCCGAGAATAAAGTTCGAAACCTATTTTTCCACCAAATTTGGTTTAGTTATGATTTATGAAAACTGAATTTCAAATCTCCACTCTTATATAATAAATTGATCGAGCAAAAGGAAATAAAAATAAATAAAAAAACCCGACCAATGGATCAGAACAGTAACACGGCCCAACATTCAAACTTAAAAAGATCTGACTGACTGAATATTAATCCGATTAATCTTTGGCTTAATATGGTTTACGGTTTGCTTACAAACAGTAAACCTATAAAAATCGATTTTATGGGATTTTATATTCGATCTTTATAACTGTGGAGTAATATCGATATAACTTTAATTTGGTGGGGAAATAGGTTTTAAACTTTATTCTCGGGGATAAATAGAACATGGTCATAGTTCCGTGGACATTTGGTGTTATATGATACTTCTGATGGAAAATTAGATCGTTGAACCCTAAATAAACAACCACAACATCTTACCAGTCATATTAACATTCTTTTTCCGGTTTAACAGTTTGGTTTATCCTCTGATTGGAAAAATAATCAAACAAAGAGTTGTGTGAATTGTATCTAACTTGATGGTAAATTGTACTTACTATTTGTATCTAACATGGGTTTAAGTGGGTTTGATGTCATTTTATCTTATTTTTAAAAAATTTAACTTGTTTTTTCGGATATTCGGATACCCGTTCGGTTCTCGGTTCGGTTCCGGTTTAGTTTTTCGGATATAGAAATATAGGAACCATTTGGATATTTAAGAATTTCGGTCTAGTTTTGATTTCGAGTATATCGGCTTGGTTCCGGTTCAGTTCTTCGGTTCTGGTTTTTTTTGCCCAAACCTACTCCCAAGGTTTTCTTTTTATCCTTACTCTGTGTCGACACATCACTATTCTTTTTTTTCACATAACCAAATCATTCACTCTCTCTCTCTCTTCTAAAACGCGGCGAGGAACCCTGACTTTCAGAGATTCAATTGTTTATGTTTTTTAGGGTATCTACAACCATGACACCAAATAAGGTGTTGAAAATACAACAAATTTGGTGTAAAATATTTTTGGTCATCTCCAACCATGACACCCAACATTGCACCAATATTATTATTATATATTATTTGAAATTTTCATCTTTAATAATTTTTATGTTTTTATTATTTGTAATTGATAAATAATTATTTTATCACACTTACATATTATAATTATTATTTTTGTGATTTTATGTTAATAAAATTTATTCTTTTTTGGTTTAACAATATTATATTTTGTATTTATTTTATATATAATACTATACTATATTAAAATTTACAAACTATTAATTATAAAAACCACATAATAGAATAAATATATTTATCTTAATAAAAATGTATTAAATAGTAATACAAGTTTCACTATATTATAAAAAAAATTAAAAGGTTATTTCAAAGTTTGGTAAATTTAATAGTATTACATAAAGTTAATTACTTGTTATTAAATCTAACTTAACAATAATCTAATATTATTAGTTGTTCATTACTGTTTAAACCTAAATGGAGATTATAATCGATATAAAATAAAAATATGTTACAATATAAAATAAATAAAATTTCTTTGGTATATATGTTTTTAAATATAAATAAAATGAGAATAATCAATTACTGGTTTTTAAAAATAAAATGATAATGATCAATTATTATTTTTTTAAAAGAAAATATTACCAATTATGTAAAAATAAATAAAATACAAATAATACAGTATATTTATATATAGTTACAAACTTAAACTAATTAATATTACTAATTGAATTATATTATTAAATGAAACATAACAAAATATACATATTAAATATTTTGTGTGATGAATAATATTACACCAACTTTGATGTAACACTATTCACTCTACACCAAATTTGGTGGGATTGTGTGATTTTTGGTGTTCCATTGGAGATGAAATCACACCAAATTTGATGTTTCATTGGAGTTGGCCTTTGGATTTCCAACACTCTGTGTCCTGACACAATCATGTGTTTCCAGTTTATCTTTTGATTAAACACTAACAGACAAAGATATAAAGAACAGAGTTGTGTTCCTTGTTTTGCAAGGAATCTACACCTGTTTAAAACAGTGTAATTTATACATCAAAACCATAAATCTAAACAAGAAACGAAGGATGCATCCTTGTATATATGGTGTAAGATATCAGAGTCACCTATGTATAATAAGATGTACTTGACAAGAAAGTTCTTGGGATTAATAATATGATGAGTTACTGAAGAAGAATAGTCTTCCTTCACTTGCAGGATCAGACAACATATTCCAAAACACCTCTTGATAAAAACACAAGTTTTTAGTCTAAAGTAAAGCAACAAAGTTAACATTGATGAACCTTTCTCATGAGATTCACATAAACCCCCTAAAGATGGTCTCTAAGTCTTTTAGTACTTCTCATTTCTTTACAAAACGACTAACTAACCAACCAACTCTCCTTCATGCCTTCCAAGGATATTCCATGCTCTCATCAACCCCATTGCTAAAGAACCCATTATTCTCAAAGTTGAAAGAAGATGTGTTAGATGACACCACCATCCCTTCCTGGTTTTGCCCCTGGTCTACCCCTTTAATAACACCTCTGAACCTGTTGGATGTGCTCGGTGTTTCCGCAGTGGGAACATAATCTGTCCTGTTTCTTCCCATGTTCTGACCAGACAGTGTCTGCTGCTGTTGCCCGGAGCCTCCTCCGTTGCTGTTTGCCATCTGTTGCCATATCTGGTGAATCATCTGTTGCTCCAGCGCTTGGTTATTACTGCCACTACACGAAGGTTGCTGTTGTTGTTGTTGTTGGTATTGCTGATGAACTGAGGAGTTATTATAACTAGAGCTTGGCATTTGCCACTGAGGAGACAAATGGGAAGAACCAATAGCTCCTTGATAGCTCGGAGATGGGCTCATGTTTCTTGAAGATTCTTGCTGGAGACTACCGTTGGTTTGCTCAGCATTCTGTTTCATTAGCATCGTCTGGTAATTGGTAAGAGCAAAAGCAGCGGCTTGTGCAGAGCCCTGACCGTTGTTCATAGGTATGTTATTGCGCAATGACATTAGCTTGTTGAGACTGTTCCTATCAGGTGGAAGCCCTTGAGAAGCATTAGCTGCTACTTGCTCCACCTCCTGCATCTGCATCTTCCCTGTCCTCATTCTATATGGATAACTCTTCAACGCCTCTGCACATGTAAGCAAAAGCTTTCATTATAAGCACAAAGAATATGGAATTAGGTTTATGTCACAAAAGTTTACCTATTGGACCAACTTTTTGGTCACGGCACATGTCAATCATGTCTTTCATGCTGCTTACAACCTCAGAGATCTGTTTACAAGAAACAAGACGTCAAGGATGATGCTGATACATTAGGAAAGTTACTATAAATAGAAAGTACCTGTAAACACCGAACATAACGTTTAGAAAAGCCTAAGTCATTGAGTGAATGTGACTCCAAGCTTTTAGCTAGTTGTCTCCCAGCAGCCATGACCCTGAAG
Source organism: Eruca vesicaria subsp. sativa (assembly GCA_932364175.1). Classification (NCBI taxonomy): domain Eukaryota; kingdom Viridiplantae; phylum Streptophyta; class Magnoliopsida; order Brassicales; family Brassicaceae; genus Eruca; species Eruca vesicaria. The sequence continues at coordinate 48,684 of CAKOAT010565154.1, forward strand.
CAAAACAAGACTTGGCATCAATCAACACATCATATAATGTATAGATATTAAGACAGAACTTATCAAGATTCATTGACACTCACATGTTGCTATTTGCTTGCAAATCCTGCTGATGAATCCCATCTGGTCCACTTTGATCAATTGTGCTCTGACACTTCTCTGCAACCTGAAGCAACTGATTCACCTGAAAAGGAGACAAGAGCTTGTTAATAAGATAAAGAGTTATCAAAGATCACAAAGAGATTCAATTGTTCTTATAATACCTGTGGAGCTACAAGACGGCGAGGAAGCAGCTCTTCATGTCGACGAGTACAAAACTCCCAAGAGAGGATCTTAAGCTCTTGGGAGAATATGATCCGAAGATGGCCTTCACGGACAACACGGATATGTTCATACACACTCTCCTGAACTGCTTTTGCGTATTCCAACACCATAACTCCTGAAGGGAATCTCCGTTCAGCAGGGACGCTGAGGTAAAGAAGCTCGTCAAGGACACCACTTGCAAACTTGATCTCGTTAAGCCTTGGCAACACATCAAAAGTTGCTTCTGCAAAATCCAATTTAAAAAAAAAAAAAAAAAAACTTATTAAGAGAAGATGCTTCATGACCATAAACAATGTTGCTAATTGTGGAACTTACCAAATCCTCTTCCTGATTTAGAGCCACAAAGATCACACTGCCACTCTTCCTGCACATGGCAAAAAATACTACTATCATGTTCAATGTTCAAGAAACTAGGTGGATTGTTTCAGATTGATTTAAACCGGTTTAACCGATTTAGATTGACTTAAACCGGTTTAAACCGACGCAGATTGATCTAAACCGGTTTAAACCAATTCGTATTGATTTACAACCGATACAGAATTATTAAACCGATTTAGAATGGTTTAAACCGATTAAGAATGGTTCAAACTGATTAATAAGCAAATTTTAGAACCAAGATCATTATGTTGAAGTGGTATAAACAAGCACAAACCAGAAAAATAAAAATAAAGAAGAGAAATGGGAAATACAAACCGTTGCAGCCTGAGGAGAAACACCAAGTGCGCTATGACCAACATTATCATAATGAGAGAGACACCATCTCTTCTTTGCACGTGGTGAAAAGTACTCGTTCACAAACTTCCTCCAATAAACAATACTCCCCTCCTACAAAAAAAAAGAACAGCAAGTAAGTTACTGTTCAAAAAGAGCTTGTTTCTAGTTATATCTATACTCACAGAAGGTCTTTGCCGTTGGTGATATAGATACTGCATTAACCTCCGAGCGCAGACGCTATTCTCATAAGCCCTTGGCCCATTAGCTACTTGTTGTTGTTGTTGTTGTTGCTGCTGCATCTGCTGCACCTGTTGCTGCTGTTGCAGCTGAATCCGTTGCAACGGCGGGAGAGACTGGAGAAACTGTTGCTGTTGCCTAATCTTCTGTTGCTGAAGCAAAAGCTGTAGCTGTGGGTTCTGCCCTTGCTGCTGCTGATGAAGCAGCTCCTGTCTCTGAAGCCACTGACGCAATATCTGCTGCTGGAGAGCGTCGTCTTGCTTCGAATCCACACGAGGCTTCTTCCTCGCCTGCGTAGGGTCCTGGAAGAAAGTCTCCGAGGCTGCCCCGCGGCGAAGCGAGGTAGCGCTGGAGCCTCCTCGCTGCACTACCGTGGACCCGTCGGCGACCGATGAAGAGGAGAATGACAATGGCGAAGCGGGTAAACGCATGTAGGACTCGTTGTTGATGCTGGCACTACGCTGGAGGTTAGGACCACCACCACCGCCTCCTCCGCCGGAGAGTCCTCCTCCTCCTCCTGAGTTGGCGTCAGTGACCATGGAGCTAGCTCCAGGGGTTGAGACAGACATCATAGCAGCAGGGTTGTGGAGCTCACTGAGGTTGTGGTAGCCACCACAACCAGGAGGGTTGTTGTTGTTGTAAGAGGAAGTGAAGTGAGAGTTGATGAAGCTTTGTGATTCATCATTGTCTCCTTGGAAGAAGATCCCTGAGGTTGAAGACGATGGTGTCATTCCACCAGCCATTAAAGGTCCAACCTTTAAGGGTTATATCTGCAAAAGATTACATTTTTAACGATAAAATCAGATCAAGAACATTACCCACTAGCGCAAACACACTCGAATCTGGTGTTCCGACAAGAGAACAAAACAGTCATTAAACTCAAACTCTGTAATAACTAAATTCAAAACCCCAATAACACAAAGGTCTCAGCTTTAATGGTTTATATCTGTAAAAGATTACATTTTTAGCGATAAAATCAAATCAAGAACATTGCCCACTAACGGAAACAGACTAGAATCTGAAGTTCCGACAAGAGAACAGAACAGACATTAAACTCAAAACTCTGTAATAAAAAAACACTTAAATCCAAATACAGCGAAACTCAATTCAAAACCCTAATTTTTAAGGTACAGATAAAAAAAATAGCTAAAAACATCAAACTAAACCTCAATTGAAATCAAAACCCTAATTTAAAAAAAATTCATTACAGAACCCATAAACTAAACCCTAGAAAGCAGAGACAAAAGCTAACAAAGGAAGAAACAAAACATACCAAGAGGCAAGAACTGTGAAGTGGGAGCTTCGAATCAGAGCATAGACCCAAGTCAAATCACACAACACACTTAAAGATTCAAACTTTAAACCGAACCGAATCGAAAAACAGAGGAAGGAAGAAGACGAATTTCGAGCTGTAATTACTAAAATAATAAAATGTATTAATGGAAATTTTTATAGAGGAGGGGAAAGAGAAAGCTGGAGACAGGCTCTTCTGGTTATATACACAAAATCACAGAGAACAAAATTTGACCGGACGAGCCGGTGACTGTCACCTAATACTTCTTTATTACCTGTTGGTTGATAACTGACACGTGTAGAGTGTGTGATAACAAGTATCGCTTGATGGATTGGTAACCTTTAGATCTTATGATCGCGTGGCGAATTTTGACCGCGTGATCTGTAAAGAGAGTTTTGTTTTGGATCGTTGGATTAAGAGGTGGGATCTTCTACAATGCATGTATGGTAAGTATTGCCAATGATTGCAGCTGTGAATGAGTGGGTGGGCTACGACAAATATACACTTTATTTTTATTGTTTATAAATTTTTTAGACACAACTAGGGCTAGACAAATAATCCGAACCCGAAAATCTGAACCAAATTCGATCCGATAAAAATAAATACGAAGTGAATACGATATAAATACCGAAGGAATATTGTTTTATGGTATCCAAAACTAAATGGATTTTTGATAGAACCGAAACCTTCAAAATTTCAAAAAATAACGTGTACCGAACATGATTTCAATTCCTAATATGTAGCAAAAATAATTTAAGCTATTATTAAACATCTAAAGTAACATAAATGTTGATGGTTGAAGGTGGCGGTTGAAGGTGGCGGTTGAATCTTGAATTTTTAGATTTACTTTTTTTTTATTGAATAATGTTTCTTATTTCTTAAGAACTTGGTTTTCATTTTATGTTTTTATTTATTTAGTTTTCTTTCTATCAATAATCATGTTCTACCTTTCATTTGATTTTGAATGATCACGTCTGATGTTTTTTTTTTTTTAAATCAATTTTACTTATATTTTTGTTACAAAATAGTTATAAATCAGGTACTTTAAATCCAAATAACCAATTTTACTTACGTTTTGATTACAAATTAGATACAAATTATATATTTTAAACCAAAGAATCAAATGAAACTTGAATACGAAAGTATAATGGGTTATACTGGTTCTTTGAAGATTTAATAACTCTGAACCGAATCTGATAGAATCCGAACCGATCCCAAACTGAATTTTCAAATAATCCAAATGGGATTTGATTTTTATAAACCTGAAAAACCGAGATCCGATTGGAAAAAACAAATATCCGATTGGGACTCCGAATGTCCAGACGAGACCTAGACACAACAATTAAAAGAATATATTACCCTAGCCTGTTTCAGCCCCTTTAACGGGCTTTCTCACAAAGCCTATTTATAAATAGTCATCACCTTGGGCCCAATAACAAATATATTAAATCAAGCCCTAGCCTTTTACAGTGCCTTTAATGGGCTTAGCCTATTAAGATCATTTTATCAAGAAATCACTACTTTAGGCCCATCATTAGCCACCAAAAATTAACAACACTTCCAACGGTTAAAAAGACTCATGTTCTTACACAAATCTCGCGTGTGTGATTTATCTGCCATGGACATTGGCACATCGCACCGATTAAAGGTCGAGACAATGTGTGTCTGGGGGCTAGACATTAAAGGTTGCAGAGTTTGTCGGAGCTGAGAGATGACGTGTAATACAAGTTACTGTTTCAGTTGGTGCAATAGAATACTTGTACTTCAGAAATGTTGAACACGACTTGATAGAGATGAAAAATTAAATATACGTGTTGGGGACATTAGTTTCGTTATACTTATTATTCAACAAATAAATATGTGGGGTTGTAACATATTATAAATATGTGGGGTTATAACATAATATATATTCATTTATGTATGTGTCATGACTGATAGTGAGACATAACAACCAACGATCACATTATTCACTTTTTTTTTCATTTTTGTAAAAGTTTATAAATGGTTTTAGGATTTTTTTTTTATATCTTTTCTTCTTCCATGAGAGAAGTAAAATAAATAAATTATTAAAAATCATTAGTATATTTACTCTGACCAAAACAAACTTTTATTTCTTTTACTTATTACATCTTAGTTCTTATTTATTATTCTTCTTGATCGTGTTCATCTCATCATTTCACTTTTCTCTCTCTATAGATTTTTCTTTTATATGTAAAAGTCTAAAGACTTTGGAATTTCCGATCAGAAAACAACAAAAATGATGAAAATGACAATTGGAACAGCCGCCGCCGGCGACGGTGAATGGGAGCTCCGACCTGGTGGAATGGTTGTTCAGAGACGATCAGATGATAGCTCCAACGTTCCACGTGACATCCATGTTCGGGTCAAATTCGGGTCGGTCCAGCACGAGATCAGTATCAACTCTCAATCTACTTTCGGTAACACAAAAACAAAAAACAGTTTTAATTTTTTAAAAATTATTATCATTATTATTTTTAATCCTTGTTGTTGAATATTTTTTTTTGAAAATTGTTGTTGAATATTTAAAAAGGGGAATTAAAGAAAAGATTGTCTGTTAAGACAAGAGTTCATCATCAAGACATGAAGATTCTATACAAAGACAAAGAAAGAGACTCTAAAATGTTTCTTGATCTTTGTGGTGTCAAAGATGGTTCGAGACTGGTTCTCAAAGAAGATCCAATTTCTCAGGAGAAACGTCTCCTTGAGATGAGGAAACTGGTCGTTAAAGAGAAAGCTAATAAATCAATATCCGACATTAGCTTCCAAGCCGATAGACTCGCCGGGAAAGTATATAACTTATTATTAACTGGATTTTCAAAATTTCCCGCAATACTTTAATTAATAATGAAATTTTCATATTATTTTGGATTTTAGCTGTCGGCGTTTGAGGTAGTGATTGGTAAAGGAGTGAAAGTTGAAGAGGAGAGTCTGGAGAATTTGCTGGAGATGTTGATGAACCAGTTGGTGAAGTTAGATGCAATTCTAGGCGATGGAGACATAAAACTAAAGAAGAACATGCAGGTACTTGACTACTTATTAGTTGCTATGGATCTTGGCATGACAAGATTTGATATTTATAAGGCCATGAAACTCTTAAATTTAATTTTAATGTAAGAAATTCGATAATTTAGAGACTATTAAAGTTTGGTAATTTGTACAATAACTTTTTTTAATTAAATCAAATGTTTTAACCAACTGTGCATAGAATGGTAATGAATCTTTTGTCTAATTTTTTGGTTATAAGAAAAGCTAGCATTTGATTTTTTTTTTAATGAATGCTAATTAATGTTATGGTTTGTTATGTAAGGAGGAAAGATTACAGAAGTACGTTGAGGCACTTGACGTATTGAAGGTCAAGAACTCATTGCAACCGCAGCCGCAAACGCAACTAAAACCTCAAACACAACCGCAAATGCAACCGCAACGCAAGGAAAGAGATCTAGTGACATTTGAGGAGGAAACGTCGAGAAAATGCGCGGCTCCCTCGCCAGATCCTCCGGTTATTATAACCACGAAATGGGAAACGTTTGATTCCAATTCCACCTCTGCGGCCGATGCTAAAACGGCTAAGCCGCTCCATCCAAAATTAAATTGGGAATTATTTGATTAAGCTATAAATATGCATATACTGTAAGTCTGTATCTTACACAAAATACTATATATTTTTCAGATTTTTGTAGCATATATGCAGTTTGTTTTCTATTTTTGTATGTTTTCTAACTGTTTTCGTGTGTAATAGGTTTATAGCCTTAAGGATAGCTTTGCCCAATACTGATTTTATCATTAGTGTGAGGAACTGAGAATATTTTAAGTTGTTACACCAGCTTGATAAAGAAAAACGAATTCCTCTGAAATTAAACCCAAGTTTATCGTGTGCGAATGTCTTGTTTTTTCTTTTTAAATTAAAAAAATATTCATTATATATATTTTTTTTCTTTTCATCGTAAACTCATAATTATTATTGAGAATCGATCTCAAAAAATTCAAACAAGTGTTCAACTATATGTTAATGAATTGACACAGCAGTAAGTAGTAAATGTGGTGGTGTTATAACTTGTAACAACGACAGTTCAAAACGGTCCATGACAAGACAATCTATGTTAAATAGATAGGGACAAACCGGTGAAACAAACCATAAACTTCCAAGGAAGCGTTATAAACCTAATAAACTAATACATTGCAATATAACAGAACACAAATCTATACTATTATTTGCGAAGTGACTTTTCGTAACGGAGCTTCCACGTTAAAAGTTAGACTGGTTAATATCGTTTATACCCTTAATGAAAATAATATATAAATTACATACAAAATAAAAACAAATTTAAATTATTTGGATTAGATAAGTAACTAAATTAATAATAATCAAAAGAATATCTAAATCTAAATAATATCTTTTTAAATAAAATAATTCTGATATATATTGTGATGTTATCTGAAAATATATATTTTGATAAAAATTTAACACTTAAAACAATAGAAAATACATAACTAAATATTAATCAAATCAACTTATTAATTTTATATAACTGAAAAAATTATTTGATTTTAAAATTATTTAATTATCCAAAATCTAAATAATATCTTTTTAAATAAGATAATTCCGATATATATTGTGATGTTATCTGAAAATATATATTTTGATAAAAAAATTTAACACTTAAAACAATAGAAAATACAATCAAGTCAACTTATTAATTTTATATAACTGAACATATTATTTGATTTTAAAATTATTTTTAAGAGTGAACATAAATTACAAAGAAATATATGTAAGCATTGTTAAATGAAAGTAGAAATATTATTGGTTTCAAAAAATAAAACACAATTAATATTTTATCATTATAATCTTTTAATTAGTAAAATATGTATTAATAAAATAATTATAAAATGTTTAGACCCGCAAATGCGAGCAAAACACCTAATTTACTAGTAATCAATCATATTTCAGTTTATGACCCACGTCTATCTCTAGATAACTCTAACACTTGGTCAGGATATGTAGTCTAGCTTTTAGCTGCTACAATTGTTGTCTTGTTGATGTAAAGATGTTTCATTACCCGGCCCGAGTTCAATCGCATAATGTACATTGTATTTGTTGGGAAAAAATATTGAAGACTTGTTAAGCACTAAGTAACTCTAGCTTCATAAAACAAATATTTTTATAGGAAACTTATATATCAGATGTTTTCAATATAATAAATTATACATATAAACAAACATCCCCGGTTGTGAATATGATGACTACTCCAGCACTGAAAGCACCATGCCGAACTTGTTAAAAAAATGCTAAATGCAAATTTTCAAGTCAGCGAAACTGGGAGAGCTTTTTCAATACTGTCAGGATCGAGCAAAGAGTTCAACATATCTTCAACGGCATAATCCTATAAAATATACAAACACAAAACAGTAAATAAATTTGATATAAGAAGTTGGGTGCACCCTGTAATCCAAGCGTAACATTTCATAAGTTTAATATAATATAATACTATATTTTGATCCACACAACCGTCGTGTATTTTAATACGAAAATATTTAAAATTATATAATAAAATTTAGAAATAAATAAGTATAATTTGATTCAATTTGATAATAATTTTTATGTGACTTTTAATATTATTAAAATAAAATTTATAAATTTGTATTTTTGTAACAATTTTAAAAAACAATATTATGTAACATTACTAATTTATATACTTTGTTATATTTCTAAATTTGAAATCTATATAAAATTTAAATTAAGTTGGACATACATAATATATAAAAAAAATTTTGGGATATTGTTAAAGGTATTTTACATAGTTTTTATTTATTGTTTATAAATAAAAATGAATTAAAATTTTAATTAGATTCTATGATAATTAAAATTTTAATCAAATAATTGTTGAAACGATATCTTGAAAAATATTCTAAGAGATTTTTTAAAGATTTTCTTAGAATTTTCTTAAAATTATTTATTTGTATTTAAACAAAAATTAAAGATATGGTAAGATATTATAATGTTATGTAAAATTTTATAAAATCTTAAAGATGATCCAAACTAAAATATCACACATAGAGAGAATCATGACTTCTCTTTTAATATAATAGATAATATATAAAAGAGGTGTATAAAATGAAAACTTGAAAATTACATTTCGTCACTGTATTTTAACAAATATAACTTGTTTTTTTTTTCTTGCAGGTGATAAAGTTCGAGTGAAACTAGGTCAAAACTACCATGTTCCTATGCAATCAGTTCTCAAATATTAATTATTTGTCATGTCTTTTTATATGGAAGTAATCTAAGGTCAAAAAGAATCTTTCAGCGATAGAAACAAGACTTGCCTGATTTGTAATGGTCATGTCCAGAGTAGGAAAGCACATCTCCGGATTAGCATCACGAAAATTCAATATTTCTTCATGATTATTACCCTTCATTGCGTATATATCGTTAAGAAAATGTTCACCCATAAAAGACACACATACACTTTTTTTTTTTGAACACATAAGACACACATACACAAAAGGATCTCTTAGTGATATAAACCAGATTTACCTGATTTGTAATGGTCATGTCCTGAGTAGGATTATAATACATCTCCGGATTAGCATCACCAGAATTCAATATATCTTCATGATTATTACCCTTCATTGCGTATATATATCGTTAAGAAATGTTCACCCATAAAAGACACACATACACAAAAGGATCTCTTAGTGATATAAACCAGATTTACCTGATTTGTAATGTTCATGTCCTGAGTAGGATGACAATACATCTCCGGATTAGCAGTGGGAGAGTTCAATATTTTTTCATTATTGGTACCCTTAAAACAAATAATTAGTTGTGTATATATGGTTAATAAATGTTCAATCATATAGATGCACATACACAAATTAGAAATGTAATAAAATAAACAAGAAAAAGGGTAAAAAAAAATAAAAACATAAGGAAAAAAGAGTAACATAAACATGACTTACGTCACTAAAACTCCAACTGCTAATGTCTTCAAGAGGATAAGCAGTATGTGCCTCAAAATTTACACCAGTCAGGTTACCTTGATGCTGCTCAAAATCATGCACATATTGAATCAAACCATTACATTCAGAAAGTAAATAGAAAGCTAAAATAATATCAGTTATTAATCATTATTCTACCTGATCCTGATGAAACTGAGAGTTATTTGTATTAGGAAAAGCCTCGTTGATGTTGTATTGGTGATCATTAAAAAAATTTGGATTGTCTAGTGCAGGGACCACACCACCAATTTGAGCAACCAAGTTGTTTTGTGACTGATCCTTACTGTCTAAGAACGATGGCAATGTAGAAGGAAACATTGGAGTAGAACTTCCATGTTTACTCACGTTGTTGTTATTGAAGTTCCAGTTCGTGCCATAATTTACACCAAGAGAGTCATTATGGTTACTAGTACCATGAAAATTTATCCCATCTACATAGCTAGTATCAGTACCATGAACTCTTATTCCACTAAGCGAGTCACTGCTGTTACTACTACCATGACCTATGATTCCATCAAGAGAGCCATTACTATTACCAGTACCATGAACTTGTACTCCACCAAAAGAGCCATAACCATTACTAGTATCATGAACTCTTACTCCATTATCATTACCATGGATCTTCATTCCACCAAGAGACCCATGACCAGTACCAGGAACTCTTATTCCACCAAGATACCCATGACCATTACCATGAATACTTAATCCTTGAAGAGAGCCACTACCAGCACCATGAACCCTTATTCCACTAAAAGATCCATTATCTCTACCATTAACTCGTAGTACTCCACCAGGTCCAACCAAATTTCCATATTCATCTCTTCTGACACCAGCGTAATTACTACTATCCGTAGTACCAGAACTAGGATCTTGAGATGTTCCAGGAATGCTTGTTGTACCATATTGTCCAGAACTAGGATCTTGAGATGTTCCAGGAATGCTTCTCAAGATACCATTCTGAAACGCAAGATTGCCTCTCCCAGGAAACATGTTGCATCCCGATTGGCTCAAATTATAGCCGGGTCTACTATTCATGTAGTTGGGAGAGACATGTAAACCAGCATTGTTGTTCATCATGGAGCTAGACTGACCAAGACCATAGCCAGGCTGGACCATGAAAGGATTTTTGTTGTCTAGACTTGTGTTGTAGTTGTACGAGTGTTGTGGGTTGATGTAGCCGCCTGTTGATGAAAATTCCGGGTACATAGCTATTCTTTCCCTTTTCATGCTTTCCTCCTTGGCGTTCAAGTTTTTTCTGTACTTCTGTGTAGTGTCAACAGTTTCAACATTTTTAGTTTTATGTTTTATGAAGGTATACTCAGTATGAGCTGAAAAATTATACAAGACACACACATATATATATATACACTCAATATTAATTTTCTATTAGTTTCTAGTCATATCATCAGACAACTTTCACTGAATCAACTAATACTATTGATGTATGTGTATACTATTCAAGAATCGGGAACATTAGTAAAATTGAAGTATATTAGGTTTTCTTTTATCTTGAATATACTTCTTTATGTAGATATTTGATCCAAAATTGCATATTGATTTAATGTGCTTTCAACTAAAATGTTAAGCAAAAAAAAAAAAAAGAAAACTATGATCAAATGACAATGACATATGGTTTTAAAAGCAGTATGATAGATGAACGAACCTGTAATTTGCTGGCTATGTGTGCTTTTGTGAGGAATTTCAGGTTCATGAAATTTAAAATCTGCTTAGGCGTGACCTCTTCAAAATTACATTAAACACAGAACAAAAGACGGAACATTAGTATATATACCGATCCAGATACTTTGAAAATGCAATTTACAAACGAAAATTTTGTTTACAGTTGAGTATAACATATGAATTTTATTTATAACTTACGTGCAACAATCGTATTATTGTTATCTTTCTACACTAATAAAATGAATTAAAATGTAATTTTCTAAGTGAAATTTTGTGGCCACTATTCATTATCTAAAATATAGTTTATCAACACCATAAAATTATTATTATTTTCATATAATAGTAGATATTTAAGTACTCACTATGAATACCAATGAATTCAATGGCCTTTTCAAATTGATCTTCAAGTGCTTGCGTCCATTTGAGCTTATACTTTTTAGTCGCCTGTGATGAAGAACCTCCTCCATCACACGGATCGCTACTTGTAGTTGTCTCCTGGATTTTCTTTGAACCATCTGTATCGTCCTCGATTTTCTTTGAACCATCTGTATCTGATTAACATGTATAGCTAAATTACATGTAATATGTATAATACATAACAAAACATATCTTGTATCAAACGGTGTAAAGACTGCTGGTAGGAGAAACAGTGAGATTGTTTTTCGTATCATATGAGTCATGGGATTGATATGAAATTACCGGTAATCTTGTGGCTTAAATCATTTTCAGTGTTGAGATCGTTTGGTTTGATGAAGCACGGGGCTCCAGAGGGTAACATCTCTTGTTTATTTTCATTGTTCATGTCTGCTGAAAATCACTGTAGTAATCAATCAAACACACAAAAAAAATCGGAAAGGAAGTTGTTAGCATCATCAATTGAGATTATACGAAAAACAAATTAACGAACAAATAATCAACAACAATGTCAATGTGTATGCAAAATATTGCATAACAATTAGTGGCGTCTAATGTTGGTTTCTTCTTCTTTTCAACACTGACCTGTGATTCTTTGATAATTAGTTTTTCGTTGCAAGATTTTCTTATCGCATTGGTATGTTTTTTATATGTATGGAATTTTTTTTGGTCAAATCTGTAAAATTTAATAGGGTAATATTGGTTTACCTTAGCTGTCAAATGTACACAGTAGGTGTATATAAAGAAAAAGATTAATTTATTTGACTATTTTATCATTTTAAGCTACCCTCCATATATTTTATAAAAGCAGGTCCCTTTATATAGAAATAAATATTTCTCATTTTAGATTTGGAAAATATTTATCAGAAAAAAGAATCCAGGCAATTTTGATCAATGCAATTTAATAATATATCTTAAAAATAGTCGCAAGTAAATTTTCTCTCTTTTTTTTTTTTTTTTGTCACCACTCACATAACTCCTGTTTCTATTAAGGGACACGTAGTTATATTTATCACCCAAAATAAAAATAATTAAGTACAAGGAATAGTTACCATGGTGCCTTGTCATCGTTCAACACTTATTTTTCATTATAGGGATGCATATGTAGCTAATCATATAAAATCGTTATTTTTGTGTTTCCATTTGAACAAATTGATTGTAAAATGGAGTGAAAAGAAACAGAGTCTAGTAGAAAACATAACTTGTTGATAGGAAAAGAAAAGCAATTAACGTTCGATAAATGGGAAGAATATAACCCTTACCAATAATTTTCCAAATTTTCCTTTAATCTTCTCTTTAAGTTGCACACCATTCAAACCAGGCATATTATAATCAGTGATTACAATATCAATGTTTTTTTTGACTGAATATCAATGTTTTTGCATTGACCTCTAAGCGTATACTGATTCTGACCATAGCCGTCTCAAATAAATTTTAGATTCTGTTCAAAAAATAATAATGATATATTTATGATTTAATGAATTTTTTTAAAAAAAATTAATAACTATGTTTGATGTTTCTTTAAAAATTATAATTGCTAATTTAGGAATATATCTATTTTTTAAAAAAAGAACTTATTATAATTTATCTATATATTGCTTAAAAATTCTTAATTTTCTTTTATTTTATTTTTATTTTTATATTTGATACCATGTTCGACCATTCCACTTACAAATGCTATTAGACGGCTCTGTTTCTGATTAATCATTTGCTGTCATTACTGTAATTTCTCCAAATGATTTATCTAGAAACTAAACAATTAAAATATGAGAAATACATGCCACGAGTGAATATACAATATGCACATACGTGTATGTAGATGGACGAGTTTTCTAAAGTTTTTTTCCTTTTTTAGGAAAAAAAAGGATTTTCTTTTCTTTGGTGAACAAATGTATTTTATTAAACTTGTTTTCATACTAAATAAATAATAATATGTTGTTTGAGATTTAAAACCAGGCAATAGCGAATAAACTTCATTTTGAGAAAAAAAGATTATAACTTATGTTGGGAAACTGTATAAGTAACTATATTATATATCTGCTTGATGTGTGTCTTTTATGTCTGGTTAATGAGTTATGTATAGTTTAAAAAGGGTTGTGTATTATACAAAGTTTAAATAAGTATTTTAAATGGATCAAAAATTATTTGAAGTAGTCAATCCTCCAAACAAAATTGAAAAGTAATTTGAGAAAAAAAACACATACTTTTCTTTGCAAAGAGTATAAGTGGGAATTGAATTTATAATGTTTTTAGAATTTTCAAGTTTACTGTTATTGGTTGATAGATTTTTCACATTCTCATTAGAATTTAGTGTTGATTTGATGAATTTATAATTTTATACAAAATTATTTGTTGTTCAAAAAGTTTAGATCTTAATGATTCTACAAATCTATTAAAGTAAGTGTTATTGGAAGTTGAATTTTTAACATTTTAACTCACAAATTTTTTTTTTGATAATACTACATGTTCCTTTTGAATTCTTAAAATGATTACAACTTTATTTTCATAGATTTTCACAATATACAAATTTCTCTACAACTCTTTCCGAATTTAAAAAATCTCTCAATTTTTAAAATCAACAAAATCTATAGAAATCTAAATCTCGCTAACATCTCCTAATTTTTTTTTGTATTTATAAGAAACCAAATTCCAAACTTTATATCAAAATATACAAGTGATTAAGCTGGTATGGGTGTTAGATAACAAGAAATATTTTGGATTATAGTTGCTTAAAAATATCCTTGAATTATATACAAGAGTTCTAATGACATTACATAAAATCATTAAAATCTAAAAATTTGAATAACTAATGATTTTGTATAAGATATTATAAACTTTTAATGACATTATATAAAATCATAAAATCTAAACTTTTTAAATAACTAATGATTTTTTATAGAATTATAAAATTATTATATAAATAACATTAGATTTAGGTGAGAAAGAGAATCTATAAACCATAACACTAGAATCTAACAATTCTAAAAATCATTATAAATCTAATTCCTACTAATATTCCCTTAGCTTTTTCTCTTAATAATCATTTTAGGTTATTACAAAAGTATTAAAATACTTCAAAACAAGAGCTACGATAGACGAGCCAAAAAAGTTTTCACGAAAACAAAATTAAACATAAACACCACTACTTCAAAATACTTCGTGCTAATTCATATACAAAATCTAGAGTAACTCCTAAATTAATGACATTTAATGAGATTTACCAATAAATTAGATTTTGACCCGCCCTTTTAAGGGCGGGTATATATTTTGTTTTACATTTTATTTTAGGAATTTCATATGTATTATTTTATTTATAATCATATTTGTTTTTTCTTTGTAATTATATTTTTGTAAAATGTTTTTTAATGATTAGTAAGTAATTTTGATAATTGTATTGAACTTCTGATGTTGCAAAATTATACATTTATGCCATAGTCATTTTACATATTAATTTTATACTTTATTCCTAAACATTTATTTTTTTTATAAAAAAACAGAAGTATAATTAAATTTTTGTTTGGTAATCAAATAGGAATTAAATAGATAAAATGATATGTTTTAATTATTTTTTCATGATTTAATTTCATATATAATAAAAATAAAGTTTACACATATTAATACACAGAATTTTTTTTCATGCAATGAAAAATGATATTTGTAAATTTTGACCTAATGTAAATAAAAATCATGTTACCATTGTAATAAAAAAAAAAAAAAGGAACCAGTTATATAAGTTATTAAAGTGGTGGTTACAAAATAAATTAGTGAATTCCAATCATTATGGAAGTAATGGTTACAAATTTGTTGGACTAAACATATATCAATAGATCATAATCTTGATTTGACAAAATATATGATATAATTAGATTTATTTTTTGTTGCATAATTTAAATGAGTATCCTTATTCGAATCGAACCCGTGATTATCCAACTAAATCCAAACTAAAATTTATAAATATCAAGATAGAGTTTTAACCTTCATCTAAAAACCAATATCTGAATTGTCAGAGCCGAACCTAAATTCTTACCCATACATATAGATAGTCTATACGTTGAATAGAGTAATATAGGCTATAACTTCCGCTTTAAACATACTTGATTAATTATTCATAGTATGATGAATTAGACAGTGTAAATTCATTAAACCTATGCTATCTAATCAAGCATACACTTAACATCAAACGGTCATATAAGATATAGTAAATAATAAGGTACATGAACAATGCAAAAATGTATTGTGGCCGTAACCGTAATTAATGGCATAACCGTAATTTTTCTTATCGTCTTCCCCATTCGAATTAGGTTACGCAGAACACTTTTACAGCCCCCATTATTTTTCTTATATAATCCATCCATTATTATGCGTATTCGTTATTTTTACGTTAAAACTTGCAGATTTGACATATAATACCGGATTTTAACCTATAGAAACCCAAAAAAAGTAAAAAAAAAAAAAAATTGATGATTTCAATTTAGTGGCCGATTATGGTAAGTCACCATGAATCTCATAAACTGTTTACACACTTCTATTTGCAGGTTCGATTGAGATTTGAAGAATAGGGCTGGATTTCTGCGTTTGAGTGTTCATCAAAAATTAAAATCAAAAATAATAATCGTACTGATTTATGTATTAATAATACTAATATAATATAGATATAGTTATATTTTAGTTATGCAGTTATATTTTAAATACAGTTGTATTTTTTTAAAGGATCCAACTAATATCAACTGGTCATGATCCAATTTTAATAGTATTGATCTTGAGATGGTTTGAAAATCATTTTGTTCAATGATTTTATTAGTATCAAATTTATGATTGTTTACCAACCAAATTTTCTTACATACTTGTTAGATTGTACTATTGGATAAATATTAAATTTATTCTTTTTGAATTTTTCTCATATATAGTCTTATTTAATAATTCTTAATAAATAGATGTCATTAGGTGATAGGTGTCATAGTAAATGTTTGATATGTCTAATTCTATCTTATATATTAAAATAGAAGTCATGATTTTTTTCATGTGTGATATTTCATTTTGGATTATCTCTTAGAAAATCATCACATTTAATTATCCTATCATTTAGTTTTGATAATAAATATAGTCAGAACTATTTCTTATTAATATCTTAATAAACCAATAATATACTATTTTTAAGGAAAATCTCAAATTTTTTTACTATGCAACATAAAGATTTTGTATTCAAGACCACTAAATTAAATATAACTAAATGTACCAACTGATTTATAAAAAAATATTTTAAGCTATTAATCTTATAATTATTAACAACATATATAATTATTTTGTAGGCCATTAACAATTTTGTAGATATCTCACTAACAAAAAAAACCATATGTTATGCAATCATAATATATGAGCATATATACATATGATAGTGCATATTATTTTTAGTATTATGTTATGCAACCATAATATATGATTAATGTAATTATTTTGATGGTGTCAAAAAAGTATCACAATATGTGATTGTTTTTTTAATATTAGTAACATTTTTTTATCAAATTAATAATATTCTAAAACATATAATAGAATCCGTTTATAATCATATAACTAAATTAAATATAATTTATAATATATATTTAATATCATCTCTAGAATGATGTTCAAACTTTAAATCTAAATTGAAAAATAATTTGACATATAAAGAAATAATAATCTATATAATAGAGAAAAATATAACATATTTTTTGTGTCAAACAAATGTATTTAAAAATATAGACGTACTAATATATATAATCAACTAAATTACACTATTTTCATTTTTCTTACTTTGAAAATTTATTTGTTCAGACAAATTAAAGAAAAAAATAATTTTCTATTTTATCTAACCAAAAACATCATTAAGTATTCACCTAATCATAGTTCAACAAATAAAAACGCTAACGGGAGAATAGAAAAAAGTTATTTAAAAAGAAAAAAAATGAATAAACTTGCATTGGAAATTGGAAACGTCATCTAATTTGAAGTGAAGATAATTCTCTAAAACTTCATATGTTAAAACAAAGTGAATATATTCTACAAACAAAAATACTAATTTTTTTTAGGATTTGTATAGAATTATCAAATTACAAGTTACTTATCTAAAATATCCACAATGCAAAACTGAAATAATTTACAACTGCCTCAATTCAATTTGATAAAAACACTCGCACGGTTGCCGCGGATCAAAATCTAGTTTAAATTAAAAACTAAAATTTACTAAACCTTTTTGTTTTGATTTTAATTTGGAAAACTTGCAGTGTTTAGTTAAATGAAAAAAGGTTTGAGAGCTATATGGAGACAAGATGATTGTATAACATGTTGGAAGATTGTACCCATTTTTAATTGGTTTAAAAGATATCGATTTTTTCATATCTTGGCAATGTTTCATATTTTGATGGTTTCCTAATTGTCTCTGTTATTTTGGTGCTTTGCAATTTAAGTTTCAAAAATCTCCAATCACTAGAGGTAAATAAAACATATAAACATAACTCTTTTTTTTCTCTTTTTACACTGAGGAAAAAAAAACAAAAAAGACTTTCGAAAAGTCATCATAAAACTCCCGGCCAACGAGCCATGAGAGAAAAAAAAAACCATAAAACATAAAGAGCAGAAGACCCCAAAAACATTAACAAGATTTCACCACAGAAGAACAAAACACTTTGCTTCTTCTGCGAAAACACACCTAAAAAAACAACTTTCTGAACACCGGAGAGAAACTCACCGGAAAAAGACAGGAAAAAAGTGTCTTCAATCATCACTTTGATTTCTTGAGAAGAACAGTAGTTCTGAAAACCGCGTCTTCACGGATAAAACTCCACCAAAGATAAGAGAGAGGGATCCCTGCAGCTCTCCAAAGAGTATGAGCATCAACATAGCCTTTGTAAGGAGGGAAGTCAAGCATTCTAAGACACATTGTGAGTATACACGAGAGTACAAAAGCTCTTAGCTTCCACTTAGATGGATGCGACGTTAAAGCTGCCCATAAACCCCACACCACTAGCTCTACTCCTCCTATACCGTATATAACTTTCCTGTGAAGCCCTGTCAAGTTATAGAGAGTGAGAAAGTGACATGCATTTTGAACAAGAGAGCCCTAAGAGCATGTCTCTTAGGTTGGGTCTTTTATCGTAGTAATATAAGATACGGTCTTTTAGCTTTTAACTAAAAACGTCTCTTAAATAAAAGATATAAAAGACGTCTCTTAGTTTTTTTAGTTAAAAGTTAAGAGACCGTATCTTATATTACGCTAAGAGACCCAATCTAAGAGACCTATAATAAACATGCTCTTAGAGGCTAAGAAGATCATTACCTTCATCAAGATTGTAGAAATTGAGGTAAATGATATGAGTTGCTACAAGTGCAAGAACAGGTGCAGTAACCATGACTTTGGCAGATTGATCATGTATACTGAAAGACCGTATTACAGCTAGAACTAGTGTGTAACCAGCCAACACTGTAGCTGAAGAGTAATCTAGCCTCTCTGTCAATTCAACATCTCTATATACAAAAGTTCAAAAAAAAAAAAAAATGAGACTGCTTATGGCATCACCATTTTATATATCATTTTAGTTGTATTATAATATTATGAAAAAATATAAAAAAATTAAATTTTATTTGAGCATATGGCATTATAATTTTTTTTTCTTTTTTAATAATATAAAGGATTTGTCTGGACTAATACATGATTTTCTGGCACTGTCTAGGTGAAGAGATTGGAACATGGAGATAGATAAATGTTACCTGCTGTGACAGACACCACTCCAGAAGAGTGCATTCATTACAATGATGGCATAGATATGCAATAAACCGTTGTACTCGTAGTAAACTTTCCGGTTTGGTTGGAGAGGCAAGTGATAGTAAACGAGAATGAAATAAGAGACCCATCCATGGAACTGTATTGCAAGGTCTAGAGCAGAGAAAGCAACGGAGACAGGTTCCTAGAGATTGTAGTAAACATATAAGAGGAACATTACATGAAAACACCACTGTGAAATGTGCTTCTTGAAGCTACGCACCTGAATGCCATAGACATGTTTGAGTGGCCATTTACCAAAGTACTTGGTAGGTTTCTCTCCATCTCTTTTCCTCTCTTCTTCTCTAGTCATCATGCATTCGTATTGACAATCACTTTGGCAATCCCATTGCTTCCAACGTAGGTAAAGTGGCTCTTGCATGTACCATGGACCGTCAATGGCTTTTCCATCAGCTGAAAATTTACATTGATGGAAGCAAGTATCCCCCACACATCCAGTTTTCTGACATTGATTAACACATGACCTGAAAAACCAATCACCATATTAATTAACACTGCTAACTTCTCAAACTAAGTCATTTAGCATATATAGGACACATGCATAAGACGTTATTACAACAAAGCCCTCTCTTAGGCAAATCAACTGGTCTATATCACACCTTGTTAACAAGTTCTACTCTTATTTTCATTTCTTTCATTCCATTTGCAGCCTCCAAGTCCCTTTTATTAATTTGTTGCTTATTTAATCTTTCAAACAAACATAATGACCCTACAGTTAAAAATCAAGGGCTTGTGCAATCACACACACACACAAAGATTTTGCATCTCTAACCACAAGAGTTTGCAAAAATGATCTTGAAAAGTCAACCACATAGTTATTAATCTTTTCCACACCATCTCCTTTTATCACTCCTTACCTAACAAAGCAAAATCTGTTTATTTTTATTTATTTATTTTTGTTTCCACAACACAGAAAGAGGATTCTAAGGTTCTTGTATGAACTCGAAAGTCAGTAACGGGTCCTGTAATAACTAAATCTAACGGTCGGCTCTTAAGAATATTCCAAGAAACCTCAAGCGCCTGCATTTTTCTAATTTAGAAAGGAACTCTCAAACGAACCAAGCAGAGAACAATCATCGAATCTAAGAAATACAAAACAAAGATTCTTGAAGAGACTTACTTGTAAAGAGGATCAGCATCTCCTTCACTAGCTTCCAGTGTCCAAACAAGACACGAGACAACAACAACAACAACAACAACCCAAAGCAGATTTCGCGCCATCTTGTTATCAAGCACAAGACAGAGAGCAGAGGGGGGAAAATAAAGAGAAGAAAGAAGAAGAAGCAAGAGAGATGAGGACGAGCTTCTCCTTTGTATTTTATTTTATTAGAGGAGGAGGAGCTTCTCCTTGTCCATCAAATCGCGGAGACAGGTGGTGGATGCATCTAGCGAAAACAGAGAGAGAGAAGAAAGAAGATCTATAGCTACAGCAATGGAAAGAGAGAGAGAGAGAGAGAGAGAGAGATCCCGTGAGCGTAAAGGAGGGAGGAGAAGCGCGTGGCTAAAGAGATAGACGCGTGTAGCACTGTAATAAAAGATAAAAGAAATATATCAACCGAAAGTCTTTATGATGTTGTACTGTAATAACTCGATCTCATCTGTCAGAGTTGCATCTTACCTGATAGTACCAATCTAATCTCCAAGTTAAAATCGATCGTCTGACAACAAATTATTGTGTAATATGTGATCTAGTGTTCCATAAATACCAAAAGCTGACCTAGTTATATAAAGTTAGTACATAGATTATAATCATTTTTTTTTCTTTACATTTTTACCAAAATAAAAAGTTAGTACGTAGATAAATTATTAGAAAAATATCAATATTTTCTAACAAAATAAGTAAATAACAGGTTGGTGAGCATGATCTCTTCTCCATCCGACTGGCTGACCTTTGCACTTGAGTTAGTTTCGTTCCGACTTCTAAAGGACGGATTTGCTGAGTTTAGTATTACCCATATATTCAAAAATAAGAATTTGCGTGTAGATTCTCTCGTAAAGGAGGCGAGATGTAGTAACACTCTTTTTTCATATAGATCAGATCTAACCGGACAGAGCGTCTCTTCAGAACGACTCAGACCCAACTACCAGATTTTAGAAGATGAGTGTCGATAAAAAGAAAAAAAAAAGTAAATAACAGGTTGAGTTGCATTTGTATTTTAATAAACGTTTTGCGTGACTATTTTAATAAACGTTTTGGTGGATGATAGTGAAAGAATGAACTAATCAAACTCTAATTTGTTATTAATCTCTATTTTATATCTAAAAGAAAATACCAAATAAATAATAGGGCTTTTTGCATAATTGACCTGAAACTTGAAGTCAACCACAAAACTAACCTCCTTTTTTTTTGGAACTTTATTTTGTCCAATTCACCCCACAAGTTCATATAATTCACGAAAATGCCATCAATTTGTTTTTTTATTTTTTTTTCGAAAATAACATATTTACTCTCTCACCCTCATCATCTTCAAATAATTACAA
>CAKOAT010565154.1:79605-94276 GCA_932364175.1 Eruca vesicaria subsp. sativa
CCACCGGGCCTAAGCCCATGCCATTACAGGATTTTTAAGCCTCCACTTAAGGGCCCCTGGTTACGCGAAGTGGTCTGGAGGGCGAGAGCAGCCCATGTAAATACCCTCGTGGCCCGCACAAATGTTTGCAGCTGTGGGGATTCGAAGCCAGAGTATTGAGGCCGAAGCTCTCTCAGCTGGACATCGTCCTACCACTAGCATACTATCTTGAGGTTGATTAAGCAATCAAAAGGTTGTTGGAACGTTGGCTTTTGTGGAAGTAATAGTACTATAACTTATGTGACATTCAATGGCGGCTACGCTACTTTGGAAGGCTACGTTTCTCTCAAGTCTTAAAACATCCAATTCTCCATATTCCCTTGCTAATACGATCCTAAACTTCAGCTATAAATCGCCATCTGTCCTTTTTTATTTATACGTTTCATTTTTAGCAATAACATATATATAATATATTCAATGTTTTCACCAACAGTGTTGGCTGATATAGACACGAGACATCTCCACTCATACTCCTAAATCTCATTCTCTAATCTTTTTAGGACATATATTTTTTTTTAATTTTATATGTCAAACGAAAAATCATAAAATTAAACTTGAAGCGTGTATATTTTCACGAAAATCATCAAAATATAATTTAAAAACGATTTTAAATTTTTTTTTTCAAATTTGAAAGTTATAGAATTTAAATATTTGTCCATGGGTTCACTCATCCATTGGGGAGTTTTTGTTTAGTTTTGAACACCGGGGAGGATTTAATTTTGGGGGTTTAGATTTTGATAAAAAAAAATTATGAAATATGAGTATAAAAGATCACACGAGCCCATAGGGGATTATCTCTAAAAAAAATAGGGGCACAAGAGAAGTTGATAGACACAAATTTATAATACTATATACTTAAAAAATAAAACAAAATAAACTCATATATAATGACTCAGAGAATAGTTAAGAAAGTGGATAAAAAGTAACGTCTGATTTAGTGAGTCACGACCGTTGGCCTGCACCACAAGAGACCAAGTCTCTAACCCAACCAACACAACACAACACATAATCCTCTTAACTAAAAGACTATATTACCCTCTCCTCTCTTACCAATATAAATACACCCACTCCAGCGCAAATTAAAGATACATCTAATTTAATATTCATTCCCAAAACGAAGAGTTTTATAGTAAAAAGACATGAGAGGTTCAAGAACAGCATCTTCAGACATGAGTGCTTGGTGTTCTGCTGTTGTGTTGTTGTCATTAATACTTTTGTTATCTGTTCGTGAGAACAACGCTTCTAGCTCGATCAGAGGGTCTCAATTCTCAGAGAAACCTTGTGAGGAGATTTACGTTGTAGGAGAAGGTGAAACGCTTCATACCATCGGTGACAAATGTGGCGACCCGTTTATTGTTGAGCGAAACCCGCATATCCATGACCCGGATGATGTCTTCCCGGGTCTTGTTCTAAGGATAGCACCTTTTTACTTCTCAAGAAAAGTGTAAGATACAAAGAGTTATTTTTGTTTTCCTATAAATTTTGTTTGAAGCATACTTTTTCTTTTGTAATTAGTATGTATTTATGTATATACTAAAAGAATTCTGAAACAATTACATATATTTGAAAGAAACAGAGCAAAAGCAGAGTATTCAGTGAGTTTGCTTATTCATATTTTGAGGTGTTGAATGTCCATTTGGACATGTTTTAGGTGTAAATGATATTGGTAAATACTTTGTGGGTTTAAGTGGAAATTTTAACAAATTAATAAGTCGCTGACTAATGCAATATCGAAACGCCAAGGTAGGATTGTACAAACTGACAGAATTAAGTGTTTCGTTTGACCAAAAATAAAAAACATTTAAGCCTTTGCTATTCCCTTTTAAATTATTCTTCTAGTTGCAGAAGCAGAATCATCGTAACCAAAGACTAAACTGATTAATGATTATTAGCTGAATTGGTTATATATAAAGAAGACGAATTATATATGAGAAGACGAATTTATGCTTATAAACGATAGTCGAAAGGATGAAATTAATTGAAATACATTATTTTGACAAAGTATTATATTGATCATCAATGTTTTTTTTTTTTTTTTTTTGACAACGATCATCAATGTTAATTGTACATATGTGAATCATAATAATTTTGGCAGAATGCGCTGATCTCTTTAATCGCCATTGTATCAAATTTTTAAGAGTAGTGCGACTTCCGGACAATTGAAGTTGTGTTCAAACTTTATGTATATACTAAATGATATCCGACGTATCATGAGGTTTTTATGAGGTTTTTATATTAATGTTTGTTTGGTTTTAATATTTTGTAATATTATAATCTTTATTGATTGTAAAATAACGAATACATATGTTGATTTCTTAAATATATCATATATTTGGGTATTTAAAAATTTTGTCGGTTTTGGTTCGATTGATTCGAATTTCAGATCCATTAAAATTTTATTAATTATCGGATCAGTTTCACGGTTCCTTCCGAATTCGATTCGAATCAGATTATAACTAAAATTTGAAACGTCCCATTAAGACCCATTAAGGGATATCTAAGCTTCATGCATGATTGTCTCTCATGCGACAACCTAGAGAAGGGTTTAACCAAAAAACCTAAGAAAATTTGTCCATGTCTTTTCGCAAATATGCTATTAAAAATATTTTGCATTAAATATAAAACTGCCTAAATTTCCCGTCTTTTTTTTTTCGTTTTGACTAGTAACTAATAACGACACACATAGACTAAGTATGTCGTCATCTCCAATAAACAGCTTCTAAACTCAACACAAAAATTTTACAATATAAATTTAACAACCACATAATTACTGTTCATGTCGACATAGTCTCTTCAATATTACACAACTTCCCATCTTTAGGGCCTAACATTTATAACCATATCAAACAAAAATTCAAGATCCTGAGTAACCTCTGTCAACAATATAAATAAGCCGCGTGAGTTGTTCACTGTTACAAATCACACAAAAGAAGAGAGAAAGAAAAAAACCCTAACGTTACTCAAAAGCCAAAGATGAGTCGCTTCCATAAAACCCTAATTTCAGCTTTCGTTTTCCTTTTGGTTATTCTACCGCTTCTAGTCTCAGCCACGGAGGAAGTAAACGAATGTGGTGGCTCCAAGGGAGGAGCCTCTGCTGGGGAGAAGGCAACGGTTCTTAAGTACAAGATCGGAGCCTTCTTCTCCATCTTAGTAGCCGGAGTGTTAGGAGTCTGTTTACCTATCTTCGGCCTCAAGTCAGAGAGCAACTTCTTTATGTTCGTCAAGGCATTCGCCGCCGGAGTAATCTTAGCCACTGGTTTCGTCCATATTCTTCCAGATGCCACGGAGAGTCTCACGAGTCCATGCATCGGAGAAGAGTCACCATGGGGAGATTTTCCCATGACGGGTTTAGTTGCCATGGCTGCGGCGATTCTGACCATGTTGATTGAGTCTTTTGCTTCAGGGTATTTGAATAGGTCTCGGTTGGAGAATGAGGCTAAGACCTTGCCGGTGAGTACTGGTGGAGATAGTGAGGAGAATTCTCATATTGGCTCGGCTCATACTCATGCCTCACAAGGACATTCTCATGGCTCTCTTCTTGTCCCACAAGATGATCTGAGGAAAAAGATTGTAACTCAAGTAAGTAAAATCGCAAAACCCTAATTGCCAAAATCCGAGCCCATGCATAATCAAGAGAAGCATAATTTGTTTATGATCCCAATTTTTTTAAAAAAGAAAAAAATTACATAAACATAGATCCTCAGATCTGTAAAAAAAATTATTTAACTATGGCTGTCTCTGCATATATTTTTTTTTTTGTTAAGATTTAAAAGAAACTATTGATTATGAATAAAACCATTTTGCTATAAATTCAAAGTTTTCTTTAGATAAGACACACTTGCTAATTAGTATTTGATCAGATGTTCTTTTATTTTCTCATGGGGCTAGATACTGGAAGTGGGTATTGTGGTTCACTCAGTGATAATAGGAATATCTCTAGGAGTGTCTCCGAGTGTAAGCACAATAAAGCCTCTCTTGGCTGCAATAACTTTCCATCAACTGTTTGAAGGTTTTGGTCTTGGTGGTTGCATCTCTGAGGTAATCTTAAAATCTTTATATCTCTTCTATTTATAATTCTATAAACTGACTGATGATTAAATTAACACCTAAACTTATTCGTGTTTTTGTGTAGGCCAAATTTAAAGTTAAGAAAATTTGGATTATGGTGTTGTTCTTTGCACTCACGGCACCAGCAGGGATTGGAATTGGTATTGGAGTCGCTGAGATATACAATGAGAATAGCCCAATGGCACTAAAAGTGTCTGGTTTTCTTAACGCTGCAGCCGCTGGAGTCTTGATTTACATGGCGCTTGTTGATTTGGTAGCTCCAATATTCATGAACCACAAAGCTCAGAGTAGCATGAAGATACAGTTAGCTTGTAGCTTTTCTCTTATTCTTGGTGCTGGTTTGATGTCTCTTCTAGCTGTTTGGGCTTGAAGTTATTTGGGCTAGCAAATTACACATGTTTTAATTACTTGAGCATTATTAGAAAAACTAGGTAAGAAACCAGTGCGATGTCGTACGAAGACTCATTTTATAAAAATAAATTAGAGTTTGATCCGTTCGTTCGGGCGAGTGTTTGTTTTAAAATTTATAGTAAATATTGTCTTCATAATTAATAGCGTTTATATTAACATTTACAATATTATTAATTGTATATTATTATATTTCTAAAAAATATAGTGTGAATGCAGTAGTTTAATTTACTGTTTCAAATTATCATACCATATTTTTTATGATATATTTATTTTATTAGTTCTGAGTTGGAGTTTTAGAGTAGATACAATATTACATTTTTAAATACCATTTGCATCAGTAATTCTATACTAATAATTTTGGTACTGTCAATTCTAATTAAATTTAAATTCTTAATAATTATGTATAAAATTTATTTTATATTTTTAATATTCAAAATAAGTATGTACACTAATAATTTATGTTTAAATAGGATTAGTTATTTTGGTTTATAGTTTATAGTTTATAGTTTTGTATGGCTTAACCCACATATTTCAAAATAATTAGAAAATTTAATACTTTTATTTTAATGCATAGATGCATCCAACACCGATATATGATGAAGATCAAGGATGTCTGACATATTTTTTGTCCAAGTTTCTCTAGAATATAGAGATTTCATTGGATTTTTTATTTGATTTATGTGGTATATGAAGTTTTATTAAATTACTCGTTGGAAATTTATAACTGATGATCATGTACCATAAAAATTAATTTATGGATACATTCGTATAAAATTTTAATGTGGCCAGATATCTTAAACAACATTTGAGAGGTTAAATTTAAGTATAAATAGAATTTTTTTTGATCAACTAGTATAAATAGCATTTATCAGAAAAACTCGATCTATCGTAGGGAACCACATATTTTAAGAAAAATTAGAAAAATATAGAGTTTTTTTTTGTATTTAGGCATAGGTACATCCAGCACTAATATAGGGTGAATATCAAAGGGTTTTGATACCTTAATTGTCTAAATTTCTCTAGAAAATGGAAATTTCATAGGGTTTAATTCCTTGGTTTTGGTGGTATATGGAGAATTTTATTAAACTCCCTGGTTGAAAATAGAACTGATGCCCATGTACCATGACCATACGTTTAGTAAAGCATATAAATTTTGAATATGAATAGGTATTTTTAAACAAAACTAAAGAGGAATATATATAACATTTATCGAAAAACTCGTTAAACCACATATTTCAAGATCAATTAGAAAATAAGGAATTTTTTTTAAACCATAGCTGCATCATGCACTGATATAATATGGAGATTAAAGATATCTGAGACCTTAGGTGTTTATATTTCTCTAGAAAAGAGTTTTTCTAGGGATTAGTCCTCCTATTCGGTGGTATATGAAGTTTAAATAAATTACTCGTTGGAAAATTAGATATGATGCACATATACCATGAAAATAAGTTTAGTATACATATATATAAATTTATAGTGTGGTTAAGTATTTTTAAACAACACTAAAGACCTAAATATTATAGATAGCATTTATCGGAAAATTTAATTTTTTTTGTAGGGGTTAACCCACATATTTCAAGATAAAATAGAAAAAATGATATTTTTGTTTTAATGCATAACTGCATCATGCACTGACATAATATAAAGATTAAAGAGGTTGAGACCTTTGGTGTCTCCGTTTCTCCAGAAAATAGAGTTTTTATAAGGGGTTAGTCCACTAAATTAAATGGACTATAAATTTTTATTAAATGACCCATTAAAATACTAGGAACGATGTCCATGTAACGTGAAATAAAGTTTAACATACATAATATAAATTTATAATTTGATAAGGTACTTTTAATTAACAAGAAAGAGCTTAAACTTTAGTGTATAACATTTATCGAAAAACTTGATTTTTTTTGTAGGGGTTAACCTACATATTTCAAAATAAATATAAAAATTTGCTACTTTAATTTTGAATGCATAGATGCATCCGACACGGATATAGGATGAAGATCAAGGATGTCTAGCACCTTTGTTGTCCCAATTTCTCTAGAATATAGAGATTCCATAAGGTTTGTTTCTTTGCTTTACGTGGTATATGAAGTTTTATTAAATTACTCGTTGGAAATTTATAACTGATGATCATGTACCATGAAAATTAATTTTGGATACATTCATATAAAATTTTAATGTGGCTAGATATTGTAAACAACATTTAAGAGGCTAAACTTAAGTACAAATAACATTTATCAGAAAACTCGATCTTTCGTAGGGGTTAACCCACAGATTTTAAGAAAAAATAGAAAAATATGGAGTTTTTGTATTTAAGCTTAGGTTCATCCAACACTGGTATATGATGAATATCAAAGGGTTTTGAAATCTTAGTTGTCCAAATTTCTCTAGAAAATAAAGATTTCATAGGCTTTAATTCAGTGATTTTGGTGGTATATGAAGAATTTTATTAAAATCTCCGGTTGAAAATTAAAACTGATGCTCATGTACCATGACCATACGTTTAGTATATTAATATAAATTTTCAATGTGGTTAGATATTTTAAACAAAACTAAAGAGGCATATATAACATTTATCGAAAAACTTGTTAAATCACATATTTCAAGATAAATTAGAAAATATAGATTTTTTTTAATTCCTTTCTACATCAAGCACTGATATAATATGAATATTAAATAGGTTTGAGATCTTAGGTGTTTCAATTTTCTCTTGAAAATAAGAGTTTTCCTAGGGGTTAGTCCACTTATTCAATGGTATATGAAGTTTAAATAAATTACTGGTTAAAAAATTAGAAATGATGTCCATATACCACGAGAATAAGTTTAGCATACATATATATAAATTTATAGTGTGGTTAAGTATTTTAAACAATACTAAAGAGCTAAATATTATAGATAGCATTTATCAGAAAATTCAACATGAATTTTTATTAAATTATCCATTAAAATATTAGAAACGATATCTATGTATCATGAAAATAAGTTTAACATACATTAGTGTAAATTTATAATTTGATAAGGAATTTTCAATAAAAAAGAAAGAGCTTAAACTTCACTGTATAGCATTTATCGAAAAACTCATTTTTTGTAAGGGTTAACCCATAGATATCAAAATATATTAAAAAACTTGATACTTTTTTAACGCATCGATTCATCCGACACATATATAGGATGAAGATCAATGATGTTAGACACCTTTGTTGTCCCAATTTCTATAGAATATAGAGATTTCATAGGGTTTGTTTCTTTGATTTACGTGGTATATGAAGTTTTATTAAATTACTCGTTGGAAATTATAACTGATGATCATTTAACATGAAAATAAATTTTGGATACATTCGTATAAATTTATAATGTGGCTAGATAATTTTTTAAAAAAAATTAAGAGGCTAAACTTAAGTACAAATAACATTTATCAGAAAAACTCGATTTTTCGTAGGTGTTAACCCACATATTTTAAGAAAAATTAGAAAAATATAAAGTTATTATATTTATGCATAGGTGCATTCAGCACTGAATTAGGATGGATATCAAAGGGTTTTGATACCTTAGTTGTGCAAATTTCTCTAGAAAATAGATTTCATAGGGTTTAATTCATTGATTTTGGTGGTATATGGATTATTTTATTAAACTCCCTGGTTGAAAATAGAAATGATTCCCATGTACCATGACCATAGGTTTAGTACATTAATATAAATTTTGAATGCGTTTAGGTATTTTTAAGCAAAACTAAAGAGGCATGTATATAACATTTATCGAAGAATTCGTTAAACCACATATTCAAGATATACTAGAAAATATGGAATTCTTTTTAATTCATATATGCATCATGCACTGATATATTATTAAGATTAAAGAGGTTTGAGATCTTAGGTGTTTTTATTTCTCTAGAAAAGAAGAGTTTTTCTAGGGGTTAGTCCACTTATTCGGTGGTATATGAAGTTTAAATAAATCACTCGTTGGAAAATTAGAAATGATGCCCATGTACCATGAAAACAAGTTTAGCATATATATATATATATATATAAAAATTTATAGTGTGTTTAAGTATTTTTAAACAACACTAAAGAGCTAAATATTATATAGAACATTTATCAGAAAATTTATTTTTTCGTAGGGGTTAACCTAAGATAAATTAGAAAATCTAGTATTTTGTTTTAATACACAGTTGCATCATTCACTGAAATAGTATAGAGATTAAAGAGGTTTGAGACCTTAGGTGTTCCCGTTTCTCTAGAAAATAGAGATTTTAGAGGAGTTTAGTCCACTAAATTAGGTGGAATATGAAGTTTTATTAAAGGACTCATTACAATACTAGAAACGATGTCTATGTAAAATGAATAAAATTTATCATACATAATATAAATGTATAATTTGATATGGTACTTTTAATCAATAAGAAAGAGCTTAAACTTCAGTGTATAGCATTTATCAAAAAACTCGATTTTTTTTTGTAGAGATTAATCAATATATTTCAAAATAAATTAGAAAATTTGATACTTTTCTTTTAATGCATAGATGCATCCGACACAGATATAGGATGAAGATCAAGGATGCCTGACACCTTTATTGTCACATAGAATATAGAGATATCATAGTGTTTGTTTCTTTGATTTACGTGGTATATGAAGTTTTATTAAATTACTCGTTGAAAATTTATAACTGATGATCATTTACCATGAAAATAAATTTATGATATATTCGTATAAATTTCTAAAGTGGCTAGGTATTTTAAACAGTAATTAAGAGGCTAAACTTAAGTACAAATAGCATTTATCAGAAAACTCGATCTTTCGTATGGGTTAACCCACAGATTTGAAGAAAAAAAATAGAAAAATATGGAGTTTTTGTATTTAGAATAGGTGCGTACAGCACTGATGTAGGATTGATATCAAAGGATTCTGATACCTTAGTTGTGAAAAATTCTCTAGAAAATAGAGATTTCATTGGGTTTTATTCATTGATTTTTGTGGTATATGGATAATTATATTAAAATCCCTTGTTGAAAATTAGAACTGATGCCCATGTACCATGACCATATATTTAGTACATTAATATAAATTTTGAAGGTGGTTAGGTATTTTTGAATAAAACTTAAGAGGCCTATATATGACATTTATCGAAGAACTCGTTAAACCACATATTTCAAGATAAATTAAAAATATGATTTTTTTTTTTTAATTCATAGCAGCATCATGCACTGGTATTTTATGAATAATAAAGAGGTTTGGGATCTTAAGTGTTTCTACTTCTCTTGAAAGAAGATTTTTTCTAGGGATTACTCCACTTATTCGGTTGTATATGAAGTTTAAATAAATTACTCCTTGGAAAAGTAAGAATGATGTCCATGTACCATAAAAATAACTTTAGCACACCTATATATATATTTATAGTGTGGTTAAGTATTTTAAACAACACTAAAGAGCTAAATATTATTGATAGCATTTATCAGAAAATTCAACTTTATCGTATGGGTGTTAACCCACATATTTCAAGATAAATTAGAAAATATGGTATTTTGGTTTAATGCATAGCTGCATCATAAACTGACATAGTATAAAGATTAAATAGGTTCGAGACTTTAGGTGTTTCCGTTTCTCAAGAAAATAAAGATTTTATAGGGGGTTGGTCCACTAAATTAGGTGGAATATAAAATTTTATTAAAGGACCCATTAAAATACGAGAAACGATGTCCATGTAACATGAAATAAAGTTTAACATACATAATATAAATTTATATTTTGATAAGGTATTTTTTAATTAACAAGAAAGAGCTTAAACTTTAGTATATAACATTTATCAAAAAAATCGATTTTCTTGTTGGGGTTAGCCCACAAATTAAAAAGAAAAAGAATTTATACTTTTGTTTTAATGCATAGATGCATCCTACATGTATAATATATATGTTCTGGTTGCATCTATGTATTAAAAATACCGTATTTTATAATTTATCTTTAAATCTATATGTTAACCCCCACAAAATATCAAATTTTCGGATAAACGCTATTTAATGAAGTTTAAGAACTTTTATGTTGATTAAAAATACCTAATCACATTATACATTTTTTATTTATGTATGTTAAACTTATTTTCATGGTACATGGATATCGTTTTTAATATTTTAATGAGTAATTTAATAAAATTTCATATACCACCTATGTGGACTAACCCCTCTAAAATCTTTAATTTCTATAGTAACGGGATAAATAAGATCTCAGATTTTTTTTTTAGTTTTCATCACATGTCAGTGAATGATGAAGTTATACATTGAAACAAAATAACATATTTTTCTGACGAAAAAATCAAGTTTTTTTTTCAATAATTGTTACATACACTAAATTTTAGCGTCATTAATATTCTTAAACACCTAACCACACTCTAATGCATATTAATGTATGCTAAACATATTTTATGATACATGAGCATCATTTCTAATTTTCCAACGAATAACCTTCTTAAAATTTCATATACAATCTAATTAGTGTATTAACCCCTATAAAATATCTATTTTCTAGAGAAATTGGAACATCTAAGGTCTCAAGAATCTTTAATTTTCATACTATGCATGTGCATGATACATCTATGAATTAAAAAAAAAATCCATATTTTTAGTTTATTTTGAAATATGTGGGTTAACCCCTACGAAAAGATTGAATTTTTTGATGAATACTATCTATACTATTTAGCCTCTTTAGTGTTGTTTAAAATATACCTAAACACTCAACAAGTTTATATATATATATATATGCTAAACTTATTTTCATGGTACATGGGCATCATTTCTAATTTTTCAATGATTAGTTTATTTAAACTTCATATACCACCTAATAAGTTGATTAACTCCTATAAAAACTTTAGTTTCTGGAGAAACATGAACAACTAAAGCCCAACCCTATTTATTATCCATACTATGTCAGTGTATGATGCAGAAATTCATTAAAACAAAATACATTTTTTTAACTTATCTTGAAATCTGTGAGTTAACCCCTACAAAAAGATCGAGGTTTTTCTAATAAATGTTATTTGTACTTAATTTTAGCCTCTTTAGTGTTATTTAAAATATTTAACCACATAAAAAATTTATTCTAATGTATCCTAAATTTATTTTCATGGTACATGGGCAACAGTTAAAATTTTCTAACGAATAATTTAATAAAACTTCATGTACCACGTAAATCAAAGAACTAAACTCTATGAAATTTATATTCTAGAGAAATTGGGAACAAAGATGTCAGACATTCTTGATATTCATCCTATATTTGTGTTGGATGCATCTATGCATTAAAAAAAATACCGTATTTTATAATTTATCTTGAAATATGTGAGTTACTGAAGTTTAAGCACTTTCATGTTGATTAAAAATACCTAATCACATTATACATTTTTATTAGTCTATGTTAAACTTATTTTTATGATACATGGGTATCGATTCTAATATTTTAATGAATAATTCAATAAATTGCATATACCAACTAATTATGTGGACTGACCCCTATAAAATCGTTAATTTCTATAGAAATGGGATAAATAAAGTCTCAGATCTCTTTAATTTTCATCACATGTAATTGAATGATGAAGTTATACATTAAAACAAAATACCCTTTTTTATAATATATAAATTATACTTTTCCAAAGAATTAACAGCTTATGGAGAAGTATGTTTGGTATAGCATTCCATAAAATTATAATGATTCATCATCAAATGCTATAATTACCAAAAATTACAATAGTTCTTACATATTGCAATGGTTCGTCATAAAAAAATTAAATGGTTGATAACAAAAAATGGCAAGGTTTCATTTTAATCAGTTGTAGCTATTCATCCACAAAATTGCAATAGTTCATTTAACCGGTTACAAAGATTTAATAAAATTTCCAACAATCATTCTACATTTAAGTGTAATTAGATATTTACAAAATTAATAATAAATATATCAAAATCATGCATAAATTAAAAAAATGCACATATATAAACAAATCATGGTTTATATTTTGTTGGTTCTTATCTACTAATAAATAGTATTGTCAAAATAGTTCAAATAATTGATTTGAAACTGAAAAACTTATAGAAGTTTTTTTTTAAAATATAATATTTAAGCCATAAATTAAATATAGTATATAAATAATTCAACTACTCAACATACCGAATTACCTCAATATTTTAAGATAATTTTTAAGATTTTTCAAAGTGTATACAAATTAGATATGCAAAATAACTAAAAAAAAACAATTCATTAAAAATATTCACAAGTTTAGAATGAAAAGATACACCTTAGACACTTTGACAATCTCTTCAAAATTTATGTAATTTTCATAATGAAAAAACACTCTTTACATATTTATAAAATTTCTTTTAAACCATTGCATTTTTAGGATGAAAAATACATATCATAAGGAAAATATATCTTTAAATATTTTGATAATTCCTTTTGAAACTAATTCACATTTTAGTGATACAAAGACACATATTTTTACATGTTTTGGATTCCCCAAGAATTATGAGTTTTCTCCGTCTTAATATTGATATTTTATTAATATTATTTAACTACATGGATTCTTAAAAATATAACACAACTATATAATTACTAATTAATTATTTTAATTCTTTCATACACCATAATTGTTTATCAAATAATTAAGAAATCAATGACCATTCTTTTATTTGTCACCTTTTGAACAATTTAAATTGTATCTTTTCATAAAGAAAATATATCTAGTAAATTTTCACAAAATTAACTATGACTTTTCACCAAAAAAATTATAACCGTCACAATTTTTTTTTACAGTAATTAAACCTTATGCATGCAAAAAAAATTTCATTTCTTAGAATATTAAAATGCATGCACATTTGAACAAAAACAAATTCCATAAAGCGTATAGATGTATTTCATGTAAAACACTTTTTATGAACTTTCTTTTTAAGGCAAAGCAATCGTTCATGCATTACTATCAGCAAAACTCGAGAACAAAATAAAAATAAATTTCAAGCACTTATACAACCATTTCACTTGTTCGTTTATGTGTGAAAGTTTACAGAACCTTAAACTAACAACAAACAATATTTTCAGATTTACAAAAAAAAAAAGAATTTTAGAAACTTACATGCCAGAATGCAACATTTCCAGATGTCGTGATTATATGCATGGTTATGAATGTACACTCAAGCAAATGTATTATGTTTAAGATACATGTTTCTTTATTTTCTAATCCAACATCATAATTCCTAAATATATGCAAAACATCAATTCCAGTTGGGATTTTTTCGGTTCGGGTCGGATCGGTTTATTCAATTTTTGGGGTTTTTCGGGTTGGGATGTTTAGGAACCGTTTAGAAACCGGACAGTTTTTTTATCGGTTCGGTTCGGACTATGAATAATATAACTTTTCAAGTTAAAGTTAGTTATTTTAATGAATAGTCATAACTTTCAAATTATTGATAGTGAATAGTCACAATCTTTCAAGTTAAAGTTAGTTATTTTTATGAATAGTCACAATTTTCAAATTAAAGATAGTGAATAGTCAAACTTTTCAAATTAAAATTAGTTATTTTTATGAATAGTTACAACTATCTAATTATAGGTAATTATTTTAAATGATACATTTACATTATTTATTTGAATAATTCATCATTTCAAAAAACGTATTTATTATATAAAGATTAACTATTTTAAAAAGTAACTAAAATTTAAATAGACGTACTATTTAAAAAAAAAAACACTTTCACTACATGAAGATAGCTTAGGTGTTTTTAAAATCTTTTTTTTTTTTTTTTTGCAATAAAAAGACATAATTTTCACTTTCATGGAATGCTCAACCTTTGACATTAATTGAGATTGCTATTATTAATAGATTAATTACATTTTGACTATATCAATCAATTTCTTACAAGATGTTATCAGCGCTTGATGGCAATCTCTTGAATGGTTTTGAGAAATATAATGTAAATCGAAAGCCCTAAGCCTAGGATGTCTCATGACGTAGAATGCAAGGAACATGGGCAGCAATTATACATGGGAGACAAAGCAAATCACTCTACAGTTTGCAAGAACAGGATCCGGATGACCTTGTAGTAAGTCAAATGACTTAAATTACTTTGGCTCGGCATAAAAGCATTATATCAAGTCATCAGATTTTTGTTGAAACGATCCGTTTT
>CAKOAT010565154.1:94376-148808 GCA_932364175.1 Eruca vesicaria subsp. sativa
GGATATGCCATCATCCATTTTTTTTATTCCAGTTCTTTCACTTTCACAATCATCACTCTACAGATTAATTATCTTCAGTCAAATACAAAGTATAGATATTATTTAGTACTCGCCGCATATGAAACCATGAATATGTTAGTATACATGTGTGTGTGTGTGGTAGAGACATACCTTCGAACCTGGGTGGGTTAAAGAAAAATCCTTGAATGGCTTCATTATGAAGCACAATAATGAGTGACATGATCAGAAGCAAAGCATCGCCAAAAGGCAACACTTCGAAAAAAGGAAAATGGGGATGGATATCCATGGAATAACCCATCAAAAGCATCTCATCTTTTCTCTCCATCACTCAAATGTCAAAAAGTCATTATTATTTTTAATTAAAACTTGTATAGGTATATATATACTGAGCCTATGTGTCCATGAGTAAACCAAGCAGCCTTATCTGGTAGCAAAAACAGAAGAAGTCACAATGGAGGAGGATGAGAGAATTAACAATAAGCAGAGCAGTAATAGGGCATCTTTCTATTGGCACGCGACTATGCCATTTGCTTTTTTTTTTTGTGTTGCTTATTGGCTTTGTCACTTGCCAAAGGAGAGTTGCCCTGTCACTGCTTCCGCTTAAACACAATCTACAAGCCTGTTCCGCTTAATTCCATGTCGACATGTCCAAGAATCATGCCAAAGTAAGTGTTTTTCACTTTCAACATTTTCTTGTGCTTCTTTTTTCTCACATGGAAAACTTCTCATAATCCTACTATAATCAGTGAGAATTTTAATCATATAATAGATATTTTATCATGATTTACTGTACAGATGGTTGGCATCTCCAGCTACATAATTTTGACTCTCCCAATTTTAGTTCAATAACATTTTAGTTGCATTTCATTTTTGGGATTATATTTTCTTTTTTAAATCAGTCATGATTAGTTGGAGAGTGGAGACTCCAAATAGCTGAAGTTAAACACTAGAATTAATTCTCTTCCCCCTTATTATCCGTAGAAACCATGCTCATCTGTGAGATATATATTTTTACCTGCGGTATATTAATTAGATCTGATTTGTTTAATTGTTAATAATCACCTCACTCGCATGCGCATGCAGATGGTTGGACATGCAGGCGTCTTCTGGGACATGGATGACTTCTGGGACAGCTATTCGGAATCAGGGTTTATTTTCTTTATATGAGGGAAAAATCGACAGTCTTTATATGTGGACGTTAACTTGCGTTTGCCCAGCCCAACCTTGTTTATTTCAAACCCTGGCCTGCCCATTTTTAATATAGGTCATTCTCACAAACAACATGGATAGTTTCAGGGCCGTCTCGATGTTTTAATGGGCCATAGGCCAATTTTTAGTCTGTAAAAATAATTAACATAAATCTGCAAAAAAACCTTAATCAATTAACATAAATTTATAAGGAGGGCCCTAAAGTTTTGTAGTTTTTACTAACTTCTAACTAAATTTTTTTACTAAAATTTTGGATCCTGAGCAAGTGCACCACTTGCACATGGCCTTAGACGGGCCTGGATAGTTTAGTCCGGATAGTTTAGTTTCGTCTCTTTTAAACTAGTTTTTTTTTTGCACGATACGCAACAGTAAACAATTTAAATTTAATATAATTTTAAAAATTTGTGTATATTTTATATTTTAATATTTTCTTACCAATAAATTAAGATAAAATAAAAATTTGTAAAAATATATGTTTAAGACTATATATATATTTAAAAACAAATCTCAGATAGATTTTCATATATTTCCTTTTATTAAAATATATCATATCAACTTCTATAAAATTAAGAAAAACAATTTAGATGTAAAAAATGTATAATTATCAAAAAGCAAAACTAAATATTTTTTCCTTATAAAAATTTAAATATCAAAAAGGAAAAATGATATTATCCTATATATATATGTATATATATATATATATATATATATATTTTTAAATTGTATGAAAGTTTGAAAAACACTATTTAGTAATAAAAATTGTATAATTATATTAGATAGACACAAGAATGATTTTTGCCAATATGTGACATATAAATTTAATACATTTTTTAAAAAAGTTGTTAATATTTTATTTTATTATTTTCTTACCAATATCTATAACATTATTTGAGAAGTAAATTTGTTTAGTTGTCAACTTCTCCATGATTTTAGGTTATTTTGCTTATTTTCATGTTTAAATAATTTATTATATAATAAAATGAATTTATGTTAATAATATTATATTTTTAGAAAATATGTTAATTCTTTTGTATTAGATTGTTATCTTAAAAATATATTTTTCAATTATTATTTTAGAAGTAATTTTGCTTAGTTGTCAACTTCTCCATGATTTTAGGTTATTTTACTTATTTTCATGTTTTAATAATTTATTATAAAAAAAAAGAATTTATGTTAATAATATTTTATTTTTAGAAAATATATTAATTCTTTTATATTAGATTGTTATCTTAAAAATATATTTTCAATTATAAAATCTAAGTGAATTTGCTGATTAATTTATAACTTTCTGTGATTTAGGTAATCTATACTATTATTTGTGAATGATTTTTTGCAACAGAGCTCTCACGTTGAAAGTTAAAGCGGTTAATATCGTTTATATCCTTAATGAATAATTAAAATTTTTAATATAATTAAACATAAATAAAAACGAATTTCAATGATTTTAGATTTATCTTTATCTAAAACTATTTTATATTGGGTTATAAAGTCTTTATTAACCTTGAAAAATAATTATATTAGTTAATATATAATTAATTATAAATTAAAAACGAATTTCATTTATTTGATAATTATCCTTATTTTAATTTTTTTATATTATGTGATAAAGTCTTTATCAACCTTGAAAAATAATTATATTTGTTAACATATAATTAATTCTAAATTAAAAAAATGAATCTCATGAATTTTATAATTATCTTTATCTAACTTTTTTATATTGTGTTATAAAGTCTTTATTAACGTTGAAAAATAATTCTATTTGTTAATATATAGTTAATTACGAAAAATCAGTTTGCAAAGAATTTATGTATAGATAATTTATATTGTGTTATCCAAAACATTATTAAATATATTTTTTATACTTTTTTGTTATGTCTAAAAATGATATTAATTTATTACTAAATGTTTTAAGTTTATGAGTATTTTCAAATATAAGTTGTGTAATGAAAATTATTTATATGATGATGAAAAATTTTATATATAGAAAGAATTTCTTTACTTTATTATTAAATATTTTGAGTCTATGAACAATAATTTATTATAATTTACATAAATTGATTATATATTTATTTATAGATATTAGTAAAATTATTAAGCCCGCAAGTGCAGGCAAAACACCTAGTTTTAATTTTAATTTAGATTAAGTTAAACATAAAATAAAGATAAAATATATCATTTTTAGAAAAATTATGTTTAAGACTATATATATATATTTAAAAATAAAATCTCATATTTGAAAAATAAAAATCAGTTTTAAAATTGATATTTAGGGATAAAATAGTTTTTAATGGATAATTGGTAAGATTTGGGTTGTTAAAATGAAAAATAAAAATGTTATAAATATTCAATGGAATCCATTTAACAAAATATAAATTAAAACACACCAAAAGAATTACTAATGAGCTAATTAAAATATAGTAAAAATGTCATTTTGTTTTATATATTCAAATAAAGTGAGATTAGTCTCTTTTTATAGATAATTAAAAATACTAAATTTGGTATATTTTTTTCTCAAAGTAGTTTTTCCCAAAATATTTTTTTTGTGCTCTGTCTCTATGTTTTATTGGTGGATTAAACTTGTGTATTTTTTTTCTCTAAATTATTCAAGTTCAGTTATTCTCTGTGGACAAAATAAAACATAGAGATAGAGCATTTGGGTTCTATCTAACATCATCTCTTCTCAAATTTTGCTATGTGACAATCTTGGACCCATTTCAGTTTTTTTCGACCGTTGAAAACATTTAACTTAATCCACCTGTGTTTTGGGTAAAATTCAACAGCTCCATTGTAGCATTTAAACTGATGCTCACACGTGACAAAGCACTGACATTTGTACGATGATGTTGATGACCATTTTGATACTGTTTCTTTCTGGCGTGCTGCTCCTTTGATACTGTTTTTCTTCTATTATTGTCCTACAATTAATAATAATAGAAAGAGAAAAATGTACTAATTTTCTTAAACCATAACATAACAATTGAGATGGAGACAAGCCGCAGCTCCACACATAGTGATCATACCATGGTCTAGAATATCACTTTCGTTTCAATATTTAATAAGAATACTTCAACGCATTATGCGTTTCTGATACATGTAATTTTCCATGTACAAGTTAAAGTCTTTGGACAAGTTCTTGTTATCGAAGATTTGAATTGATTTCTTATCAAAATTGGTGTTGCTGTTTTTAATATACACCCATGTATAATACACTGATTTATAAATTTACATGTCTGAGTTCGGGGTTATACATTCTTGAAGATTCACACCCATAGAAATCAAAAGAAAAAGAAAAAGTTTCACAAATTTTAGTACCTTTTTAGTAAATCTAAAGAATTCTCACCCAGTATCCATAATTTTAGGGGTCCCGCAACACTAAAAAGATAAGAATTAAAAACTTATGCTCAACGGTGCTGCAAGCAAAGTCGTATTTTGAAGAGATTGGCATTGGTTTTGGACCCTGTTTGGAACTATACGAGCCACTAATCCGACGACTAGATCGAGTCTAACGCTTAGTAAGAAAATTGGTGATTAAGTATAAATTATGTGGGGCGGAATATCATATTGTTTAATACGTTGTAAAACATGTTAATGTTATTTTTTAAATAAAATTAAGATATTTTCATGTTTAAAATTATATAAAATCCACAAATATAATATTAACACGATATAATTTTATCAAAATTATGCAAATAAGTTACACTTATAATATTTTAAATCAAATAAATAAATATATAATTATTTAAAAAAATAAAAAGAATTAAAAAATAAATTAGACGGTTCTTAGACGATTAGGCGATTATCTAAGCGGTCTAGATAGACTATAATTGGACATTTCATTTTTTTAGATCGATTTGGTATAAATGAGGGAGGATAAGTGGCGCCTAAACACCTAGACCGCCCAATTTTTAAAACATGAGTTTTGGACTTTATTTAGTATAACAAGTAAAAGTTATGTTGCTTAATGATGATATTGTCAGCACTTACATGCGCACCACATCAAAAACAAAAGAAAGAACAAAGCAGAGTTGACACCAGACGATGTGAAAAAGAAAAGAACCTAACCACACAAGCAATGTCAAATGGTAAGGCGGGTTTAAAAAAATGGTGAGCATCCCGGCTTTGAAATTTATTAAATTCAGATTTTACCCAATTGTGTAGTCAAACAGTATTGGTATCTAATTCCTATTTAGAATAACCTAGTCTATCTTGCACTGATGAACAAATCTCTAACATATTAGGCCATGTTTATTAAGTTTATATTAAGTTTCTAACGTAATATAAGAATCATCTCTTAATTTCAACTAAAAAAAATTTAAGAATCGTTTCTTAAAATTCAATATTGGTACCTAATTCCTATTTAGAATAACTGAGTCTATATTAAGTTTTTAACGTAATATAAGAATCATCTCTTAATTTCAACAAAAAAAAATTAAGAATTATTTCTTAAAATTATTATTTAATAACCGGTTTTTAACCAAAAGAATACAAAAATAAATAAATCTCATCCTAAAAACTCCCAACAAACATATTTTAAGTTGGTTGAAACCTCGGCTTACCTAAATACCTTGGATTAACAAACAAAAAAAGAACATAGAACTTCGATGTCTGTAAGATGGAGGAACTTCGATGTCTGTAAGACGGGTTAAGAGGTGATCAAACATTTGTTTTTCTCGTTTTTATAATAATATATTATTATTCCAAGAAATTAAAAATTTTAAGTTTTTTATAAATTTTCAAAATAATTTTACAATAGTTGCAGTTTCTCTTAAAAAACTATGTTTGTGCGATCGTGACACTGTAATTAGAGTGTGAACACCATTTTACTAGTATATATTTAAGAATTATTTTGGGGTCATATATACAACTGTTTTGTTCTTTTAACCATGACATGATATACTGTAGTAAAAAGTTCAAACACAAACAGTTTTTTTTTTCTATTTTTAAATATGTCTCACATCTCTTCACTCTTTCTCTGATTCTCTCTCCCAAAATTTCCTATTTTAGTGACTTTCAGATATTCGTCTTTTTTTTCTTTTGGAAAAATATTTGTCATTGTTTGCTAGTTAAATTTTACCAAAACAGGGTGATGAATATGTTTTTCTCGTCGACTATAAAGCACAAGCCATATAGATCTTTCCTAATGCTTACTATATTTTTATATTTAATTGTTTATTTCGTACGGGCATTATTGTAATATAACATTTTGAACATGCCTCCATCGTCTTTCTAATTGTTTTATCAAAAGTTGAAACACTATAACTGGTTCACAACAATAAGTGTTATTCCCTCACAACAAAAATATAAATTACTTAAAGAAAATCTGGCTGTTTTTCAAACAGATGAAAGAAACCAAGACTTATCATGTTTTTTTTTTGGCATCTAATTATGTGGTCAGGAGAAGATATGGACAGGAAATCGAAATATTCAATACATAACGGGCAATTTTATTATTATCAAGAATAAAAATAAAAATAATGATA
Source organism: Eruca vesicaria subsp. sativa (assembly GCA_932364175.1). NCBI lineage: Eukaryota > Viridiplantae > Streptophyta > Magnoliopsida > Brassicales > Brassicaceae > Eruca > Eruca vesicaria. Next base: position 101,087 of record CAKOAT010565154.1, read on the forward strand.
TCATCATTTCATTGTGAGTTGTGACCCATACCAAACGAAATTAGTAAATCATTAAGAAACTTGCCCTTTCCTTGCCTCACAGATCATTCTAGGGTTCCTAAAAGTTCCCAATTTCCCCTTTTCTCTTTCCATTTTGTTGAGTTTCAGCTCTTTCTCTCCTCCTCAACTTTGATGTCTCCCTTTAATTTATCTACATATCTTTAAAATTTATAATTTCCTGAGATATCTTAGTCTTAAATTAAAGTTTTTCTTCACTAGCTATTACCTTATCTCTTCTTCATGTTCACCGCCGACACTTAATATTTTTTCTTTCCAGTGAGATCTTTTTTTTCTCTAAATCTTTCTCTTTTATGGCTCTGGTTATGTTATCGGGTCACTGGCTGGTTTAGGGTTTCAATCTTTACAGATCTTGTGCCAGGAACAAAAAGAAAAAGTCAAAAGGAGAAAAATGGTGAGAGGAAAGATAGAGATGAAGAAAATAGAAAACGCTACGAGTAGGCAAGTGACTTTCTCAAAAAGAAGAAATGGTTTGTTGAAGAAAGCTTATGAGCTCTCAGTACTTTGCGATGCTCAAGTTTCTCTCATCGTATTCTCTCAGAGAGGAAGGCTTTACGAATTTTCCAACACTGAGTATGTCTTCTTTATCCTTGAATTTACTTTTCTTTACTATTTCTGTACTTTTTATTTGGTTAATTAGGCTTTTTAGGTTATGTGTCTGGTCTGAATTTTTCTGAATCGTATATTGAATAAAGCTACTATCTTAGATTTGTTACTTGATGAGATTCGATCCTTGTCTGAAGCCTAAAGATCTATATCTTCTCTTCCTATAATAATATGATTTCACTTTCTATATATATAATAATCATAATAAAATTTGTTGAGAAATATAGACAAACTCACATTTTCTGATCTACCTGAACTTTTTATCTAATTAACTATATAGTGTGTATGTGTGGGTGTCTAGGGTTTCCAAAATTTTATTGAAAGTATGAACATAAAACAACATTGGAACTAGCTCTACATGGACTAAGACTATAATTTAGATGATTATTTAGTGTGATATCCGTACCAACTTGCACAATTTTTTACTCATCCATATTATATATTGAAAATACAAATATGTTTTATTTTTTTCTTGCCCCTATTAGGTTGTGTACTATAGTTTTGGTTTTCGTTATATCTATAGAAGGATCTTGAAGATATCAGAGTATATCATAATTATGATAAATATATTATGTAGTTATTATTTAGATTTTCATATATTTGTATTTATCATAGATTAGGAAATCATAGTAGTATATAAACATGTGTAACATAAAGCTAAGAGTTATGAGAGTCAATATACAATTCTTCCAATCTTCTACTCTCATCATTCTCAATATGGTATCAGAGCTACAATGATCTAACGATCTGCTCCGTTCCTGTTTTTCTTTTATCTTCTTCAAGCTACAAAGCTTCTTTATTTATTTTCAAGCCATTGAGCTTCTGTTAAGCTATATGCTTCCACCATTCATGTTCATGCGAACCTATGAATCTAAGCCATGCGCCTTTTGTTATTCAAGTCTACTATAGACCTCTGAATCCAAGCCTAGTGCTTCTTTATATTCATGCCTCATTTTTATCTTTATAGTTCTTAAGTCATTGTGGTTTCACTTCCAAAATCAAAGCTTAATGCTTCTTGTTTTGTTTTTCTTAAAGCCATGGAGCTTCTTATTATTCATGTCTCCAAAGACCTCTGAATCGATTTCTTCTTTTGAAAAAAAAAAAACATAAAATAAAAAGGTTTTGTTACCATGCCAAAGCTTCCTACCATCATCCAAGCTCATCAAACGACCCTCTGAATCTATGAATCTATAAGCCCTGAGCTTCTATTCTCTTTTTCTGAGCCAAGGTGCTTCGTCTCCAACCGTCTCACGATGTCAAAAACACAAATCTTATGTCGTCCGGTCTCTCAGTCACACATGACTGCAACATTCCTCCGTATCCGCTACCACAGTTACTGAATCTGCCGCATTCCCAGCCACAGATCATTGGATCTCGGCCTCTCTTCATCTCCATTATGAGATCTCTTCCCCACCAATGAAAAAAAAAAAAGCCTCAAGCTTCTAGCCATCATTGCGATCTCCCTCAGTCTTGATCTATTCTTGGTCAATCTCAAGCCTAGCTTCAGTTGTCACTTCATCACCGCCTTGAGCTTGAGGGAGCGTATAGAAGGATCTTGAAGATATCAGAGTATATCATAATTATGATAAATATATTATGTAGTTATTATTTAGATTTTCATATATTTGTATTTATCATAGATTAGGAAATCATAGTAGTATATAAACATGTGTAACATAAAGCTAAGAGTTATGAGAGTCAATATACAATTCTTCCAATCTTCTACTCTCATCATTCTCAATAATATCTTTATTTGGGCTCCACTTTTATAGCCATATGACTAATTATGTGTGTTCTTCTTCATTTGATTCAGATGTGCAGTTTATACATATATATTCCCCATGTCTATATATATATATATCATGTATTTCTTGGACTAATACTTAATTATACATCTAAGAAGAAACCAATCAAAGCTTGTGCCGTAATATATCCAAGTAAATGTACAACGTTGAACGTGGTTGTTTTTCTCTATGCTAGCAGATGTTGTTTATAGTTTCTTTAAATAGATTAGTGGTTCTAGATTTAATTATTTGATTTTGGGCAAAAATTGCAAAAAAATGTGTTAATCGATGTAGACATTATATAAGAAAAGTCATGATGAATTCGTATGGACTGATTTATTGTTACCTATATAGATGCTATTAACCAGCAGTCAAAAGACATTGTAGTATGTACAACTTTGAAAGATACTGAGGCGAATCTTTACTTAGAATCAAATAAACTACATTTTAATACTTTGTTGCTAGAAGATGCACGTCCTATATTTAAATCTCAGATATAAAAGATTTAATTACATATATAGTTTTTTAAACGAGATATAAAGATGTAGATTTTAATTTCTCTGTTTGATCATCAGCACGTGGAAGACGATCGAACGTTACCGCAAGTACACAAAAGATCATGAAACCAATAACCATGACTCAGAAATCTACGTCCAGGTTTGTTACCAAACTATTTTGGTCTATATATATATGTCATAGATATTTACATGGTTCATGATTTTTATTTTTATTTTTTACTTCCCATGGCTTACTAAAACTAAATCTTGTCATATATATCAGCACTTCGTACAATGTAGAACAATTAATGTGACTTTAAATGATGACATGTTCAACAGTTTAAAACGCTGATATAATTGTTTTACTTCTATTACGTCCTATGGTTTCATATCGTTGGCGTTATGTAGCGATTGGAGGAAGAAGCTAGCCACATGAACACAAAGATTGAACTCCTTGAATTTCAAAAGCGGTATCATGTCTTAGCCTTTCTTTTCCTTATTGTTGCCACCTTTTTGATTGTTTATTTCACTTGTAGTGCTATTAATATTTACGTTTACATCATAAAGGTATTTTTTCTTGTTTGCACACAAAGGTTTTCTTAATGAACCCATTATCTTAGCATTGTAAACTTGGGCACCAAATGCAAACATAGAGAAGGAAACCCTTTCCGTATAAGTTTAATGTATGTGGTTTATAGCTACAAAAAAAATATTTTATGAGTATAGAAACTGTAAGATATAAAATAATAAGAGTATACACTAACGCAATATAACTTTATTAGAAACAACCGAAACCTAGTTATCTTGTTGGCGGAATTGAAGATTTGATAGTTAATAAATGCCAATATATAACTAGTATTGGAGTTGAATGAATATATATATAGTTTTGAGTTTTAACTGATGGTAGCATATTTTACAATTAGTCTAAAATTTATATATATATATAAAAAACTTAGTATACTGTGCAAGTTACAATCTGCAGTGGTGGAAGATAGAACCAAGAATAAAAATAGTTTCCATATCAAATAAAAGAGCTATAATGGAGTTTTAACATAATTATGCAGTCATACACTCCCTTTTGCGTGTGTATAGGAAGCTACTAGGTCAAGAACTTGCTTCTAGTTCTCTAGAAGAGCTTCAAGAAATTGATAGTCAACTCCAAAGAAGTTTGGCCAAGGTCCGAGCAAGAAAGGTAATTTTTCATCACTATATTGGCATATATATGATGATGCTACAAATACAATGCAAATATATATATATACATGCATGTTGAAATGAATATTTTTTTTTTCCATCTCAACCGTGTAGTTATTAACCTCATTTACAAATAACAACATGGACACGGAATTTTTTGCTGTGATTTAGTCACATGTCTAAATAACTTTATCAACATCGTTCCAGAGTTATGTGTAATTTCTATATTAGTTTTTTTCTTTATCATGGAAATGAAAAGAGTTGGAATGTTTATAGGCGCAATTGTTCAGGGAGCAGTTGGAGATGCTAAAAGCAAAGGTGCAATGCCATATGTTATGTTAATAATGTGTGTGTATATATATTTTCATTTATTAGCATTGTCTATAAATGTGAGATAACATTTTCGTTTCAGGAGAAACAATTGTTAGAAGAGAACGTCCGGTTACATCAAAAGGTAATTCATCTCTCTTTACGTTTCGTATATATAATCATTTCAAAGAAAAGTGAATTTTTCACTTTTTTTGTTTTTTTTTTGAGAACGGGGTATTTTCATCTGGTTGTGCTTACAATTTATTCAAATGTAGAAAATTAAAACATATGATCTCAGTACCAATTTCATTTCATATTTTCCCTTTCTAGAGATTAATTATAAATATATATGAAGCACCTTTGTGTGGTTGACTCAAATGCAATGTATGTTATGAACAGACTGTTATAGATCCATGGAGAGGGTCGATTGATCAGCAAGAGAAATTCAGAGTCATAGATCTGAATTTGGAAGTAGAAACTGATGTAGCCATCGGCTTGCCAGAGAAACACTGCAACTAAGATTATCTTATATGTTGTTTCACGAAAACAGTATATTCATCATCAAGTCTGTAAAATTCTTCAATAAATTGCGAGGTAAAGATTTGTAATATTATCTTATGATTTTAATCCTTACACAACTAATAAGAGAATGCAATCTATATTCAAAACCCTTCAATTAGCCTATAGCTCATATTATACCGGTAAATGGTCTCCAAAGGAGCATCTGTATGCCCTTATTCGTCAAAGTATGGAACATAATGTCCATGCAGGCCTGACTCTAAGATGTATAATGTTAAAAACGACTAATCATAATATAATATTTTAGGGGTAATATATAAGCGAATGTTTTATATCTGGAGACTGGAAAAGTTCCAAAAGAGAAAGCAAGAGTCGAGAGATGTCTAAGACAAGAGAGATCCTCCAACATTAGTCATATCTATAGTTTTTACACAAACCAATATCATAAAGGTAATATGTCAATGGGCCTAAGATATTGGGCTAGTCTAAACACTTCATTCTTTAAGGGTCATCGCTCTTAGGCCTCCAATAATAGGCACCTTTATTGGCATGGATTTTAAAGGAAATGAAATTTCTGATGGAAGCAAACAGAGTTGTACTCTTGGACGGATCTCCGAGTTCGGCACCACCGTGAACACCGTCGTCTGTCGTCGGCGAAACGCTCCACCACATCAACTCCCTTCTTGGTTCACAAGTCGCTGTCACGTCTCTTTCGTTGGTTGAGAAGTCACAGAAAATGTAATGCACAAATACGTTTGGCAAATCACATATCGGGCAAACATAAAGAAAATAAAACGTTCATGTACTATAATTAAAAGCCTTAGACATACACATATGTAAAGTTGTGTTTCTAAAGTCAAGTAACAGACGAATTACGAGCTGTACTAAAAAGAATAGAGAAGTTGCAAAAATACATAAACGTACGTCACTTTTTGTTTTCTATGACTAGTTCAAACTTGCCAGATAAATTATGTTCACATCACTTTACTGAATTTGACATGCATTCTGCTAATCACTTTACCATTTTACAATTGAAACGGATAGTCCAAGTCAATTATGGCTTAAGATAGATCATTCACTTATGAAGAAAGTGTAACTCGTGATTTAATAATTTTATCCTCACTATTATTCAAATAACACAAAATCGATAGGGGGGTAACAAAAGAGCTTCCCCTTTGAGTTGTTCATAGAGAAGAAGAAAAAAAAAGAAAACACATAACATATTTTGCCACAGCAAGAAAACAGTAGTAGTAGTTTTGATCATTGGTTTAGAGTTTTCACCATCTCAGGCCTCTGCCACCACCACACATTACAAATCTTTTTTCTATCATTAATCTGTATAATTTGCTTTCTCTATAACTTGAAACCAGATCACCTGAATAAAATCACTATTTAAACCACTAAACATGCATTTCACAACATTAGAGTGTATATAGAAATGTCCATGTCAAGTACCTAAAGAGAAAACGAAAAATGTCTAACAAAAGAGAGCATCCAATATTCATCTTTATTTATGGATTTTTACAATACTCTTGAGCCTCTAATATTTTTGCTTATTTATAATTTTTCCACAAACCAATACATAAAAGTAATCTATATTGGGCTGCTGGCCTCTACTATAAGCTTTCTGATGGAAGCAAACATAATTTCAGGATTGTTAAGATCACCTTGAACAGCCTCAACCATATCAACTCCCTTCTCCTTCATCAACTTTGCCACATCTCTCTGCCTACCTCCACTCACCATCACCATCACCTTCCATCCCGAACGTCCCATTGCCTTCATTATCTCCGGTTCATCTCTCACGGTCGGATTCGAATACTCGTGATCCCGGTTAGCTCCCACAGGGAGACAAAGCTTCCAGCAAAGCTCTCCAACTGCCTGATCGTTCACGTTCACGTGTCTAAGCTCAGACTCGCCTCCGAAGAACGGATGGTGTAGGATCAACCCACGGATACTCAACGGCCTCAGATCAGCGAAAACGTATCTAATCCCGACGTTGTAAGCCAAATTACCACCAGCGTTTGACCCCATGATGTACATGTAGATGTTATAAACTGATAATATTATTGACATCGTATGATGAGTATTTATACAGAGAAGACCTTCTAGATAAGGTCGTATGATTCTAAGATAGTCTTAAACTTATACTTATCTTAATATACAAGAGTTATCTATAATAATTAGATGTATATCCTACACGCCCCCTCAAGATGGACGTCTTCCAGCAAGTCCAATCTTGACAGTAAGATCATGAAACCTTGTCCGTGGGAGAGGTTTGGTTAAGGCATCAGCTAGTTGGTCAACAGAGCTGATGTGAGACACCCGTAGTTGTTTGGCTTGAACAAGTTCCCGAACAAAGTGGTAGTCAAGTGCCAAGTGTTTCATACGAGAGTGAAACACAGGATTTGCACTCAAGTAAGTTGCTCCCACATTATCACAGTACAAGACTGGTGTTGTCTTAATAGGGACACGGAGCTCCGATAGCAGCGACATGATCCACTTGAGTTCCGATGCAGCTTCTGTAAGACTTCTATATTCTGCCTCGGTGGATGACCTAGCAACGCCTTGCAGTTTCCTTGAGCACCACGAGACTGGTTGTTTGCCTAAGTAAACAATGTAAGCCATAGTGGAAGTATAATCATCACGATCCCCTGCCCAGTCAGCATCCGAATAAGCGTGTAAGGTGAGTGGTGTAGAGGCAGAGAAGAAGATGCCCTTATGAGCTGTACCCGCAAGGTATCTTAGTAGACGTTTCACTGCTTCAGCATGGACTGTTGTTGGTCGGTGCATGAACTGGGACAGTCGATTGACCGTGAAAGCAATATCTGGCCGTGTCAAGACTAAATATTGAAGACTGCCAACTGTGGAACGAAAATCTGTTGGATCATCGAGCACAACACCATCAGAGACTGTAAGATGCTCAGTGGAACACATTGGTGTAGACACAGGTTTTGCATTTGTCATCTTTGTCTTAGCGAGGAGATCAGTGATGTATTTTGTTTGTGTAAGAAGGAGACCAGAGGATGTGCGAGTTGCTTCCATGCCAAGGAAGTAAGAAAGCTCACCAAGATCCTTTAACGAGAACTTTTGTGCAAGGAGACCAATGACATGAGAGACTGCATTCTTGTTATTGCCAGTGACAATGATATCGTCGACATATATCAGAATGTAAAGAACAAGAGATCCGGCACAGTAGATGAACAGAGACGCATCCGCAAGAGAGTTAACAAAACCAGTAGCAATAAGGAAGTCACGCAAGGCATTGTACCAAGCTCGGGGAGCTTGCTTGAGGCCATAGATTGCCTTGCGAAGACGACAGACGTGATCTGGATTGTCTTTGTCAACAAACCCTGGTGGTTGCATCATATAAACTTCTTCATTTAAGTCTCCTTGTAAAAACGCATTGTTCACGTCTATTTGTTGAAGTGGCCAGTTGTGTGCAACAGCAACAGCAAGAACAGATCGTATTGAAGCATGCTTGATGACTGGACTGTAAGTTTCATGAAAATCAATCCCTGGTCTTTGGTGATATCCCTTAGCAACCAAGCGTGCTTTAAAACGTTCAACTGAGCCATCAGGACGACGTTTGATACGGTAAACCCATCGACACCCTACTATGTTTCTGGCCAGAGAACGAGGAACAAGATCCCAAGTTCGATGAATAGCCATTGCATCATATTCATTACTCATAGCAAGTCTCCATCGCTTGTCTTTAAGAGCCTGTCCAAGATTGAGTGGTTCGATTTCAGGCAAGATGGCTGCAAGACCATACTTCTGGTTCGGCTTCTTGATGTTGTTTTTGGAGCGAGTGATCATTGAATGGGTGTTAGAGGCTGGAACAGGTGCAAGTGTTGTGTCTGAAGCAGGAGGAGTTGTTGCTGTTGATACATCCGTTGATGAAGATGTATGTGTTGCTGGCGCTTCTGGTAAGTTGTTGTTGTTAGTTGCATCTTGTGGTAAAGGGTCTACGATCGGAGGAGGGGGTGCTGCAGGTGACAAACTGAATACAGGAGCAAGAGAAGCTGAGGAGGAATATGTTGGATCAACAGTTTCAAAAGACAGAGAGCTAGTTAGAGAAGAAGCAAGTTTTGAAAAAGGAAAAACCGACTCATGAAATAAAACATGACGAGAAATATAGACCCGTGAAGTTGAAACATCGAGGCAGATAAAAGCACTTTGAGTTAAGGAATAACCCAGAAATACACATGGCTTTGAACGTGGACTGAATTTGTTGATCCCATATGGCCGGATCCAAGGGTAGCATAAGCATCCAAAAACTCGTAGCTTGTTGTAGTTTGGTGTTGTCTTGAAGAGAATTTGGAAAGGAGACGTGTTGCCAAGTGATGGTGAAGTGAGGCGGTTGATAAGATAGACCGCAGCTGCAAAAGAGTAACTCCAATAGGTGGTCGGGATTCCAGCGTGTTGAAGGAGAGTTAGTCCGGTTTCGACAATGTGGCGATGTTTTCTTTCTGAGATTCCATTATGCTCAGGAGTGTGCGGTGGTGATGTGTGATGGGCAATGCCTTTGTTAGCAAGGTAAGGTCGGAGACTGAGAAACTCGCCCCCATTATCAGAGTACAGCATTGTTATCTTTGTTTTGAATCTGTTTTCCACCAGAGCCTGAAACTGAGGAAATATGTGAGCCACTTGTGACTTGGTTTTCATTGGGAACAGCCATGTGTATCTGGTAAAATGATCTATGAAGACCACATAGTACTTATAGCCATCGATAGAGTGAGTAGGAGATGTCCAAACATCACTAAAAATTATTTCAAGAGGTTGTGTTGAAAACAGAGTTGTGTTTGCAAAAGAAAGTTTATGAGTCTTATTAGTAAAACATGAATTGCAAGGAAAAGAAGACAAAGTAGAGACTGGTAAACTAAAACTAGAAATCATATGAGAAAGTGTTTGAGAGTTGGGATGACCCAAACGTGAATGCCAGTTTGAGCGAGACGTTTTGATACATGATAAAGCAAACGGAGAGTAAGAGGAAGGGAATGATTCAGTTGGCCACTCGTAGACACCTTCACTGGCTTTGCCGGTTACCAGTGTGTCCCCCGTTCGTAGATCCTTCACCTGAAATGCAGAAGGACACAATTGAACCATGACATTGTTAGTTTTGCAGAGTTTGTTGACTGATATGAGATTCTTTTTCATTGCAGGGACACACAACACATTAGTAAGAGAAAGAGAACGATGTGGAGAATAGAGTTTAGCAGAACCAGTGTGAGTAATCTGAAGGCCTGCACCATTGCCTATAGTAACATCATCTCCTCCTTGATATGGTGTGTGAAGTGAAAGGTTTCCAAGGTCTGCAGCTATATGGTGAGAAGCACCACTGTCAAGCAACCATGGAGCTGAGTCATATGGAGTTGAGGTTGTGTAGTGAGCTTGCTGATTCCATTGTGGAGAGGGAAGCATTTGTGGTTGTGGTGTACGCCATTGTTGTGGATGCATTGGTGGTGCTGGTGCTCTAAATTGTTGAGTCATTGAAGACGTTGTGAACTGGGAACATCGACGGGCACTGTGACCTTGTACGCCACAAATTTGACACTTCCCTAGGTAGCCGCGACCTTTGTATCCACCTCGTGATTGTTGTTGGCCTCGGAAGAATGGTCGTTGTTGATGTTGAGATGAAGCATGAGCTGGATTTGCTGTAACAGGAATGGAGGGACTAGAGGTTTCTTCTGTTAATGCCAGAGAATTTTCTCTGTTAATGAGCTTTTCATGAAGCTCATCTAGTGTGATGGGAGTATCCCTGCCATTGACCATCTCAACGACTGGCCTGTAATCATCACTAAGACCATCAGTGATGATGTCTAGGAGATCTTCATGTTCAAACGGAGAACCAAGAAGTGCAAGTTGATCAGCTTTGGTGATGATACCACGCATGTATTCACTGATCGAGAGGGTCCCTTTGCTGGTTTTTCTGAGTTGTTGTTTGAGCAATTTGACGTGTCCTCTAGTTGGTTTTCCAAAGGTGCTATGGAGAATTTGCCATATTTCACGAGTTGTGGTTGCACGAGCTACGATTGGTTGAATCGGTAGAGTTAATGTTCCCATTAAGGAGCTGTAAAGCATCCTATCTTGTCTTTTCCAGATGGGAAGGAGTGGATTTGGTTGAGAATCACCTTCGTTGTTGACAATTGTTGCTGGTGGTGTTTTATCATCATCTTCAATGAAACAATGGAGATCATGTGCCTCAAGGAAAGCACGGATCTGAATACGCCAGGTAAGAAAATTTGTTGTTGTAAGTTTCGTGATTCCTCCCATGTTGAGAGAGATCAGAGAGGTCTTTGCATCAGTTGGATTAAAGACAAGAGCCATTGCGGCTGTGTTTGTATTTTCGTTGGACATGTTTGTCGAAGAGAAAAGATGAAATAAAAATAAAAATAAAAGATTTGTTAGATCAGAAGAGCTCTGATACCATGTAGATGTTATAAACTGATAATATTATTGACATCGTATGATGAGTATTTATACAGAGAAGACCTTCTAGATAAGGTCGTATGATTCTAAGATAGTCTTAAACTTATACTTATCTTAATATACAAGAGTTATCTATAATAATTAGATGTATATCCTACAGTACACGTTAGAGAGATCTGCATGAGAGTTGATCCACGCGTCTTCCGAGTTTCTTAGCCACTCAAGCGCGTCCTCTCCGTCGTCGTAAGCCACGGGGAGTTTAAACTCGGGAGCTAGACGGTAAGAAGCTGACGCGACGACCACGTTGAGCTCATGCGCCATAAGGTTGCAGAAGTCGTGGAAGAGTTGAAAGTCGACGCTGCATGTGATGAAACCTCCAGCGTGGAAGTAGAGAATGAGAGGGAGTTTTTGAGATGAACGTAGTAGTTTGGTACTTGGGACGTAGAGACGCATCCACGTGGAGTTTTTTTGGCTTACGATGATGTCTTTGGATACGACGGGGTTTTGTGGAGATGGTTCAGGTGTGGCGGGGGCGCAGGGTAATCTGGTGGGGTCGCGAGTGATGGAGCCATTTTGGTTCTTTATGATGCCTATGAGAGCGTAAGGATCTGAGTCTGGAGATGATTCAGACATATCTGTTGTCTTTTTGGGTTCTAATAAGTCTTCTGGTTTTTGTTGTATGAAACTGATTCTTCAGTCTTTGTCTGAGTTTTTATAGGCAATAATCTATACTACTACCTCCGTTCCTGAAAGTAGAATTTTCTGGATTTATTTTTTGTTCCATAAAGATAGATTTTCTATATTTTTAAGGTAATTTTGTATACTTTTAAGAAGCATTAATTATGAATATTTGAATTGACTGAATTTTATTGGTGGATATTTATTAAAAAGTGGGTAGAAAAACAAATAATAAATGTAACTATGAACATTTATTATATTTCTTAATATGCGTAAATAGTCTAAAAAATCTTACTTTCGGGAACGGAGGTAGTATTATTTAAGAGTTTGCTTAGTTGTCATATTCTTCATAATTTTAGATAATCTTTTTACTTATTTTTCATATTTTAATAATTTCATATATAACAAAAACGAATTATATTAGTAAAATTATAATTTTAGAAAATAAGTTGATTCTTTTATATTAGATTGTTATTTTGAAAATATATTGTTCTATTAAAAAATTAATAAAATCATATTTTTAGAAAATAAGTTGATTCTTTTATATTAGATTGTTATCTGTGTTAAAAAAAGATTGTTTTCTTAAAATATATTTTTTCTATTATTAAATTTAAGTGAATTTGTTGATTGATTTGTAACTTCTTTGTGATTGAAAGGTAATTTTCTTATTTTTCATGTTTTTAATAATATCATATTTATTTATAATATAATAAACAAATACATAATAATAATATTTTACTTTTACAAAATAAGATAACTCTTATGTATTATATTATTATCTTGAAAATCGATTTACTATTAGAGAAATTAAAAATTAAAATATACAAATTATAATTAAATATAAATCAGGCAACATCAATTTCTCCATGGTTTTAGGTGATTTGTCTTATTTGTTATTTTTAATAATTTCATAAATAATTTATTATAAATGAAATTAATTTAGTATTAAAATTTTAGAAAATAAGATAATTATTATGTATATTTTTATCTTAAAAATATATTTTTTATTATAGAATTTAAGGGAATTTGCTAATTTATAACTTCTCAACAATTATGTAGTTTTGTTTCTTTGTCATGTTTTCAATAATTTCAAATATAATTTATTATATCATAGAAACAAATTTCTATTAATAATATTATATTTTTAGAAAACAAGATACTTCTTATTTATTATATTGTTATCTTGAAAATATATTTTATATTCTAGAAATTAAAAATTAAGATATAAAAATTATAATCTATACTATTATTTGAAAATTAAATTAGTTGTTAACTTCTCCATGATTTTAGATAATTTTACTTATTTGTCCTATTTTAATAATTTTATGTATAATAAAATGAACTATATTTTAAAAAATAAGTTGATTCTTTTATATTAGATTGTTATCTTGAAAATATATTTTTCTATTGTAAAATTATTAATATTATATTTTAGAAAATATCTTGATTCTTGTATATTATATTGTTATCGAGAAAATATTTTTTTCAATTATTAAATTTAAGTGAATTTGTTGATTGATTTGAAACTTCTATGATTGTAAGCTAATTTGCATTTTTTGTCATGCTTTAATAATTTCATATGTATATATTATAGAATAAAAATATATAATAATAATATTATACTTCTAGAAAATAAGATAATTTTTATGTATTAGTATATAATTATCTTGAAAATCTACATCCGTGCAGGTGTCACAGGTTCCTCCAGAAAGTTGTCTATTATAGAAATTAAAAAATTAAAAATTAAGATAAAATTATAATTAAATATAAATTAAACAATGCTGATTTGTCAATTTTCCATGGTTTTAGGTAATTTTTATTATTTATCAATTTTCAAACAATTTCATATATAATTTATTATAAATAAACTTAATTTAATCTTACATTTTTAGAAAATAAGATAATTCTTATGTATTAGAGTATTATTTTGAAAATATATTTTCTATTATAGAATTTAAGTGAATTGCTGATTTGTGACTTCTCCATACTTATGCAGTTTTGTTTATTTTTCATGTTTTTAAATTTTATAATTTATTATATAATAGAAACAAATTTCTATTAATGATATTAATTTTTTATAAAATAACATACTTATTATGTATTATATTTTTTCCTTGAAAATCTATTTTTATTACAGAAATTAAAAATTAAGATATAAAAAATATAATTAAATATAAGTCAAGCAAAATATTTATATAAATATATGTTTTGAAAGTATTCTGCTATGTGAGTGTTGTCATTTACAATCAATTTGAAAACATAAATCATAATTTCTTATATTGTTTTTGATTTAGTAAAATATAAAATAATAAGTAACTGTAAGAAAATTATACCCGCATATACGGATAAAACACCTAATAAATTAGTATTTAAATATTTGAATTTATTTTATCTTGAAAAGCTTGAATATATGATGTATCTAAAATTTATATTTAGAATTACCGTGTAAACATTGACTTCTCTTTATTTGCTTGAAAAGCTTGAATAATAGTCTAATACGTTGTTTAGTGGGTCCGAAAGTTACCGAAATGAACTATTTGTTTTCGTAATTATATTATAAAAGTTGGAGTTGGGTTGAGAGAAAATTCTTTTGAATGTTATTACAGTCAATGAAATGTTTACTTTTTGTTAAAATGCCAACTAACAAATCATAGTTTGCATTAGCACTGATATCATTTTTATATTTGATGTGAATGTTTTAACACAATTTACTTGATGAAATATTCTAATATAACTGAAATGGAGAAAGAGTGAGACTAATGAATGATTTAAGACAATTTACGTGATGAAATATTGTAGTATAACTGAATTAAAGTAATAATGAGACTAACTATATAACCAACGACAATGACATTGCGAGAGGAGAGAAAACTTTGTCTTCTATGCTTTTTATTTTTGTACACTAGTGTAACTGAATTAAAGAAAGAATGAGACTAATTACAGAGATTTATTATGGGTTCACAAGTCGTTGTCACATCTCTTTATTGGTTAAGAAGTCACAGAATATTTAATGTCAAAACTAATTTGAAGTTAGGCAGAATCATATATCAGAAAACCATAATAATAAAGCGTTAGATTTACGCACATGTATAGAATTGTGTATATAAATTCAAACACACAGAAGAATAACCAGCTACAAAAATAATAGATAAGTTGCAAAAATACATAAGTGTTACGTAAGTAAATTTTGTCTTTTAATGACTAGTCCTGCAAGATAAAATATGTCACATCCTCCAGATCACATCAATTTCACAAAAACATTCTGCTGATCTGTTTACCGTTTGACCAAAGTTAAAATGAATAGCAGTTTAACTGTAATTATACCCTATGAAAGATCATTCACTAAAAATAATGTATAACTGATGATGATTTAATAATTTTACCATCATTATAGTTCAAATTACACAAAACTGATATTGGAAAAACAAAAGATTTCCCTTGAGTTATTCATAAACGTTACGGGCAGAAGATGAAATGAAGTTTCGGATAGAACCAAACAGAGTTTGACTCTTCGACGGATCACCGAGCTCAGCACTGTGAACATCGCCGTCACTATATTAGTATATATGACGATGACACAATGCAAATATATATATATACATGTTGAAATGATTTTTTTCCCATCTCAATCGTCTTGTTATTAACCTCATGTAGAAATAAATCCTTGGACACGGTTTTTTTTTTGCAATGATTTAGCGACATATCTCAATAATTTTCGACATCGTTCCAGACTGATGTGTAATTTATATATGTGTTTTTATCATGGAAATGAAAATAGTTGGAATGTTTATAGGCGCACTTGTTCATGGAGCAGTTGGATCAGAAGCTAAAAGCAAAACGTATATATATATGGTTTTGTTTATTAGCATTGTCTATAAATCTAAATGTGCTTCGCCAAACAATTGTTAGAAGAGAACGTCCGGTTACATCAAAACATAATTCATCTCTCTTTACGTTTCGTATATATAACCATTTCAAAGAAAAGTGAGATTTTCTTTCACCTAGTTTTGCTTACAATTTATTCAAATGTAGAAAATTAGCACATATGATCTCAGTACCAATTTCATTTCATATTTTCCCTTCCTAGAGATTAATCAATAATAATTTAGGAATAATAAGCTAATGTTCTATATTGGTATATCAAGCTCCAATTTTATTCATATATATAGTTTATGCTAAATATTAATGGGCCTGCGATATTGAGCTAGTATCTTTTAAGGGTCATAAGCTATTGGGCCGTTAATATAAGCGTCCTTTAATGAAAAACGTAACGGTGGAGGGGAGGAAATGAAGTTTCTGATGGAAGCAAACAGAGTTGTACTCTCGGCACCACCATCATCGCCAGTGAAACGCTCCACCACAACAACTCCCTTATTCTTAAACAAATTCGCCACATCTCTCTGCCTATCTATCAGCAGCAAATCTTCATCTCCAATCACCATCACCTTCCATCCCAACCGTTCGATTCTCCTCATAACATCATCAGGTCCAACGTCTCCAACTCCCACCGTTGGATTCGAATACTCGTGATCGCGGTTTTCTCCGTCAGGGAGACAAAGGTTCCAGCAAAGGTCTGTGAGAGCAAGCGGAAAAACCTGATGGTCCACGTGTCTGAGCTCAGACTCGCACCGCTCTTCGCCCCCGAAGAGCGGTGCGTGTAAGATGAGTCCACATATACGTAACGGGCTAAGATCCGCGAATGCGGATCCTAGCCCGACGTTGTAGGCCAAGTTACCACCAGAGTTTGTCCCCATGAGGAACACATGAGAAATATCGGCGTAAGATTTGATCCACTCGTGGGGGGAGTCTCTAAGGCACTTAAGCGCGTCGACTCCGTCCTCGTAAGCCGCCGGGAGTTTAAACTCCGGCGCTAGACGGTACGAAGCTGACGCCACGACGACGTTGCACTCACGCGCCAGACGGTTGCAGAACTCGTGGAAGAGTTTGAGGTCGAAGCTGCATGTGATGAATCCTCCTCCGTGGTAGTAGAGAACGAGAGGGAGTTTTTTAGACGAAACGCTGTCGTTTAGTGCGGTAGTGGGGACGTAGAGACGCATCCATGTTGAGTTTGAGGGGTTTACGAGAACGTCTTTGGATATGACTTGCGGGAAGGGATCAGGTGTGGCTGGGACGCGGGGGAATCTGGTGGGGTCGCGAGTGATGGAGCCATCTTGATTCTGTATGATGCCCATGAGAGCGTAAGGATCAGGGACTTGAGATGGTTCGGACATATCTGTTGTTGGCTTTTGGATTCGAAGTCTTTTGTTGTTGTACTTGTATGAAACTGATTCTTCAGTCTTGTTCACCTTTTATAGGCAATAAATATATTAGTAATTAAATATTTGAATTTACTTTATCTTGAAAAGCTAGAATATATCTAAAACTTGTATTTAGAATTACCGTGTAAATATTGACTTCTTTTTTTTTTGCTTGAAAAGCTTGAATAATAGTGTAATGCTTTGTTTAGTGGGTCTGAAAGTTACCGAAATGAATTCTTTGTTTTCGTGATTATTATAAAAAGAATTGGAATTGGGTTGAGAAAAAAACTCTTTTGAAGTTAATTGCAGTCAATAAAATGTTTAGTTTTTGTTAAAATGCAAACTAATAGCAGAACAGAGATCACAGTTTGCGTTAACACTGATATCATTTTTATATTTGATGTGAATGATTTAACACAATTTACTTGATGAAATATTGTAATGTAACTGAACTGGAGAAATAATGAGACTAATGTGAATGATTTAACACAATTTACTTGATGAAATATTGTAGTGTAACTGAACTAAAGAAAGAATGAGACTAACTATAGAACAACCAACGACAATGACATTGCGAGGGGGAGAAAACTTAGTCCTCTATCCTTTCTTTTTTTGTGCATTAGTGTAACTGAATTAAAGAAAGAATGAGACTAACAGCGACAATGACATTGTAAGAGGAGAAAACTTAATTCTCTGTGCTTTCTCTTTTTGTGCACTAGTGTAACTGAATTAAAGAAAGAATGAAACTAAGTACAGAAGCAACAACAATAACATTGCCAGGGCGTAAACTTTTAGAAGAGAACGTCTGGTTACATCAAAAGGTAATTCATTCTCTTTACGTTTCGTATATATAGTTACTATTGGAGTTCAATGAATATATATACACTTTTCTTTTACTGATGGTATATATAATTCGTTACTATAAGGCTACTGTTTGTATATATATTTAAACTTCGTATACTGTCCAAGTTACAATCTGTAATGGTCATAGACCAAAAATACAAATAGAGTATATATAAAATGACAGAAATATATGATGGAGTTTTAACAAAACTATGCAGTCATACACTTCTTTTCACTTAGTTATGGTTACAATTTATTCCAATGTAGGAATTACAACATATTATCTGTATACCAGTTTCGATTCATATTACCTTTTTTAGATATAAATGTGTATGATGCTATTTTTGTGTGGTTGAGTCAAATGCAATCTATGTCATCAACAGACTGTTATTGATCCATGGAGAGGGTCGATTGATCATCAAGAGAAATTCAGTGTCATAGATCTGAATTTGGAAGTAGAAAACACTGCAAATAACCTCATATGTTCTTTAACCAAAACAGTATAATATTTTCTGTTTGTATATTCGTCATTATATCTGTAATTCTTCAATAAATTGCGAGGTAATGATTTGTAATATTATCTTATGATTTTAATCCTTACACAACTAATAAGAGAATACAATTTATATTCAAAACCTTTCAATTATTATTTATTAATATAAACATTGATAGTGATATAACTTTGCATAATAAAGATAATCATTGCTCTAACCCAAAGTGCAAGAAAAACATTCTTTCAAAACTCTCATCAGATATGTAACAATGACATTTTTATGGTTAGATTAGTATGAATTTGATCAACATATGATTACTGGAAAAAATAATTATTTAGAATTAATTAATATTAATATTTAATAATATGATAGAGTGGGTTATTAATATTATAGATATTTTATGATTATAGTTTTTACAGGTCATTTTAACAATTATGGAAAATATTTTATCAAGCATCAAATGAGTTGAATGAACATAATAAGTCATTTCTATAATATAAAATATCAAAATTAATTTGAACAACTATTTCAAATTTAATCATAAAATAAAATAAAATGAATTATGTACATATAAGTTTAGTGTGTTATGTGGGTTAATGTTTAAATAAAAACAAAATAATATTTTCATTTTTTTAAAAATATACAACTTATAAAAATTATAATTTAATAATTTATTGAAATATTGTAATGTAACTAAATTAGAGAAATAATGAGACTAATGTGAATGATTTAACACAATTTATCTGATGGAATATTGTATTGTAACTGAATTAAAGAAAGAATAAAACTAACTACAAAACTAATGACAATGACATTGTTGAGGGGAGAAAACTTAGTCTTCTGCGCTTTCTCTTTTTGTGCACCAAAAAAAGAGATCTTTTATGAGTTCACAAGTCGTTGTCATGTCTCTTTAATTTTTGGAACTAACCAATTAAATTTATATTAACATTAAAATGAATGAACTAAACAGTTATTTATTTTTTATTAATATAAACATTAATAGTGATATAACTTTGCATAATAAAGATAATCTTTGCTCTAACCCAAAGTGCAAGAAAAGATTCTTTCAAAACTCTCATCAGATATGTAACAATGACATTTTTATGGTTAGATTATTAAGAATTTTATCAACATATGTTTACTGGACAAAATAATTATTTAGAATTAATTAATATTAATATTTAATAATATGATAGAATTGTTTATTAATATTATAGACATTTTATGATTATAGTTTTTACAGGTCATTTTAGTAAATATGGAAAATATTTTATCAAGTATCAAATGAGTTGAATGAACATAATAAGTCATTTCTAATACATAAAATATCAAAATTAACTTGAACCCAGTTACACTATTTCAATTTTAATCATTAAATAAAATAAAATGAATTATGTACATATAAGTTTAGCATGTTATGTGGGTTAATGTTTAAATATAAACAAAATATTATTTTAAATTTATGTTAAATATAAAAATTAGAATTTAATAATTTATTGAAATATTGTAATGTAACTGAATTAGAGAAAGAATGAGACTAATGTGAATGATTTAACACAATTTATCTGATGAAATATTGTATCGTAACTGAATTAAAGAAAGATTGAAACTAACTAAAAAACTAACAACAATGACATTCTTGAGTGGAGAGAACTTAGTCTTATGTGCTTTCTCTTTTTGTGCACTAAAACAAGAGATCTTTTATGATTCACAAGTCGTTGTAATGTCTCTTTAATTTTTGGAGCTAACCAATTAAATTCATATTAACACTAAAATTAATGAACTAATCAATTTTATATTATTTTGTTAATTTAAACATTAATAGTGATATAAGTTTGCATAATAAAGATAATCATTGCTCTAACCCAAAGTGCAAGAAAAAATTATTTCAAAACTCTCATCAGATATGTAACAGTGACAGTTTTATGGTTGGATTATTA
Organism: Eruca vesicaria subsp. sativa; assembly: GCA_932364175.1. NCBI lineage: Eukaryota > Viridiplantae > Streptophyta > Magnoliopsida > Brassicales > Brassicaceae > Eruca > Eruca vesicaria. Next base: position 121,698 of record CAKOAT010565154.1, read on the forward strand.
AGAATTTGATCAATATATGTTTATTGGACAAAGTAATTATTTAGAGTTAATTAATATTAATATTTAATAATATGATAGAATGGGTTATTAATATTATAGATATTTTATGATTATAGTTTTTACAGGTCATTTTAACAAATTTGGAAAATATTTTATCAAGTATCAAATGAGTTGAATGAACATAATAAGTCATTTCTATTATATAAAATATCAAAATTAATTTGAACCAAATTACACTATTTCAATTTTAATTATAAAATAAAATAAAATGAATTATGTACATATAAGTTTAGTGTGTTATGTGGGTTAATGTTTAAATAAAAACAAAATAATATTTTCAATTTTTTTAAAAATATACAACTTATAAAAATTATAATTTAATAATTTATTGAAATATTGTAATGTAACTGAATTAGGGAAATAATGAGACTAATGTGAATGATTTAACACAATTTATCTGATGGAATATTGTATTGTAACTGAATTAAAGAAAGAATTAAACTAACTACAAAACTCACAACAATGACATTGTTGAGGGGGGATAACTTAGTCTTTTGTGCTTTCTCTTTTTGTGCACTAAAACAAGAGATCTTTTATGAGTTCACAAGTCGTTGTCATGTCTCTTTAATTTTTGGAGCTAACCAATTAAATTTATATTAACACTAAAATTAATGAACTAATCAATTTTATATTATTTATTAATTTAAACATTAATAGTGATATAACTTTGCATAGTAAAGATAATCATTGCTCTAACCCAAAGTGCAAGAAAAAAATTATTTCAAAACTCTCATCAGATATGTAACAGTGACATTTTTATGGTTAGATTATTAAGAATTCGATCAATATATGTTTATTGGACAAAATAATTATTTAGAATTAAATAATATTAATATATAATAATATGATAGAATGGGTTATTAATATTGTAGATATTTTATGATTATAGTTTTTACAGGTCATTTTAACAAATTTGGAAAGTATTTTATCAAGTATCAAATGAGTTGAATGAACATAATAAGTCATTTCTATTATATAAAATATCAAAATTAATTTGAACCAAATTACACTATCTCAATTTTAATCATTAAATAAAATAAAATGAATTATGTACATATAAGTTTAGTGTTATGTGGGTTAATGTTTAAATATAAACAAAATAATATTTTCAATTTTTTAAAAATAAACAAAATAATATTTTCAATTTTTTAAAAATATACAACTTATAAAAATTATAATTTAATAATTTATTGAACTATTGTAATGTAACTGAATTAGGGAAAGACTGAGACTAATATGAATGATTTAACACAATTTATCTGATGGAATCTTGTATTGTAACTGAACTAAAGAAAGAATGAAACTAACTACAAAACTAACAACAATGACATTCTTGAGGGGAGAAAACTTTGTCTTCTGTGCTTTCTCTTTTTGTGCACTAAAACAAGAGATATTTTATGAGTTCACAAGTCGTTGTCATGTCTCTTTATTTCATTGGTGGAGAAGTCGCATAAAACTCAATGTCAAATTTAATTTGAAATTTGGCAAAATCATATATCAGGAGGAACATATTAATAAAGATTTAAATTTTAGAATAGTGTTTTTTAAATTTAAACACACAGAAAAATTACTAACTATACTAAAAAGAATAGATAAGTTGCAAAAATACATAACCATAGGTAAGTAATTTTTGCCTTTCAATGACTAGCCCAATCTTGCAAGATCAATTATGTCACATCCTCTATATCAAATCAATTTCACAAATATTCTACTGATCCGTTTACTATTGTACCAAAATTGAAATTGATAGCAATTTAACTATAATTAAGAAAATTTATCATCATTATAATTAAAATTACACAAAACTGATATTGGAAAAACAAAACAAAAAATCTCCTCTAGAGTTATTCATACGAAGAAAAGAAGAAAACAAAAAAAAAGTAAAGATATTAAATATATTATGATTAAGTGATGATAAAATTGATAACTTTCTAAGGATGGTCCAAATTTTTTTTAAAAAAAAATCACACATGAAATAAGTCATGACTTCTATTTTAATAGTATATACTAGATTTTGACCCGCGCTCTAAAAGCGCGGGATAAGTTTTTGGTTAATTTTTCTAATTTAGGAATTACTATAATTTTTTTTTTTTAAAAATTAATATTTGAATTTTGACGCTTTTAATTAAAAGTAATTTATATTGTTGTCTTATAGTAATTTAGGTTGGATGTTTAGGTACCGGTACATTTTTTGGATTGGTTTAGTTTGAGTAATGTTAGATTGAGTTTGTATTTATATTTTTTTGAGTTATTTTGGTTTAGGTGTTTAGGACCAATGTAAGAACCAAATGTTTTCCGGATCAGTTCAATTCGAGTAATGTTGGATTCAATTTTCATTTATATTCTTTTTGTAAAACCTGAAATAAAACCGAATTATAAATAGTGTGAATTTGAGTCATGTTCAATCCAAAACTCTCAAAAAACTTTGAAAAATCGAATTAACCCCAAAAATCCAAAATGGTAGTTTAAGTAGCTAAGGAGGAAGAATGTTGGTGGCAAGGTTCTTGGATTCTTATACTGAAATTCGGTTGAGCTCAAAGTCAAAGAGGGTAGCAGAGTTTTTGATGCATTTCTCGGTTTGTTTTCTTAGATAATATGCCTATTTTGTTTGTTTTGCCACAAAAAACTTGTAGACTGTAATTTTCAGTTTAAAACTTGCCTCTTGAGCCAATTATCTATCTGAGACATTTTATCTTCACTTCATGAGACATTTCTTCCATCTTGTTTCGGTGGTTCATCATAATCAAATTTCTAATCAGATATTGTCAAGGCTATATACTTTTTAGTACATTATATTGTATAACTTATCTTTATATTACCAACAGACTGTAATATTTCATGTGCATAAATTAAAGTTACTCTAATAATTCAACCAAGAATTAATTTATTGTCGCGATATGTTTGGCGTACGGAATCATGTTCATGATAGTATACATGAACAACTGAAGTATGATTTAATTGAAAATATTTGGAACAAGTTTAGTAATGATGAAGATGTTTAATTATTGTATGCATACATTTAATCATTCAATAAATAAAAATTTTAAATTTAAATATTTAACAAACTAATTAATTTTTTATTTCTAAGAATTCTATAATGGAGAACACCATTGGAGGAACATTTGTGATTAGAATCTTTAACTATTCAAAAAAAAAAACAAAAAATATTAATCTAATGTTAAGGACTCCAATGGTGGGTAACACCATTGGATGTGCTCTAACTATAGACTAACATTCTGCTGATCCGTTACTATTTGACCAAAGTTGAAATGGATAGCAGAACTATAATTATACCCTATATATAAAAGATCATTCACTAGAAGAAAGTATAACTGGTGAATAAATAATTTTATCATCATTATAGTTGAAATAACACAAAACTGATACTGGAAAAACAAAAGATTTTCACTTGAGTTATTCATAAGAAGAAAACAAGTTGCAAATTTTGTCACAGCAAGAACGCAGTAGTGGTAGTGAAACTATAGAGAGTTTCAAAACCCTTCAATTAACCTATACCTCATTATACAAGTAAATGGTCTCCAATCGAACATCTATTTTCCTTGTTTCGTCCAAGTGTGGAACATTGGAGAACTCTCATGTTATTATAAATAATAAGAACATATTATAAGGATTTAAGTATAACTGTATTACTCTAAACTATTTCATGAGATTCATATTTATTATTTAACAAAACTCTTTGTATTATGCTGAATAAGTATTATAAATCTTTTTTCATCAATATGGATCTGGGTTCGAAGCCCGCTGGTCACTAAAGGTAAAATTTAAAATCTGGGTTCCCCCAACGTCTGGTGACCGAGGCGTACTCCGACCGATAATGTAGGCTGATACGGGCATTCACTGCTAGTCTGGATTGACTTTGGTGGGTGCCAAGATACACCGGATTATTCAAAAAAAAAAACTTGGAACGATCAACTAAGTAAAATCATAAATAAACTGTTATTTAGACTTTTAAACAAAACCGAGAGATGTCTAACCAAAAGAGAGAGAGCCTTTTGGGTTGCCAATATTATTCTTATTTATACATTTTCCACAAACCAATACATAAAGGTGATCTTTAAATGGGCATAAGATATGGGGCTGGACTCTGCCTCTTTATTTTATGGAAGTTTTTAAAAAACAAACCCTACTGGTGGAGAAGAGTAAATCAGACTTTTTATGGAAGCAAACATAGTCTCAGTCTTGTTAGGATCACCACTGTGACCATCGCCGTTGGTAAAATGCTCAATCACATAAACTCCGTTCTCCTTCATCAAATTCGCCACATCTCTCTGCCTATCTATCATCGCACCTCCTCCTTCTCCAGTAACCATCACCTTCCATCTAAACCCTGCCATTTCCTGCATTATCTCCGGTCCCTCTCCCATTCTCGGATTCGAATACTCGTGATCTCGGTCAGCTCCATCAGGGAGACAAAGCTTCCAGCAAAGGTCTGTGAGAGCAGGCGGAAAAACCTGATCGTTCACGTGTCTGAGCTCAGACTCGCACCGCTCTTCACCGCCGAAGAAGGGATCGAGTAAGATCAATCCACGGATACATAATGGAGTTAGATCTTCTTCGGTGAATCTAATTCCAACGTTGTAAGCCACGTTACCACCGGAGTTTGTCCCCATGAGGAACACATCAGAAAGATCTGCGTAAGATTTGATCCACCCCTTGTCGGGTGAGTTTTTAATCCATTTCAGAGCATACAATCCGTCATCGTACGCCGCCGGGAGTTTAAACTGGGGAGCTTGCCGGTACGAAGCTGACGCGACGACCACGTTGAGCTTAAGCGCCATAAGGTTGCAGAAGTGGTGGACTGGTTCGTGGTCATAGCTGTCGTTGACGAATCCTCCACCGTGGAAGTAGACAACGAGAGGGAGTTTCATGGACGAAACACCGCCGTTTAGTGCGGTAGTGGGGACGTAGAGACGCATATATGTTGACTTTGAGTAGTTCACCCTAAAGTCTTTGGATACAACGGCGTCAGGTGTGGGTGGGACGCGGGGGAATTTCGTTCGGTCGAAAGTGATGGTGCCATCTGGATTCCTTACTATGCCTAGAAGAGCGTAAGGGTCAGAGGCTTGAGATGATTCAGACATATCTGTTGTTGTCTTTTTTGGGTTCAGAGTCTTCTGTTGTGTATGAAACTTATACTTCTTCACTCTTGTCCCATTTTATAGTGCTAATTTGTGCCATATTATACTGATTAATCTATTCTGTTAAAATATAAGTCACAACTTCCATTCATGTATAATTTTTTTCTAAAAATGAACCTTTTCTAGGATATCATATTTGATTTTATTCTCATTAACTTAATAGCATATTAAGATATAACGTCTTATATGATCAACACATATAGCAGTTTCACCTATAAAATCTATTATATTAAAATAGAAGTCACAATTTCCATTTATGTGTAAATATTTTTTCTAAAAATGAACCTTTTCTAGGATATCATATTTGATTTTATTCTCATGTTATTAGCATATTAAGATATAACATCTTATATAATCAACATATATAACAACTTCACCTATAAATTTGTTTTAAATTTATTTTTAACTATATAAATTATGTTGAAAGAATCTAACAAAATCTTACAAAACAATTTAAATATATTTCTATAATAATGCATTAATTAATTTCGTAATTAGTACTATAATTTTATTCAAATCAATGTTAATTACAATTTTATATATAAAGTATGATATTTTCATAAACTTTCTATTTATAGTATATATTATACTAAAATAAAAGTACTATATGAACTATTTATTAAAAATATAGAAAATTAATAAATTAACTTATTTTATTTTTTAAAAATATGATTCACCATTAAAAGGAGTTTAACATAAACCATGTATAAAACTTACTAAAATAATAAGTCTAAAGTATTTCAATATAGCAATATATTTATTTGTAAAATCCTTCCATATACTAAAATTATAGATGATAAATTATATTGTCAGACACAACCAGGAAATATAAATGATCCTACACAAATATCTATTCTATTGTATAACTAAATAAATTTTAAAAATATTTTGCATGCAAAATGTAGAAATCAAAACTATATACTTTGAAGGGGTTTATCTATTTGATTATTTCAAATTATTAATTTATTGCACCGAATTTGAATTTATATTATTATGTAATAACAATTTATAACAAGTAAAAAAGTAGAAAAAATCTTTATATATTAATAATATTAAATAAATAAATAATGGAATTACATTATATATACCATTAAATATAAATCATATATTTAAAATGCTTACGATTATATAAAAATTACACATTTATAATATTGGCAGAGAAAAGTGTTCGATAAGGTTTTTTAAAAAAAAAAAGTTAAAGTCTTTGTCAGATTGAGAAACGTGCATATGTTTTTTCCAAAAAGAAGTTCATATAATTTTGACTTTTGAGAATAAGATAATTGAATTACTAATTAGTGGTGATCCATTTTATATTGACATAATATATTGACTCATTTATAAGATGTATATTGTTTTAATAGATAAAAATTACGTAAATGCCAATTTAAATTTATATATGTTTGAATTACAATTACATAAAAATATATGTTCTAATAATATAGGTTCAAATCTAATATATTAAAACAAAAATCAAATTATATTTTATATTCAATAGCTTATTTTATCATTTCCATATATATCAAATACTAAATGCTTAAAGATTAGTGTATATGAATATTTTAAATTGTCATAAAATTTAAAAAATTACTAAACAATAATTATTTTCTCTCTACTACTTATAACTTAATTTGAAATTAGGTTTTTTTTTGTTAGTTTTAATAATAAAAAAGTAAATATAAAATAATTTCAAAATTTTGGAACTTTGCATATATTAGTTTGTCAAATAACTAAACACAAATCCAATAATATATATATATATATATAATAATAATAATAATAATAATAATAATAATAATAATAAGCAACAAATACATGAGATTATGAAATAATTAATTGAATAAAACAAACAAATTATAAAATTTAGATATTTGAAAATAATATAAATAATTATATATATATATATCTATAAAAAATGAAAACAAACACCCGCACAGTCATGCGGGGCAAACTCTAGTATCTTATTAAAAAAAAATCATACTTTGAATCTAAACTTTTGTTTTGTAAGTTTTTAAATTAAATACATATTTATACTTTATAATTAAACATATCTTAAATCATTAATACTCTTTTATTTATATTGTTATCTATGTTTCTAAAAAATACTATAATTAATCTTGTGTTCAAACAATATAAAATATTAGCTCTCATTGTTTAACAACTTTTTAACAAATTTCTTCTAAATTATTTTGATAAATTAAATAATTTAAAAATTAAATAAATTATAAAAAACAAGAAAAAAAATAGAAATTATCTCTGCAGATTTAGATACTATACAAAATTTCAATTAATAACAAATCAATTAATTTAATAGATTATTTTATTTATATTTCATAAATAATAGTTATACATAATAATTTATAATAATCGTTACATTATATATATATAAACAGCATACTTTGAAAATAAAAACATTGTATAATAAAGATAATAACAAAAATAATTATATTTATTATACAATATTTTATTTTTAAAGTATTTTTTTATATATATAACTAGTGGTTGCCCGCGCTTCGCGCGGTGTGTTTGATTTTTATAAAACATATTGTTAGTTATTTTAGAAGGTAGAAATTTTTTTAATAAATTTGATGTTAATTATTTAGTCTCGCAGTGTACATCTTGAATATTTTTATCCTCAGAGAAAAGTTAATTTATCACATTTTACATTAAATTAAATTTTAGATAAAAAATAATAAATGATTACTGAATATTTTTGTTTTGTTTTGTATGCATCTTATTTCTAAGATTAACCCATTTCCTTGTGCAAACGAAAAAGTTATGTATAACGTAATTAATAGTTTATCTTCATTATATTTTTTTTTGATAAAGGGCTTTTATCTTCATTATATTTGGAATATAATAACTAAAGTCGAACAAATAATTTGATACTAGATCCAAAGATTTAAGAAGCATTTGCTTTTGCTTAAAGGCAATTTTTAAAAATTTGAATTTCTTTTGAATTTATGTTGCATGTTTTATCTGTTACGAAAAAAAATCACAGAATTAATAGTCAATGGTTAATCTGCAATTTTTTGGATTCAGCCAATGTTTAAATATAAAGAAATATAAATTTTTCTAAATAAGTTACACACTACTGGGATTTTTTTAACAAAAAGTCATCTATTTGCTAAAAACACAGAATTCTTTATAGTTTGAATTCTACATTTTCTTATATTCGATTTTCATATGGGTTTGCCGTTTATCGTTTACCACTTTATTACTTGTAAAACTGTGTTTACAGATTAGCGCATATTTTTTAGTGTTTGAAATTTGAGACATTGTGAAATCATAACAAAATTAGTTTGACTCATACAATGGAGTTATTTACTTAATTCTACCGATATTAGTAAAAATAGTTAATATTTAACCAATATCTATGATTTGAGTGTAAACTGATAATGATCCTAAAACGTTCCCTTTGTAAAGATTGCACGCACTTTGATTTCTTCTCATATCTTTGACGTGTCCACAATGCTGTCAAGAGATTTAACGTTTTCGCCTTACAGAAAATCATATTAAAATGATAAGCTGATAGTATTTTTGTGGAAATAATTTTTATTGAGAAATCTCAGTTTAGTTTTCATATTCTCTTTCACGTGGATATCATCTGTATACAGAAGTGTATATAATTAAGTTCACAGACACATATTTACATATAGGGATATATAACTATTCTACACCGCAATTAATGGAAATTAAATCAGTGTGCACCTGCTGAAACTCATTGATGTTCATGTTGTCATGATATTCATCGATTGTGAGTCTGAGAGAACAAATGTGAACCACTTAGAGTTCTTCCTAGTGGTTGATACCATTCTCCATGATCATCTCGACCACTGCATCTCTAAAAAACTTTTGAGGATCGCTTGAGAACTTGACTACTACTTCAAAGCCTTCTGCGCTCGGTTCCTCCATCTGCTGCTTACATCAAAAGTAGCTCTCAGTTTAGCCTTCTTCAAGTCTTCAATAGCTCTAACTCTGCATTTTTAGATGCCCTTTTTAAAAACTCTATTCGCCTAAATTCTTGCTTCTGATTTGGATCTTGATCTCCATGTGGATCCACTCACCCTCACATCCATTGTTCTAGCCTGAGAATCAAAATAATAGGAAAACGTTGAACCAACCTAAACTAAATTGAAGAAAATATAAACAGAAAAATCACATTCCGAGTTCCCTTATCAAATCTCCAATCCAAAGTTCTGGCCTGATAATCAAAATAAAAAGAATGCGTTAAACCCCACTAAAATAGACATGACTAATATTTCTCAAGCTTGAGAGAATAATAACATAAATATATAGTTTCACTACCACTACTGCTTTCTTCCTGTGATAAAATCTGTAACTTGTTTTCTTCTTTTCTTCTTAGACTACAATGGCCTATTAAATTTTGTAATTCAATAGTTGAAACTGTGCAGTAGATATTGAAAAATAAATTGAGTGGGAAGTAGACTCAATAAAGTTGAAAGAATTCAACATTGTTAATCGTTGAGGATGAGACAAAGAAAATTCCCCAAAAGCCACTTATCACTGAAACATTGATAAGTAAAATTTATAATTTGTTCTTTTTCTTCTCAATTATTTGAAATTAATTATCTCTTAAATTTTTATTTTAAAAAAAATATTTGCACATCAAAAATTCACTTTTTATTCTCTATAAATAGAGATTTGTTTCATTTGATTTGGACACATAAAAAATTCATCTCTTTTTACTATAAGTTTTCTATTAGTCTACAAAAAACTGTTGCTTTAATATTTTCTTTCTTTCCAAGTGAACTGAATCTCAGTGATAATCTTTTTAAAACCCAAAATCAGATAAAATCTCTGTTTATTTTTTGTCTCATTTTCTCGTAATTTTATTGATTTTAATAAAGTCTCTATTTTTCGTCTTTAATATTTTATTTTATATTAAATGCAAAAAATAAAAATATAAAAATTATTTTAAACATTTATTTGATTCTCAAATTTTGTAATTTGATTTCCTTCAATATTTTTTTAAAAATATATATATATATTAAAAACATATAAGAAAATAAAATTATTAATGAAACAATTTGTTGAATAAAATTCAACCAAACATTGTAAGTGAGTGTTAAATTATTAGTTAGAAGAGAGATACAATGATTTGAAAGATAGATGAAATGATGTGGAGGGTGTTGAATGTGTAAACCAATGTGCATAGTCTTAAGGGAAAATCTTGTGTTTTTCCAATATTAGTTTTGTGTAATTTGAACTATAATGATGATAAAATTATTAATTCATTAGTTATACTTTTTTTCTTAGTGAATGATCTTTCATATGGTAGAATTATAGTATTTTTTTTTTTGAACTGATTTTTAGAATTATAGTTAAAATGCTATCCATATCAACTGTGGTAAAACAGTAATCGGCAGAATATATGTGAAACTGATTTGACCTGGAGGAATAATTTGTCTGGCAAGTATGACCTAGTCATAGAAAACCAAAAGTGACTTACGTCTATGTATTTTTTGCAATTTCTCTATTTTTTTAGTATAGCTCGTAATTCTTTTGTGCTTGAATTTATAAACACAATTCTATATATGTTCGCGTAAATCTAAGGCTTTTAATTATAGCACATTAACGCTTTATTATCTTTATGTTTGGCTGATATATGATTTGCCAAACTTTAAATTAGTTTTGTGCATTGAATTTTCTGTGACTTCACAACTAACGAAAAAGATGTGACAGCAACTTGTTTACCGGAAAAGCTCTCTTGTACAAAAGAAGAAAGCACAGCGGATTAAGTTTTCTCTCCTTGCAATGTTCATTGTTGTTGGCTCTGTAGTTAGTCTCGTCCTTTCTTTGATTCAGTTACACTAGTGCACAAAAAGAGAAAGTACCCAGGACTAATTAAGTTTTCTCCCCTCAAAATATCATTGTAGACTTGTAGTTAGTCTCACTCTTTCTTTAATTCAGTTACACTACAATATTTGATCAAATAAATTGTGTTAAATCATTCACATTAGTCTCGTTCTTTCTCCAATGGAGTTACATTACAAAATTTCATCAAGTAAATTGTGTTAAATCATTCACATCATATATAAAAATGATAACGTAAAACTATGATATGTTCTGTTGTTAGTATGCATTTTAACAAAAAAAAAAAAGTAAACATTTCATTGACTGTTATTAACCTTCAAATGAGTTTTTTTTCTTCCTCAACCCAAATCCAATTTTAGGTAATCTTAGGACCAGCTAGAAAAAATAGTAGAATATTATTCAAGCTTTTCAAGATAAAAGAAATTCAAATATTTAATTATTAATATAGTATTGCCTATATTAATTACGAAAATAGTGAATTCAGTTAGGTATATAACTTAATTGTATTTTTTTTTTAAATAAATGCTAATATTTAAGAATGTTGGTTAAATCTAATGGTCAAACTTTGATATTGTGTAAGTAGATAGAAAAATGCTTCCGTGTTTAATAATATTGATAAATAATTAATACCCCATATTGCATAAATTAGCACTATAAAAGGGGACAAGACTGAAGAATGAACTTCATACAACAACAACAACATAACACTTCGAACCCAAAAAAAAAAAAAGACAACAGATATGTCTAAATCATCTCAAGCCTTTGTTATTTACCGTGAATTAGGCATCATAAAGAATCAAAAAGATAACACATTCACTCGCGACCCCACCAACTCCCCTGGCGACCGCGTCCCAGCCACACCTGACGCTGTTGTATCCAAAGACTTTAGGGTGAACTACTCAAAGTCAACATGCATGCGTCTCTACGTCCCCACTACCGCACTAAACGGTTCGTCAAAAAATCTCCCTCTCGTTGTCTACTTCCACGATGGAGGTTTCATCAACGGCAGCTTTGACCTCGAACACACCCACGACTTCTGCAACCGTCTGGCGCGTGATAGCAACGTGGTCGTCGCGTCAGCTTCGTACCGGCAAGCTCCCGAGTTTAAACTCCCTGCGGCTTACGACGACGGAGAGGATGCTCTGAAATGGATCAAATACTCACCAGACAAGGAGTGGATCAAATCTTACGCAGATCTTTCTAATGTTTTCCTCATGGGGACAAACTCTGGTGGTAACGTGGCTTACAACGTCGGGCTTAGATCCACCGAGCAAGATATAACTCCGTTATGTATCCGTGGATTGATCTTACACGATCCCTTCTTCGACGGCGAAGAGCGGTGCGCCTCTGAGGTCAGTCACGAGAACAAGCTGGATGCAGACATATGCTGGAATCTTTGTCTCCCTGACGGAGAAGACAGGGATCACGAGTATTCGAATCCGACGGTGGGAGATGGACCGGATAATATGGAGAAAATCAGACGGTTGGGATGGAAGGTGATGGTGACTGGAGTAAGAGGAGAACTGCTGATAGAGAGGCAGAGAAATGTGGCGAATTTGTTTAAGGAGAAGGGAGTTGATGTGTTTGAGCGTTTTATCTTCAAGGGTGAAAGTCTGTCTCATTCCTTCACAGATTTCATTCACGGTTAAATTCTGTGGGCGTAAAAAAATTCCATAAAAAATAAAGAGGCTTATATCTTATGCCCATTTAAAGATTACATTTTATGTACTAGTTTGTGGAAAATTTATAATTAAGAATAATATTGGAGACCCAAGAGGCTCGCTCTCTCTTTTGTTAAACATCTCTCAGATTTGTTTAGAAGTCTAAATAACAGTTTATTTATGATTTTACTCAGTTGATCGTTCCAAGTTTTACATAAGGCAAATTATACATATTAATGAAAAAGATTTATAACAATTATTCAGCATAATACAGAGAGTATTGTTAAATAATAGACATGAATCTCATGAAACAGTTTAGAGTAATTCAGTTCTACTTAAATCCTTATAAGACATGTAAATTTTTTCAATTTTAGAATAATGTTCTTATCATTTATGGAGAGTTCTCCAATGTTCCACACTTGGACAAACCAAAGGAAAATGGATGCTCCTTTGGAGACCGTTTACTTGTATAATTAGCTTTTGGTTAATTGAAGGCGGAAACTGGTTTGGTTGTGGAGGAGGTGAGGGTAGATTTTTGGTTGTGGTGGTGGTGGTGGTGCCAGAGACCAGAGATGGTGAAAAATCTAACTAAGAATTGAATTAGTTTAATAGAAATAATCAAAATATTTAAAGATATATTTTCCTAATGATATGTCTTTTCATCCTAAAAATGCAATTGTTTATAAGAAATTGTAAAAATATGTAAAGAGTGTTTTTGTCATTATATAAATTACATAAATTTTGAAGAGGTTGTCAAAGTGTCTAAGGTGTATCTTTTCATTCTAAAACTTGTGAATATTTTTAATGAATTGTCTTTTAGTTATTTTGCATATCTAATTTGTATTCATTTTGTAAAATCTTTAAAATTATCATAAAATATTGAGGCAATTCGGTATGTTGAGTAGTTTAATTATTTATAATATGATGTATAACTTTATGGTTTTAATATACATTTTTTAAAAACGTCTATATATTATTAATTATGATTCCGTTTCAAATCAAATATTTGAACTATTTTGACAATATTATTTATTAGTAGATAAGCACCAACAAAATGTAAACCATGAATTTTTTTAATATATGCGCACTTTTTAATTTATGCATGATTTTGATATATGTATTATTTATTTAGTAAATATCTAATTACACTTAAATGGAGAATGATGAAAATTTAAGTAAATCTTTGTAACCATGTAAATGAACTATTGCAATTTTTTGGATGAATAGTTGCAACTGATTAAAATGAAACCTTGTAACTTTTGATTATCAACCATTTAATTTTCTTATGATGAACCATTGCAATAAGTAAGGATGAACTATTGTAATTGTTGGTAATTGTAGCATTTGACGATGAAGCATTATAATTTTTATGGAATGCTATACCAAAACATACTTCTTCAGAAGCTGTTAACTCTATGGAAAAATATAATTTATATATTTTAAACAGCTCTAAAGAGGCTAAATTTAAATATAAATAGCATTTATTGGAAAAACCTTTTTATTCTTTGGTATCTAAAAAACTATTAATGAGGCTAAACTTTAGTATATATATCATTTATTGGAAAAATGATCTTTTGGTAACATACATTAGAAAATATGGTATTTTTAATGCATAACTTCATCATGCACTCACATGTGATGAATATTAAAGAGGTTTTGACTTTATTTATCCCCGTTTCTATAGAAATTACATATTTTAGGGGTTAGTCCACAAAATTAGTTAGAATATGATTTTTTTTATTAAATTACTCATTAAAATATTAGAAATGATACCTATGTACCATAAAAATAAGTTTAACATACATTAATAAAATATATAATGTGATTAAGTATTTTTTAATCAACATGAAATAGCTTAAACTTTAGCAAATATCAATTATCAGAAAAGCCGATCTTTTTATAGGGGTTAACCCACATATTTCAAGATAAATTATAAATACAGTACTTTTATTTTAATACATAGATGCATCCAGCAGATATATAAGATGAAGATTAAGGATGTCTGACACCTTTTTTTCCAATGTTTTCTGGAATATAATTATTTCATAGGGTTTAGTTCTTTGCGTTTACGTTGTATATGAATTTTTATTAAATTACTCGTTGAAAAGTTATAACTAATACCCATGTTCCATGGAAATAATTTTAGTATACACTATTATAACTTTTTAATGTGGTTAGATATTTTGAACGACACTAAAATATGATAAACTTAAGTCCAAATAACATTTATCGGAATATTTTGATCTTTTCGTAGGGGCTAACCCACAAATTTCAAAATAAATTAAAAATATGAAATTTTTTATTTATGCATAGCTGCATCCAACACTGATATAGGATTAATATTAAACTGTTTTGATACATTAGTTGTCAAAATTTATTTAGAAAATAGAGGTTTTAGGGGGTTTAGTTCATTGATTTTGGTGGTATATGGAGTTTTATTAAATTCATCGGTTAAATAATAAGACTGATGCCCATATACCATGAAAATAAGTTTAGTACATTAATATAAATTTTGAATGTGGTTAGGTATTTTTAATCAAAACTAAAGAGGTCTACATATAACATTTAACGGAAAACTCAATTTTTTGTAGGGATTAACCCACATATTTCAAGATAAATTAGAAAATATTATATTTTTGTTTTAATGAATTTATGCATCATGCACTGACATAGTATGGAGAATAAAGAGGGTTGAGACCTTCTGTGTTTCCGTTTCCCTATAAAATAGAGGTTTTATAGGGATTAGTCCACTTATTAGGTGGAATATGAATTTTAAATAGATTACTCATTAGAAAATTATAAATGATGTCATGTACCATGAAAATAAGTTTAGCATACATATATACAAATTAGTAGTGTTGTTAGGTATTTTTAAACAACACTAAATAGGCTAAATAGTCTAGATAGTATTTATCAAAAAATTAAATATTTTCATAGGCGTTAACCTATATATTTCAAAATAAATTAGAAAATATGGAATTTTTGTTTTAATGCATAGATGAATCATGCACTGGCATATTATAATGATTAAGTATGTATAAGACCTTAGGTGTTTTCATTTCTCTAGAAAATAGAGATTTTATAAGGGTTAGTACACTAATTAGATCGTAAAAAAATATATAACATTTATTGGAAAAAAAACTTAACCTTTTCATATAATAAATTAGAAAATATGATATTTTAATGCATAATTTCATCATGCAGTGACATGTGAGAAAAATAAAAGAGGTCTGAGATCTTATTTGTTCATGTTTCTATAGAAATTACATATTTTATTGGGGGTTAGTCCACATGGGGAATAAAAAGTTTTATTAAATTACTCTTTAAAATATTAGAAATGATGTCCATGTATTATGAAAATAAGTTTAACATACATTAATAAAAATGTATAATGTGATTAGGTATTTTTAAATCAACATAAAATGGCTTAAACTTCAGTATATAACATTTATCCAAAAACTCGATATTTTTGTTGGGGTTAACCCACAGATTTCAAAATAAATGAGAAAATATGGTATTTTTATTTTAATACATAGATGCATCCAACACATATATAGGATAAAGATTAAGGATATATGACACCTTTGTTATCCCAATTTTTTTGCTAGAATATAGAGATTTTATAGGGTTTAGTTCTTTGATTTACGTGGTATATGAAGTTTTATTGAGTTACTTGTTATAAAATTATAACTGATTTCCATGTGACATTAAAAAAAATTTAAGATACATTAGTATACATTTTTAATGTGGTTAGACATTTTAAACGACACTAAAAAGACTAAACTTAAGTACAAATAACATTTATCGGAAAACTTCGATCTTTTCGTAGGGGTTAGTTTACCCAAAAATTTCAAAATAAATTAGAAAATATGGAATTTTTTATTTATGCATATCTACAGCCAACACTTACACCCACGTATCATGAACATAAGTTTAGTGCATTAATATAAATTTTGAATGTGGTTAGGTATTTTTAAACAAAACTAAAGAGACCTATATATAACATTTATAGGAAAACTAAATTTTTTTGTAGGATTTAACCCACATATTTCATGATAAATTAGAAAATAGCATATTTTTGTTTTAAAGATTTGCTGAATCATGCACTGACATAATATTGAGAATAAAGAGGATTGAGACATTAGGTGTTCCAATTTCTCTAGAAAATAGATATTTTATTGGGGTTAGTCCACTTATTAGGTGGTATATGAAGTTTAAATTAATTACTCATTGAAAATTAGAAATGCATAGATGCATCATGAACTGGCAGAGTATGAAGATTAAATATGTTTGAGACCTTAGGTGTTCTCATTTCTCTAGAAAATAAAGATTTTATAGGGGTTATTACACTAATTAGATAGTATATGAAGTTTAAAAAAATATTCGTTGGAAAATTAGCAATTATGACCATGTACCATAAAAATATGTTTAGCATACATTAATATGTATTAGAGTGTGGTTAGTTATTTAAAAAAAAATATTAATGAGGCTAAACTTTAGTATATATAATATTTATTAGAAAAAACTCGATCTTTTCATATGATAAATTAAAAATATGGTATTTTTAATGCATAATTTCATCATGCAGTGACATGTGATGAAAATTAAAGAGTTATGAGATCTTATTTGTTCATGTTTCTATAAAAATTACATATTTTATGGGGGTTGATCCACATAATTAGGTGGAATACAAAGTTTTATTAAATTACTCATTTAAATATTAGAAATGATGCCATGTATCATGAATATAATTTTAACATACATTTATAAAAAATTGTAATATGATTAGGTATTTTTTTAATCAACATGAAATAGCTTAAACTTCATTATATAGCATTTACCAGAAAACTCGATCTTTTTATAGGGGGTTAACGCACAGATTTCAAGATAAATTAGAAAATACAATATTTTTATTTTAATGCATAGATGAATCCAGCAAAGATAGAGGATGAAGATTAAGGATGTGTAACACCTTTATTGTCCCAATATTTTCTAGAATATAGAGATTTCATAGCGTTTAGTTCTTTGATTTATGTGGTATATGAAGTTTTCTTGAGTTACTAGTTGAAAAATTATAACTTATGCCCATGTACCATGAAAATAAATTTAGGATACATTAGTATAATATTTTACTGTGGTCAGATATTTTAAACGACACTAAAGAGGGTAAACTTAAGTAAAAATATCATTTATCAGAAAACATTGATCTTTTCGTAGGGGTTAACCTGCATATTTCAAAATAAATTAGAAAATATAGAATTTTTGTATCTATGCATAGCTGCATCCAACACTGATATAAGATGGATATTAGAGTGTTTTGATACTTTAGTTGTCCAAACTTCTTTAGAAAGTATAGGTTTTATAAGGTTTAGATGATGTTATTCAATCATGTATTTTTAAAAAAGTTTAAATCTAAACAGAATCCACTGTTATTCAATTGATGATTCTAAGTTTTATTTTAAAATTTAGTGTTATTCAATCTATGATTGAATTTCGGGTTTTAAAATCTGATGTTATTCAACTTTTAAGGATTTTAAATTTCTTTGTAATATAAATTGATTTCAAATCATCAGTGATGGATTCTAATAAATAAATGATCTCAAAATCCAAGGGGTATTTCAGAGATTTTAGAATCCGTCAATTTTAAAAATCTTAAAATTTAAAAATTTGATAGATTGTAAAATATTTAAAAGTGATTTTAAATTACTAATTGAATAACACCGCCTTAGTACATTGGTTTTGGTAGTATATAGAGTTTATTAAAATCTTTGGTTAAAAATTAAGACTGATGCCCATGTTCCATGAAAATAAGTTTAGTACATTAATATAATTTTTGAATGTGGTTACGTATTTAAAAATGACTAAAGAAGCCTATACATAATATTTAACGGAAAATATAATATTTTGTTTTTAATGAATTGATGCATCATGTAGTTACATAGTATGGAGACTAAAGAGGGTTGAGACCTTATAGGTTCCTATTTCTCCAGCAAATAGAGGTTTTATAGGAGTTAGTTAACTTATTAGGTGGTATATAAAATCTAAATAAATTACTCATTCAAAAAATATAAATGATGCCATGTACCATGAAAATAAATTAAGCATATATATATAAAGTAGGAGTGTTTTTAGGTACTTTTAAACAACACTAAATACTAAATAGGCTAAATAGTATAGATAGTAATTATCGAAAAATTCAATATTTTCGTAGGGGTTAACCCACATATTTCAGAATAAATTAGAAAATTTAGACTTTTTGTTTTTATGCATAGATGCATCATTCACCGGCATAATATGAAGATTAAATATGTTTGATACCTTAGGAGTTCCCATTTCTTTAGAAAATAGAGATTTTATAGGGGTTAGTACACTAATTAGATCATAGATGAAGTTTAAAAATATTATTTGTTGAAAAATTAGAAATGATGTCCATTTCCAGTGAAAAATCTGTTTAGAGTTTATTAATATGCATTAGAGTGTGGTTAGTTCTTTAAAAAATTATTAATTAGGCTAAACTTTAGTATATATAACATTTATTGGAAAAAAACTTGATATTTTTATAAGATAAATTAGAAAATATGATATTTTGTTTTAATGCATAATTTCATCATGCAGTGACATGTGATGAAAATTAAAGAGGTCAGTCCACATAATTATAACCGTCACAAATTGTTTAGACTAATTAAACCGCATGCATGCAAAACACTTTTCGTTCCTCGGAATGTTAAAATGCATTCACATGTGAATAAAACAAAATTTCATAAAGCACATTCATGTATTTCTTGTAAAACACTTTTTATGAATTTTATTTGTACAACAAAGCAATCGTTCATGCATTACTATCAGAAAATTCGAGAACAAAAGAAAATAAATTTCAAACACTTATACAAACATTGAACTTTTTTGTTTATGTGTGAAAGTTTACAGAATCTTAAACTAACAACAACAATATTTCCAGATTTACAAAAAAAAAACTTAAATGCATAATTAATGCAAAATTTCCAGATGTCGTGCTTATACATGGTTATGAATGTACATTTAAACAAATGTATTATGTTTAAGCAACATAATTCTTTACTTTCTAATCTAACATCAGAATTTCTAAATACATGCAAATCATCAATTCATGCATAAAACGTTAATTATACGGACCGTAAACTTGTATGATGAACATTCAGTATAACGGATGTAACTTAAGTTTCACTATTAAACTTTCTTATATAATCTAATGTATGAAATTATAGGACATGAATTATGTATTCATTGAATAAAGATAATCATAAATAGAGTTTTGTTAGAAGGATTTTTGACAATAAAACCTCTCCAATAACTTTCTTTTGGATAAAAACCCCTAAACTAAATTTTTAATGGAAAATTCTCCAAACTAACTTTATTTAATGGATTAAACCCTCTCTCTAAAGTGCAAGTCAAAATGACCATTATTACCTGTAAAACTTTAGTTTAGGGATTTTTACACTAACTAAACATAATTGAGGTGTTTTACCACTAAAAATTTAAAACTTCCAAAGAATAATAAATAAAAATATAATACTTTTTATCTAAAAATTAGTAACTTAAATTTGCAGCTTCAGCATTTGAAAAATTTATGCAGATATTTGAGTATGATTTATTTTTTAAAATCAACAATTTATAGGTAGAGATTGAAAATATATAAAAAACAAAAATATAATTAAAATTCTGTATTTACCATTAAAGATATAAACAAATCCAAAAATAAAAATATGTAATACTTTAAAATAGAATAACATTATCTAAGGATTAGTAACTTATATTTTCAAATGTCAGTTATTAAATTTTCGATAATTAGTTTTACTCTAATGCCGATCAAAAGATCCACTATTACTAGTCAATTTATACATATATAATGTTGATTTTAAAACAAACCAAACTCATCAATTTTCATAAATTTGTAAATGCTAATTTTAAAATTTAAGATTTTAAGTTACTAATTTTTTGATAATGTTATTATATTTTAAATTTTTACATATTTTATTTTTTGATTTTTTATATCTATGGTAAATACATAATTTTCTTATATTTTTCCATTTTTTATATTTTCGATTTCTACATATAAAGGGTTGATTTTAAAACAAATCATTCACATATATTTTCATACATTTTTAAAATTTGAAAGTTGTAAATTTAAGTTACTAAATTTTAGATAAAGGTATTGTATTTTTATTTTTCATTTTTTGGATTTTTTAAAATTTTTAGTGGTAAAACACCTCAATTATGTTTAGTTAGTATAAAAAACCATAATCTAAAAATTTACCGGTACTAGTGGTCATTTTGATCTGCACTGTAGACAGAGGGTTTAATCCATCAAGTAAAGTTAGTTTGGGAGTTTTTCCATTAAAAATTTAGTTTAGGCGTTTTTATCCAAAACAAATTTATTTGAGGAGTTTTAACATTAAAAATATTCACAAATTTTAGAATGAAAAGATACACCTTAGGCACTTTGACAACCTCTTCAAAGCTTATGTAATTTTTATAATGAGAAAACACTCTTTACATATTTTACAATTTCTTATAAACGATTTCATTTTTAGGATGAAAAGACATATCATTAGAGAAATATATCTTTAAACATTTTGATTATTTCTATTAAACTAATCCAATTCTTAGGGATATAATGACACATATTTTGACATTTTTTGGATTCACCATTTTCAAGTTAAAATTAGTTATTTTTGGAATAGTCACAATTTTCAAATTAAAATAGTGAATAGTCACAACTTTTTTAATTAAAATTAGTTATTTTATGAATACACACAACTATCTCATTATATATTTGAACATACGCATCATTTAAAAAAAACACATTTATTATATAAAGATTACTATTTTAAAAAGTAACTAAAATTTAAATAGACGCACTATTTAAAAACAGTTTCATTATAGAAAAACATCTTAGATATTTTTCTAAATCTAATTTTTCTTTGCAATAGAAAGACATAACATTTCACTTAGGTGAAATTTACAGTTTTTGACATTAACTGATATTGCTATTATAAATAGATAAATGTGTATGATGCTATTTTGTGTGGTTGGTTCAAATGCAATCTTCACTTAGATGAAGTAGAAACTGATTTAATCATCGGCTTGCCAGAAAAACACTGCAAATAACACACTCTCATATATTCTTCAACTAAAACAGTATAATATTTTATGTTTGTATATTCATCATCATATCTGTAAAAACTCTTCATTAAATTGTGAGGTAATTAATGATCTGTAATATATCTTATGATTTTAATCCTTACACAACTAATAAAGATATTACAATCTATATTCAAAACCCTTCAATTAGCCTATAGTTCATTATTCAGGTAATGGTCTCCAAAGGAGCGTCTGTATGCCCTTATTCGTCAAAGTATGGAACATCAATTGAACATCTCCACATAAGTAAATGTCCATGCAGGGCTGACTATAAGATGTATAAGGTTTGAAACAACTAATAAAATATATTTTCCTTAATCATTTTGGGACTAAGTGATTAATCAGTAATATATTAGGGATAATAACCTAATGTTTTTATATTGGTATATCTATAACCGGCTCCGTCCATGTCTGGAGACCGGAGGAGTTCCAAAAGAAATTTGTAAGAGAAGAGAAAGTCGAGCCTCTTGGCCTCCAATATTAATCTTATAGTTTTTTTTTAAACTTTTTAGACAAACCAATACATGAAGGTAATATGTCTGTGAATGATGTTCTGAATCATCATCGCAAAAAAAGACATAGGAATTCCTTTCTTAATGATGTTGAAACTGAGATTGAAAAGATCAAGAGGAAAGCAAGTCATGAAGACGATGTTCCTCTATGGAAAAGATCCGAGAATAACTACTTGGCTCACTATTCAACTAAGAAGACTTGGCATAACATCAGACAGTCCCACCCGGATTGTAGATGGAGTAAAGGTATCTGGTTTCCTCATTCTACTCCTAAATATTCCTTCTTTGCTTGGATTTCAATTAGAAACAGGTTGCAGACCATGGATAGAGTTAATCAGTGGAGTAGTGCTGCTAATGCTAATGGAGTTTGTGTGCTTTGTAAAGCGGAGGAAGAGACCTGTGCGCATTTATTCTTTAGGTGCCAATACTCTAGCAAAGTTTGGAAGGATATGGTTCAGGGTATTCTTAAAGATGAGTTTACTACAAACTGGGATGAGATCATTGGTATTATTTCTCAGGTCAGAAGTTGTCCTACTGAGACTTTCATCATTCGTTATGTTTTTCAAGTTCTGGTACATAGTATTTGGAGAGAGCGAAACGCTAGGAAACATGGAGAGAAGCCTTTGGATGAAAATACTCTCTCAAAAATGGTGGATAAGACGGTACGTTTAAAGTTTCTTATGGTAAAAGGAACGGGCAAGAAATATTTGGAAGGTAGTCTTTTGACTTGGTTCTCTACTAGAATCTGAATAGCTGGGTCTGGAGGAGTTGAGCATGGTTTTTCGGTTTGTCTGCGTGTCTGTTTTTATTCTTCCCTGATTATGAAATTTTTATTCTTTTTCCTATTCAAATTTTTGTCCCATTTAGGTTTTATTTGATTAGGTTTTAATGAGGAAAGTGTTCATAATCTTCCAAGCTAGACTTGTTCCACATGGTCTAGCTTGAGGGGAAGTGTAAGGATTGTAGTTTTTGATGGTTTTGGTTCTTTTTTATCTTTGGAGTTCCTGTTTTCTATAAGATCTTGTAATGTTTTTTTTGTAGTTTTTTGCAATATTGTAGCACTTGATGTAAACATGGTTTGATTGAATAAAATTTTACATTCATTCATAAAAAAAAAAAAAAAGGTAATATGTCGGGTCATCAGATCCTGAGCCTCCAATATAAGACTTTATTTAACTTCTTTATTTAACTTTTTCCACGTTATTTGTTTATTTTATGGATATTTGAAATAAACGTTATGGCGCAGAAGATGAAATGAAATTTCGGACACACGACGACTGCGTTAAGATCACGCGCAGTCGAGCCTGACGTTGTGGTAGAGCCTGACGATTGGGTTGTTGATGGAGACTACTCCGGCGTGGTAGTAGACGACGAGTGGGAGCTTTTGAGATGAAACGTCGGCGTTTAGTACGGCTGTGGGGACGTGGAGACGCATCAACATGGAGTTGTTTTTCACGATGATGTCTTTGAATCTGGTGGGGTAGCGAGTGATGGAGCCATCTTCGTTCCTCATGCTAGCGTCAGAATCAGAGAGTGGAGATGGTTCCGACATATTCAAACTCTTTGATGTGTATGAAACTGATTCTTCTGTCTTGTCTGCTTTTATAGGCAAATATATATATTAGTAATTAAATATTTGAATTTATTTTATCTTGAAAAGCTTGAATATATGTATATATGAAATTTATATTACGAGTTACCGTGTAAATTTTGACTCTAGTGCTTGGAAGGCTTGAATGATGGTCTAATATTTTGTTTAGTGGGTCCAAAAGTCTATACTATTATTTGCAAAGAGATTTTTCGTAACGGAGCTCCCACATTAAAAGTTAGAGTGGTTAATATCGTTTATATCCTTAATGAAAATAATATATAAATTACATACAAAATAAAAACGAATTTAAATTATTTTGATTAGATAAGTAACTAAAACTAATAATAATCATAAGAATTATCCAAAATCTAAATAATATTTTTTTAAATAAGATAATTCCGATATACTATACTATTATTTGCGAAATGATTTTTCGCAACGGAGCTCCCACGTTAAAAGTTAGAGTGGTTAATATATTTTATACCCTTAATGAAAATAATATATAAATTACATACAAAATAAAAACGAAATTAAATTATTTTGATTAGATAAGTAACTAAAACTAATAATAATCATAAGAATTATACAAAATCTAAATAATATTTTTTTAAATAAGATAATTCCGATATATATTCTGATGTTATCTGAAAATATATTCTGATAAAAAAGTTAACAATTAAAACAATATAAAATACATAAGTAAATATTAATCAAGTCAACTTCTTAATTTTATATAATTGAAAAAATATTATTTGATTTAAAATTATTTATAATAGTGAACATAAATTACAAAGAAATATATGTAAGAATTGTTAAATAAAAGTATAAATATTATTGGTTTCGAAAAATAAAACATAATTAATATTTTATCATTATAGTTTTTCAATTAGTAATCGATCTATTAATAAAATAATTATAAAATGTTTAGGCCCGCAAATGCGGGCAAAACACCTAGTTACTTTATTAAATTAGTTGTTTTTGTAATTATTGTAAAAAATGGATTTGGGTTGAGAAAAAAAGACACTTTTCTCTTAGTTAAAATGAAAACTAACAACAGCTCGACGTTAACACTAATTTTTATATTTTATGTGAATGATTCAACTCAATTTACTTGGAAAAAAATATTGTTTTCTATGACGTACGTCACGTTAATGTACTATAATTAAAATGTTAACGTACGTCACGTTTTGTTTTCTATGACTAGTTCAAACTTACCAGATAAATTATGTACACATCTTCTAGATTACATGAATTTCACATGCATTCTGCTGACCAGTTTAGCATTTTACCACAGTTGAAATGGATAATCTAAGTACAATTATAGCTTGGGAGAGGTCGTTCATCTATGGAGAAAGTGTAACTTATGAATAATTTTATCGTCATTAACATTACACAAAACTGATATTGGGAAAAGAAAGATTTTCCCTTGAGTTATTCATAAGAAGAAAAGAAGAAAACAAATAATAGATTTTGCCACATCAAGAAATCAGTAGTAGTAGTAGTGAAATTTTTTTTGTAACTAACTATAAGAGTTTTGATCATTGATTTAGAGTTTAAACCATCTCTGGTTTCTGCACTTGAAACCAGTTCTCCTGAGTAAAATCACTATTTAAACCACTCAACAAGCTTTCCACAACATTGGAGTGTAGAAATGTCCATACCAAGTTCCAAAAGAGAGCATCCAATATTCATCTTTATTTGTTGATTCTTACAATATTATTCTTATTTATATTTTTTCCACAAACCAATACATAAAAGGTAATCTTTAAATGAGCATAAGATATGGGACTGGCCTCTAATACAGAAGAAGCTTTATTTTATGAAATTATTTTTAGAAAAATAAAAAAACCTTTACGGTGCAGAAGAGTAAATGAAACTTGTGATGGAAGCAAACTCGTCACGGTCATTCACGTCAGTAAAACGCTCCACCACATCAACTTCCTTCTCCTTCATCAACTTCGCCACATCTCTCTGCCTATCCACCAGCGGATCTCCTCTTACTCCAGTCACCATCACCTTCCATCCCAACCGTTTGATTTTCTCCATATTATCCGGTCCAGCTCCCACCGTCACATCCACGCCGAAGAAGGGACTCAGTAAGATCAATCCACGGATACTTAACGGAGTTAGATCTTTCTCGGTGAATCTAAGCCCGACGTTGTAAGCCACGCTACCACTGGTGCCTATCCCCATGAGGAACACGTTAGAAAGATCGGCGTAAGATTTGAGCCACTCGTCTTCTTCGGAGTTGTTTTTTATCCACTCAACCGCCTCCACCCCGTCGTCGTAAGCCTCCGGGAGTTTGTTCTTAGGAACTGGCCGGTGCGTAGCTGACGCAATAAGGTTGCAGCCGGCGTTGAAGACTGGAGAGTCGACGTTGTAGCTGATGTAACCTCCACCGTGGTAGTAGACAATGAGAGGGAGTTTTTTAGACGCAACGCCGCCGTTTAGTGCGGTAGTGGGGAGGTAGAGACGCATCCATGTTGACTTTGAGACGATAATGTTTTTGGATACAGCGTAAGATAGCGGGGAGGGATCTTGAGATGATCCAGACATATCTGTTGTCTTTTTTGGGTTCGAAGTCTTGTGTTGTGTATGAAACTGATACTTATTACCCTTGTTCCCCTTTTATAGTGCAAATTTATGCAATATTATACTAATTATTTATATACTATTAAGCACAGAAGCATTTTTCTATCTACTTACACAATATCAAAGTTTAACCATTAGATTTAACTAACATTCTTAATATTAGCATTTATTAATTAATCATACAATTAAGTTATATACCTTAAATCACACCTTCTTTTACATTATTAATTTAATACATACTAGGTGTTTTGCCCGCACTTGCGGGCTTAATAATTTTACTAATATCTATAGATAAATATATAATCAAATTATATAAATTATAATAAATTATAGTTCATAGACTCAAAATATTTAATAATAAACTAAACAAATTCTTTCTATATATAAAATTTTTCATCATCATGTAAATAATTTTCATTACACAACTTATATTTGAAAATACTCATGAACTTAAAACATTTAGTAATAAATTAATATCATTTTTAGACATAACAAAAAAGTATAAAAAATTATCTTTAATA
>CAKOAT010565154.1:149382-161737 GCA_932364175.1 Eruca vesicaria subsp. sativa
GGAGAAGTTGACAATTAAGCAAATTTACTTCTAAAATAATAATTGAAAAATATATTTTTAAGATAACAATCTAATACAAAAGAATTAACATATTTTCTAAAAATATAATATTATTAACATAAATTCGTTTTTATTATATAATAAATTATTAAAACATGAAAATAAACAAATTTACCTAAAATCATGGAGAAGTTGACAACTAAGCAAATTTACTTCTCAAATAATGTTATAGATACCACATATTCTTCTTCTTCTTTTTTTCACCTATTACAACATATACTGTCTATGATTTATTATGCCAATGAATACGATCTATCAAATAAATATGTTAACTACATGGAATTCATGTAAGGTGTCAGTTTGAGCATGTATAGTCATATTAGTCCTTTTTTTTTTAGTCATATTAGTCCTTATTAAACAACAATAATGATAACAATTTGAAACTATGCTAAATCTTTATTTTTAAAAGTTGTATGTTTTCTGTAACAGGCTTACCCACAAAATAATGCCCATCTGCATCAAATACAACATTACAATAGCATGCAAAATTTATGAACATACCTATTTTCACTTATGACTGATCTTGAACATGTACATGTGCATTAACTCTCATGTAAATTTATTTTGTAAACAATAAAGGGAAAACTGAAACTGTTATGGAACTTGGAAACCCTTACATAAAGTGCTCTATTAAGCAAGTTTTACGTGATTAAACTTGTGCAAATAAACTCTGAAATTAAGAAACTAATCAATTATTTTTGGAACTAACCAATTAAATTTATATTAACACTAAAATTAATGAACTACTCAGTTATTTATTATTTATTAATATAAACATCAGTAGAAATATAAATTTGCATAACAAAGATAGTCATTGCTCTAACCCAAAGTGCAAGAAAAAAAATTCTTTCAAAACTCTCATCTGATATGTAACAATGACATTTTTATGGTTAGATTATAAAGAACTAAATCAATATATGTTTATTGGACAAAATAATTATTTAAAATTAATTAATATTAATATTTAATAATATGATAGATTGGGTTATTAGTATTATAGATAATTTATGATTATAGTTTATACAGGTCATTTTAACAAATATGAAAAATATTTTATCAAGTATCAAATGAGTTGAATGAATATAATAAGTCATTTCTATTATAGAAAATATCAAAATTAATTTGAACCAAATTACACTATCTAAATTTTAATCATTAAATCAAATAAAACGAATTATGTACATATAAGAATAGCGTGTTATGTGGGCTAATGTTTAAATATAAAAAAAATAATATTTTAATTTGTTTGAAAAATATATAATTTATCAAAATTATAATTTAATAATTTATTGAAATATTGTAATGTAACTGAATTAGAGAAAGAATGAGACTAATGTGAATGATTTAACACAATTTATCTGATGAAATATATATTCTTTTATTTGTAAAGAGGCTTATCTGATGAAATATTGTATTGTAACTGAATTAAAGAAAGAATGAAACTAACTATAAAACTAACGACAATGACATTGTTGAGGGGAGAAAACTTAGTCTTCTGTGCTTTCTCTTTTTGTGCACTAAAACAAGAGATCTTTTATGAGTTCACAAGTAGTTGTCATGTCTCTTTCATTGGTTGAGAAGTCGCATAAAACTCAATGTTAAAACTAATTTGAAAATCATATATCAGGAGGAACATATTAATAAAGCGTTAAATTTTAGAATTGTGTTTTTAAATTTAAACACACAGAACAATTACCAGCTATACTAAAAAGAATCGAAAAGTTGCAAAAATACATAACCTAAGGTAAGTAATTTTTGCCTTTTAATGACTCGCCCAAACTTGCAAGATCAATTATGTCACATCCTCTAGATAACATCAATTGCACAAATATTCTACTGATCCGTTTACTGTTTTACCAAAATTGAAACTGATAGCAATTTAACTATAATTTAGAAAATTTCTTATCATTATAGTTCAAATTACACAAAACTGATTGGGAAAAGAAAAAATCTCCTCTAGAGTTATTCATAAGAAGAAAAGAACAAAACAAAATATAAAGATATTAAATATATTATGATTATGTTATGATAAAATTGATAACTTTCTAAGGATGGTTCAATTTTTTTTAAAAAATAATCACACATGAAAGAAGTCATGACTTCTATTTGAATAGTATAGACTAGATTTTGACCCGTGCTTTGAAAACGCGGGATAAGTTTTAGGTTAATTTTTCTTATTTAGGAATTACTACATTTTTTTTTAATTTTAATATTTGAATTTTGACGCCAATAATTAAAAGTAATTTATATTGTTGTCTTATAGTAATTTGGATTGGATGTTTAGGTACTGTTACATTTTTTGGATTGGTTTAGTTTGAGTATTGTTAGATTGGGTTTGTATTTATATTTTTCGAGTTATTTTGGTTTGGGAGTTTAGGACCCGTGTAAGAACCAAATATTTTCCGAATCAGTTCAATTCGAGTAATGTTGGATTCCGTTTGAATTTATATTCTTTTTGTAAAACCCGAAATAAAACCGAATTATAAATGGTTTGAATTTGAGTCATGTTCAATCCAAAAATCTCAAAAAACATTGAAAAACCAAATTAACCCCAAAAATCTAAAATGGTAGTTTAAATAATTAAGGGTTTTTCATATTATAATATATAAATTATATTTTATATTATGATAGTTAAAAATTTTATTATATTTCAAATATTTGAATACTTGTTCGGCTACTAGTGCAGTTCTGATTTTAATTTTGGTTTTCGGGTTTGAGAAATAGTAACTGTTTGGACTTTTAAAAAAATTGGTATGGTTTTGGTTTTAGTTTTTTCGTTTCGGTTCGAGTTTGAGTTTTTTATTTGGATAATATTTTCAAGACTAACTTTTTCAATAGCTTTCTTAGCTATGTTTTAATACCCATCTTACTAAAATATTCGTTCTTATTTTTAACCTCAAAATATTTTATAATATTACTTTTGTGCTATTGTATTTTAAAGGATTTCTCCTTCATTAAATATTTTTTATTGTTTGTAAATTGATTCGAAAAAAATATTTACCCCAAATATCAGACTTCACTGTCTAAACTATAGTTTCATAATTTGTTATATAAGTTTAAATAGTATTTGTCAAAACAATAATGACACTATTGTAAATTCTTAGAAAATTAAACAATAGAACCCATTTTGCATTTGTCAAAGTTCATTTTTAACTTTACAACTGAATAGGTTAAACCATTCTTCATTCCATCTCTTAATGAAATATTTTGTTTATATAATGAACGATAGAAATTGCAGTCGTAAAATATCAGCTGTAACCAAATCATTTATACAACAAATGATATAAGTATTATTTGTTTTTTAATTCTTATGAACTTATATATATATATATATTAAAAGGTTTTAATATCTTAATTTAATATTTTAATTTATAAATAAAATTAATGAATATTAACTGAATATTTACTTTTATAATATTCAGTTTTTTTAATGCTAAGGTATGAAATAATCTTCAGAAAAACCTCAAATATGTTTAGAGCGTATGAGAAAATCGAAGATTAATTAGAAGTTAAAATGTTACCACTTACTGATGATATTATAATTGTACAGACCTAAAACTTTGAACGTACGATAAAAAAATATTAGAAGGATAAATGTTTCTCTGATTCTCCCAAACAAACTGAAAATGATATAGAAAAAAGGTCCGATAGATTTATGTAACAAATTTTAGATAGATAAAAAAATTATTTATGTTAGTTATTTGTTGAATTTCTGGATAATATGTCTATCATATCACAGATACATAACTTTTTGAAATCATATATATATATATATATATATATATATATATCATTAACAATCTAAACTATTAAAACAAAAGAACAATTTAAAATTAACCTTGAGCCCAAAATAATATAAGCAATTATTGTTTTTTTCCCTAATTTTACAAATAAGTTCTTAAATCTAAGGAACAATAAGTTTAGTTTAAATATGTTACTAACATATAGTAACATTAAACTTTCATGTCGAGAAATAAAACATTGGTATAAATTATTTTCATATCTTTCGACCATTAAAACTTCACGATACACAAAATCATAAACAAAGAAAGTAAATCAATACTAATAATACAAAATAAATATTTATCTACTCACAAGTAGTCTAAGTTGGACCATTTCATTTATTATTTTTATTATTTTTAATACAACAAACTTATTTATTATTAAATGACACATAATCTTAACAAAATATTTAAATATTTTCAAAATAACATATCAAAAAATATTTTCAACTATTTTTCTAAGAGCACATTTTAACAATATCTTTTAATATCTTTTTATTTAAAATATAAATATTTATTGGTTTAATATTATTTTAATTATAAAAATCGTAAATAATATAAATTTAATTAAAAATGAATACTAATCCATTTTAATTTATAAAATAAATAACCTTCTATAATATTTGTATATAAGTATTTCATGTTTCCAATTAAAAATCACACAAAATATTACTTTAATATGAAATAGCTGTAAATATTTTCAAAAGAGAGGACACCTAAAATCTTTGATATATATTTTAATTCATATAACCATGAAAAGAAAAATATATTTAAATTATGTTTATACATGGTAAAATATCAAAAGCAGTAATGGTAGTGAAACTATAAAGAATTTTGATTATTGTGTTTTGGATTCGAAGTCTTCTGTTTTTGTTGTATGAAACTGATTCTTCAGTCTTGTCCGCTTTTATAGGAAAAAATATATTAGTAATTAAATATGTGAAATTACTTCTTCTTTTTTTTGGTCAAATATGTGAAATTGCTTTATCTTGAAAGCATGAGTATATCTAAAATTTATATTTAGAATTACCGTGTAAACATTGACTTCCTTTTTTTTTACTTGAAAAGCTTGAGCAATAGTTTAATACTTTGTTTTTGTTTAATGGGTCCAAAAGTTACTTAAATGAATTTTTTTTTTTGTAATTATATTATAAAAAAATGGAATTCGGTTGAGACAGAACTCGTTTGAAAGTTAGTTACAGTCAACAAAATATTTACTTTTTGTTAAAATGCAAACTAACAACATAACAGATTATAGTTTTATGTTAACCCTGATATCATTTTTATATTTTATGTGAATGATTTAACACAACTTACTTGATGAAATATTGTAATGTAACTGAATTAGAGAAAGAATGAAACTACTGTGAATGATTTAACACAATTTACTTGATAAAAGGAAAGAATGAGACTAACTACATAACCAACGACAATGACATTGCTAAAGGAAGAAAAGTCTTCTGTGCTTTCTCTTTTTGTGCACTAACATAAGAGATCTTTTGTTGTTGTCACGTCTCTTTCATTCGTTGAGAAGTCACATAAATTTCAATGCCAAAACTAATTTGAAATTTGGCAAATCATATATCAGGAGGAAACATAATTAACAAAACGTTAGATTTTAGAATTGTGTTTTTAAATTCAAACACACAAAAGAATTACCAGCTATACTAAAATGAATATATAAGTTGCAAAAATACATAACCTTAGGTAAGTAATTTTTGTCTTTCAGTGACTAGTCCAAACTTGCCAAATAAATGATGTCACATCTTCCAGATCACATCAATTTCACAAACATTCTGCTGATCAGTTTACTCTTTGACCAAAGTTGAAATGGATAGCAGCTTAACTATAATTATACCCTATGAAAGATCATTCACTAGAAGAAAGTATAAATGATGACTTAATAATTTTATCATCATTATAGTTCGAATTACACAGAACTGATATTGGAAAAACAAAAGATTTTCCCTTGAGTTATTCATAAGAAGAAAACAAGTAACAGATTTTGTCACAGCAAGAAAGCAGTAGTGGTAGTGAAATTATAGAGAGCTTTGATCATTAGTTAAGAGTTTTCACCATCTCTGGTCTCTGCCACCACCACCACCACAACCAAATCTACTACCCCCACCTCTTTCACGACCAAACCAATTTCCGCCTTGGCCACTGGCGCAACCAAATTAAATCTTCTTTATGCTACTCCTTAAATATAATACATTATGTTTACATATTTATCATCAAATCGTGTGAGGTAATCTAATCATTTGTGATATCATTTTAAGATTGTAATCCTAACACAATTAATAAGAGAATACACAATCTGGTTGTCAAAAGAAAAGAAAAAAGAATACAATCTATATTTAAAATCCTTCAATTAATCTATAATTTGCCCTTATGTAAAACTTGGAACAATCAACCGAGTACAATCATCAATAAACACTAAACAGGCCATTCACAACATTGGAGAAGATTTCTGTCAATGCCAAGTTCAAGAAGAGAAATCGAGATATAGATATATATATATATATATATATATATATATATATATAATTTTTTCACAAACCAATACATAAAGGTAATCCTTAAATGGGCATAAGATATGAGACTAGCCTTTATTTTATGGGCATAAAATATGAGACTAGCTTTTAAACTTTAGAGTGAATGAGACTTCTGATGGAAGCAAACAGAGTTTGAGCCCTGGAGTGATCACCGAGCTCAGCATTGTTACCATCTCCATCGTCGGTAAAACGCTCCACCACATCAACACCCTTCTCCTTCAACAACTTCACCACATCTCTCTGCCTATCTATCAACGCACGTCCTCCTTCTCCAGTCACTATCACCTTCCATCTCATCCCTCCGATTTTCTCCATATCATCAGGTCCATCTCCCACCGTCGGATTTGAGTACTTGTGATCTCGGTTAGCTCCCTCAGGGAGACAAAGCTTCCAGTAAAAGTCTCTCACAGCCTGATCGTTCACGTGTCTGAGCTCAGACTCGCACCGCTTTTCGCCCCCGAAGAAGGGTTCGTGCAAGATCAACCCACGTATACGTAACGGTGTTAGGTTCCTGAAGGTGAGTCTAACCCCGACGTTGTAAGCCACGTTACCACCAGAGTTTGTCCCAACGAGGAGCACGTTAGAAAGATCTGCGTAAGATTTGATCCACTCGTCGTCTTCGGAGGAGTTACTTAGCCACTCAACCGCGTCCACACCGTCTTCGTACGCTGCGGGGAGTCTAAACTCGGGAGCTACCCGGTACGAAGCTGAGGCGACGACCACGTTGAGCTCATGGGCCATTAGGTTGCAGGAGTCGTGGACTGGTTTGAGGTCAATGCCTTGGGTGATGAATCCTCCAGCGTGGTAGTAGACAATGAGAGGGAGTTTTTTAGACCAAACGCCGCCGTTTTGTCCCGTTGTGGGGACGTAGAGACGTATCCGTGTGGTGTGGTGTGGAGTTTTTTTCACGATAATGTCTTTGGATAAGACGGCGTGAGGTGTGGCTGGGACGCCGTCGTAGGGGAATCTGGTGGGGTCGCGAGTGAAGGTGCCATCTGGATTCTTTGTGATGCCTAGACTAGCGAGTCCAACGTCAATTTCAGAGGCTTGAAATGATTCAGACATATCTGTTGTCTTTTTTTTAGTTCAAAGTCTTCTGTTGTGTATGAAACTGATACTTGACTCTTGTCCCCTTTTATAGTGCTAATTTATGCAATCTTATTATACTAATTATTTATCAATACTATTAAACACATGAGCATTTTTCTATCTACTTACACACTATCAAAGTTTGACCATTAGATTTAACTAACATTCTTAATACTAGCATTTATTAAAATAATAATAATGATGAGTCTGTTTAATACAAAGCAAAATTTGATACTATGCTAAATCTTTATTTTTAATAGATGTATGTTTTCTGTTAGAGGCTTAGCCACAAAATAATGTCCATGGCTCTACACCAAATACAACGCCAATAGCATGCAAAATGTATGAACATATCTATTTTCACTTATGACTCTGATCTTGAACATGTACATGTGCATTTACTCTCATGTAAATTTATTTTTTAAACAATAAAACTGAAATTGTTATGGAACTTGGAAACCCTTACATAAGTGGTCTATTAAGCAAATCTTACGTTATTAAACTTGTGCAAATAAACTCTAAAATTAAGAAACTAATCAATTATTTTTGGAAACTAACCAATTCAAGTTATATTAACACTAAAATTAAGGAACTAATCAGTTATTTGTTATTTATTTATATAAACATTAATAGTGATATAACTTTTCATAATAAAGATAACTTTTTCATAATTATTGTAAAAATTGGATTTGGGTTGAGAAAAGAACTCTTTTGATAGTTAGTTAGAGTCAATAAAATGTTTTCTTTTTGTTAAAATGAAAAATAACAACAGATCGTAGTTTTACGTTAACAGTGAAATAATTTTTATATTGATGTGAATGATTTAACTCAATGCAACTCAAGTGGAGAAACAACGAAACTAACTGAAGAAAACAACAATGACATTTCAAGGGAGAAAACCTAGTTCTTTGTGCTTTCTCTTTTTATGCACTAAAACTAAATACTTTTCTTGGTTCACAAGTCGCTTTCATTGATTGACAAGAAGTGGTAGAAAATTTGATGGAAAAACTAATTTAAAGTTTAAGAAAAATCATATATCAGAAAAACGTAATAATAAAACGTTAATGTACTATAACTAAAAACCTTAGATGCATATGAAACAGAAGAATTACCATTTATACTAAAAAGACAGAGAAGTTGCAAAATACATAAACGTTAGGTAAGTAACTTTTGTTTCAATGACTAGTCCAAACTTGCAAGATAAATTATATTCACATTCTCCAGATAGGATCACATTAAGTTCACAAGCATTCTGCTTACCATTGCTAATTATCGCTCTAGAAAGTTTATGCAACTCCTTCAATATAATACATTATATATGTTTACATATTTATCATCAAATCGTGTGAGGTAATCATTTGTCTATAGCTTATAAAAAATGAATTCTTTGTCTCTTTTCGTAATTATATTACAATCTATTACATGAATTTCACATGCATTCTGCTGATCAGTTTACCTTTTTACCATAGTTGAAATGGAGAATCTAAAGTACAATTATAGCTTAGGAGAGGTCATTCATCTATGGAGAAAGTGTAACTGATGAATAATTTTATCGTCATTAACATTACACAAAACTGATATTTGAAAAGCAAAAGATTTTCCTTTGAGATATTCATAAGAAGAAAAGAAGAAAACAAATAATAGAGTTTCCACATCAAGAAAGCAGTAGTAGTGAATTTTTTTTTGTAACTAACTATAGGAGTTTTGATCATTGGTTTAGAGTTTACACCATCTCTGGTTTCTGCCACCACCGCCACCACAACCAAATATATCCAACCTTCTCCACGACCAAACCAATTTGCGCCTTGGCCACCAGCGCAACCAAATCTTCTTGGTGCTGGTTCTCGCTCTAGAATGTTTATGCAACTCGTTCAATATAATACATTATGTTTACATATTTATCATCACATCGTGTGAGATAATAATTTGTGATATTATTTTGTGATAGTAATCCTTACACACTTGTAATAAGAGAATATAATCTGGTTTCCAAAAAAAAAATATAACAGCACTACTCTAAACTTCATGCACAATACGATCATTCACAATACGATCTAATATCAAATAAATATGCTAAATACATGAAATTCATGTGAAGTGTCTGGTTCGAACATAGTTCTTAATTAGTCATTATTAAACAACAATAATGATACATAAACAATAGAGAAGTTCCAAAAATACATAAACGTACGTCACGTTTTGTTTTCTATGACGTTCAAACTTGCAAGATAAATTATGTTCACATCCTCTAGATTACATGAATTTCACATGCATTCTGCTGATCAGTTTGGCATTTTACCACAGTTGAAATGGATATTCTAGGTACAATTATAACTTATTATAACTTGGGAGAGGTCATTCATATATGGAGAAAGTGTAACTGATGAATAATTTTATCGTCATTAACATTACACAAAACAGATATTGGGAAAAGAAAGATTTTCCCTTGAGTTATTCATAAGAAGAAAAGAAGAAAACAATTTTTTTTGTAACTTACTATAAGAGTTTTTTGGTCATTGATTTAGAGTTTAAACCATCTCTGGCTTCTGCCACCACCGCCAGGACGACCAAATCTACCCCACCTCCTCCACGACCAAACCTATATTATAATCTTTTTTTCTATTATTACTCTGTATAATTTGCTTTTTACTATAACTTGAAACCAGATCTCCTGAGTAAAATCACTATTTAAACCACTCAACAAGCTTTCCACAACATTGGAGTGTAGAAATGTCCATAGCAAGTTCCAAAAGAGAGCATCCAATATTCATCTTTATTTGTTGATTCTTACAATATTATTCTTATTTATATTTTTTCCACAAACCAATACATAAAAGGTAATCTTTAAATGAGCATAAGATATGGGACTGGCTTCTAATACAGAAGAAGCTTTATTTTATGGAATTTATTTTTATTCGTCGTCCACCACATCAACTCCCTTTTCCTTCATCAACCTCGCCACTTCGCTCTGCCTATCACCTCCTCCAGTCACCATCACCTTCCATCCCGAACGTCCGATTTTCTCCATATTATCCGGTCCATCCACGCCGAAGAAGGGACTCTCTAAGATCAATCCACGGATACTTAACGGAGTTAGATCTTTCTCGGTGATTCTAAGCCCGACGTTGTAAGCCACGTTACCACCAATGCCTGTCCCCATGAGGAACACGTTAGAAAGATCAAGATCGGCGTAAGATTTGAGCCACTCGTCTTCTTCGGAGTTGTTTCTTAGCCACTCAACCGCCTCCACCCCGTCGTCGTAAGCCGCCGGGAGTCTCTGAGGAGCTAGCCGGTACAAAGGTGACGCAACGACCGCGTAGTTCTTAAGCGCAATATCCTTGCAGATGTTTTTAAGCGCGATTTCGGATTCGATGGCGCTGGGGCTGGTGAAACCTCCACCGTGGAAGTAGACAAAGAGAGGGAGTTTTCTACCCGAAACGACTACGTTTAGTGCGGTAGTGGGGACGTAGAGACGCATCCATGTTGACTTTGAGTGGTCCACGAAAATGTCTTTGGATACAACTTGCGGTGGCAGGAAGGGATTAGGTGAGGATTGAGATGATCCAGACATATCTGTTGTCTTTTTTGGGTTCCAAGTCTTGTGTTGTGTATGAAACTGATACTTACCCTTGTCCCCCTTTTATAGTGCAAATTTATGCAATATTATACTAATTATTTATATACTATTAAGCACAGAAGCATTTTTCTATCTACTTACACAATATTAGTATTTATTAATTAATCATACAATTAAGTTATATACCTTAAATCACACCTTCTTTTACATTATTGATTTAATACATATACCACATATTCTTCTTCTTCTTTTTTTTTTTACCTATTACAACATACTGTCTATGATTTATTATGCCATTTTCATTCATGATACAATCTATCAAATAAATATGTTGACTACATGAAATTCATGTAAGATGTCATTTTGAGCATATATAGTCGTATTAGTCCTTATTAAACAACAATAATGATAACAATTTTGAAACTATGCTAAATCTTTAGTTTTAGAAGTTGTATGTTTTCTGTAAGAGGCTTAGGCACAAAATAATGTCCATGGCTACATCTGCATCAAATACAACATTACAATAGCATGCAAAATTTATGAACATATCTATTTTCATTTATGACTGATCCTGAACATGTACATTTACTTTCATGTAAATTTATTTTGTAAACAAGCAAACTGTAACTGTTATGGAACTTGGAAACCCTTACATAATTTCTCTATATTAAGCAATTTTTACGTGATTATACTTGTGCAAATAATCTCTAAAATTAAGAAACTAATCAATTATTTTTGGAACTAACCAATTCAATTTATATTAACACTAAAATTAATGAACTAGTCAATTATTTATTAATATAAACATCAATAGTGATATAACTTTGCATAATAAAGATAATAATTGCTCTAACCCAAAGTGCAAGAAAACAATTCTTTCAAATCTCTCATCAGATATGTAACAATGACATTTTTATGGTTAGATTATTAAGAACTAGATCAATATATGTTTATTGGACGAAATAATTATTTAAAATTAATTAATATTAATATTTAATAATATGATAGAATGGGTTATTAATATAACAGATATTTTATGATTATAGTTGTTACAGGTCATTTTAACAAATATGGAAAATATTTTATCAAGTATCAAATGAGTTGAATGAACATAATAAGTCATTTCTATTATAGAAAATATCAAAATTAATTTGAACCAAATTACACTATTTCAATTTTAACCATTAAATAAAATAAAATGAATTATGTACATATAAGTTCAGCGTGTTATGTGGGTTAATGTTTAAATATAAACAAAATGATATTATAATTTATAAAAATTATAATTTAAT
>CAKOAT010565154.1:162256-185100 GCA_932364175.1 Eruca vesicaria subsp. sativa
AAGTATCAAATGAGTTGAATGAACATAATAAGTCATTTCTATTATATAAAATATCAAAATTAATTTGAACCCATTTACACTATTTCAATTTTAATCATAAAATAAAATAAAATGAATTATGTACATATAAGTTTAGCGTGTTATGTGGGTTAATGTTTAAATGTAAACAAAATAATATTTTAAGTTTTTAAAATATAAATTTTTTAAAATTATAGTTTAATAATTTATTGAAATATTGTAATGTAACTGGATTAGGGAAAGAATGAGACTACTGTGAATGATTTAGCACAATTTATCTGATGGAATATTGTATTGTAACTGAATTATAGAAAGAATGAAACTAACTACAAAACTAATGACAGTGACATTGTTGAGTGGAGAAAACTTAGTCTTCTGTGCTTTCTCTTTTTGTGCACTAAAACAAGAGATCTTTTATGAGTTCACAAGTTGTTGTCATGTCTCTTTAATTTTTGGAACTAACCAATTAAATTTATATTAGCACTAAAATTAATGAACTAATCAGTTATTTATTATTTTTTAATATAAACATTAATAGTGATATAACTTTGCATAATAAAGATAATCATTGCTCTAACCCAAAGTGCAAGAAAACAAATTATTTCAAAACTCTCATCAGATATGTAACAATGACATTTTATGGTTAAATTATTAAGAATTTGATCAACATATGTTTTCTGGACAAAATAATTATTTAGAATTAATCAATATTAATATTTAATAATAGGATAGAATGCGTTATTAATATTATAGACATTTTATGATTATAGTTTTTACAGGTCATTTTAACAAATATGGAAAATATTTTATCAAGTATCAAATGAGTTGAATGAACATTATAAGTCATTTCTATTATAGAAAATATCAAAATTAATTTGAACCAAATTACACTATTCCAATTTTAACCATTAAATAAAATAAAATGAATTATGTACATATAAGTTTAGCGTGTTATGTGGGTTAATGTTTAAATATAAACAAAATGATATTATAATTTATAAAAATTATAATTTAACAATTTATTGAAATATTGTAATGTAACTGAATTAGAGAAAGAATGAGACTAATGTGAATGATTTAACACAATTTATCTGACGGAATATTGTATTGTAACTGAACTAAAGAAAGAATGATACTAACTACAAAACTAACGACAATGACATTGTTTAGGGAAGAAAACTTAGTCTTCTGTGCTTTATGTTTTTGTGCATTAAAACAAGAGATCTTTTATGAGTTCACAAGTCGTTGTCATGTCTCTTTAATTTTTGGAACTAACCAATTAAATTTATATTAACACTAAAATTAATGAACTAATCAATTATTTATTATTTATTATTTATTAATATAAACATTAATAGTGATATAACTTTGCATAGTAAAGATAATTATTGCTCTAACGCAAAGTGCAAGAAAAAAATTCTTTCAAAACTCTCATCAGATATGTAACAATGACATTTTTATGGTTAGATTATTAAGAATTTGATCAATATATGTTTATTGGACAAAATAATTATTTAGAATTAATTAATATTAATATTTAATAATATGATAGAATGGGTTATTAATATTATAAATATTTTATGATTATAGTTTTTACAGGTCATTTTAACAAATATGGAAAATATTTTATCAAGTATCAAACGAGTTGAATGAACATAATAAGTCATTTCTATTATATAAAATATCAAAATCAATTTGAACCCATTTACACTATTTCAATTGTAATCATTAAATAAAATAAAATGAATTATGTACATATAAGTTTAGTGTGTTATGTGGGTTAATGTTTAAATGTAAACAAAATAATATTTTAAGTTTTTAAAATATAAAATTTTAAAATTTATAATTTAATAATTTATTGAAATATTGTAATGTAACTGTATTAGGGAAATAATGAGACTAATGTGAATGATTTAACACAATTTATCTAATGGAATATTGTATTGTAACTGAATTATAGAAAGAATGAAACTAACTACAAAACTAATGACAGTGACATTGTTGAGGGGAGAAAACTTAGTCTTCTGTGCTTTCTCTTTTTGTGCACTAAAACAAGAGATCTTTTATGAGTTCACAAGTCGTTGTCATGTCTCTTTAATTTTTGGAACTAACCAATTAAATTTATATTAGCACTAAAGTTAATGAACTAATCAGTTATTTATTATTTTTTAATATAAACATTAATAGTGATATAACTTTGCATAATAAAGATAATCATTGCTCTAACCCAAAGTGCAAAAAAAAAAATTCTTTCAAAACTCTCATCAGATATGTAACAATGACATTTTATGGTTAAATTATTAAGAATTTGATCAACATATGTTTACTGGACAAAATAATTATTTAGAATTAATCAATATTAATATTTAATAATAGGATAGAATGTGTTATTAATATTATAGACATTTTATGATTATAGTTTTTACAGGTCATTTTAACAAATATGGAAAATATTTTCTCAAGTATTAAATGAGTTGAATGAACATAATAAGTCATTTCTATTATAGAAAATATCAAAAATTAATTTGAACCAACTTACACTATTTCAATTTTAACCATAAAATAAAATAAAATGAATTATGTACATATAAGTTTAGCGTGTTATGTGGGTTAATGTTTAAATATAAACAAAATGATATTATAATTTATAAAAATTATAATTTAATAATTTATTGAAATATTTTAATGTAACTGAATTAGAGAAAGAATGAGACTAATGTGAATGATTTAACACAATTTATCTGATGAAATATTGTATTGTAACTGAACTAAAGAAAGAATGAAACTAACTACAAAACTAACGACAATGACATTGTTGAGGGAAGAAAACTTAGTCTTATGTGCTTTCTCTTTTTGTGCACTAAAACAAGAGATCTTTTATGAGTACACAAGTCGTTGTCATGTCTCTTTAATTTTTGGAACTAACCAATTAAATTTATATTAACACTAAAATTAATGAACTAATCAATTATTTTTTATTTATTAATATAAACATTAATAGTGATATAACTTTGCATAATAAAGATAATCATTGCTCTAACCCAAAGTGCAAGAAAAAAATTATTTCAAAACTCTCATCAGATATGTAACAGTGACATTTTTATGGTTAGATTATTAATAATTTGATCAATATATGTTTATTGGACAAAATAATTATTTAGAATTAATTAAT
Source organism: Eruca vesicaria subsp. sativa (assembly GCA_932364175.1). Classification (NCBI taxonomy): domain Eukaryota; kingdom Viridiplantae; phylum Streptophyta; class Magnoliopsida; order Brassicales; family Brassicaceae; genus Eruca; species Eruca vesicaria. The sequence continues at coordinate 165,447 of CAKOAT010565154.1, forward strand.
ATTAATATTTAATAATATGATATAATGGGTCATTAATATTATAGATATTTTATGATTATAGTTTTTACAGGTCATTTAAACAAATATGGAAAATATTTTATCAAGTATCAAATGAGTTGAATGAACATAATAAGTCATTTCTATTATCTAAAATATCAAAATTAATTTGAACCAAATTACACTATTTCAATTTTAATCATTAAATAAAATAAAATGAATTATGTATATACAATTTTAGCGTGTTATGTGGGTTAATGTTTAAATATAAACAAAATAATATTTTCAATCTTTTTAAAATATAATATTGATAAAAATTATAATTTAATAATTTATTGAAATATTGTAACTTAACTGAATTAGAGAAAGAATGAGACTAATGTGAATGATTTAACACAATTTATCTGATGGAATATTGTATTGTAACTGAAATAAAGAAAGAATTAAACTAACTACAAAACTAACAACAATGACACTGTTGAGGGGAGAGAACTTAGTCTTCTGTGCTTTCTCTTTTTGTGCACTAAAACAAGAGATCTTTTATGAGTTCACAAGTATTTGTCATGTCTCTTTAATTCATTTGTTGAGAAGTCGCATAAAACTCAAGGTCAAAACTAATTTGAAATTTGACAAAATCATATATCAGGAGGAACAAATTAATAAAGCTTTAAATTTTAGAATCGTGTTTTTAAATTTAAACAAACAGAAAAATTACCAGCTATACTAAAAAAAATAGATAAGTTGCAAAAATACATAACCTTAGGTAAGTAATTTTTGCCTTTTAATAACTAGCCCAAACTTGCAAGATCAATTATGTCACATCCTCTATATCACATCAATTTCACAAATATTCTACTGATCCGTTTACTGTTTTACCAAAATTGAAATTGATAGCAATTTAACTATAATTTAGAAAATTTATCATCATTATAGTTCAAATTACACTAAACTGATATTGGAAAAAGAAAAAAATTCCTCTAGAGTTATTCATACGAATAAAAGAAGAAAACAAAAAAATAAAGATATTAAATATATTATGATTAAGTTATGATAAAATTGATAACTTTCTAAGGATGGTCCAATTTTTTTTAAAAAAAAAATTCACACATGAAAGAAGTCATGAATTCTATTTTAATAGTATAGACTAGATTTTTACCCGCGTTCTAAAAGCGCGGGATAAGTTTTTGGTTAATTTTTATAATTTAGGAATTACTACAATTTTGTTTTTTTTTTATTTTATAATTGAATTTTGACGCCTTTAATTAAAAGTAATTTATATTGTTGTCTTATAGTAATTGGGGTTGGATGTTTAAGTACCGTTACATTTTTTGGATTGGTTTAGTTTGAGTAATGTTAGATTGGGTTTGTATTTATATTTTTCGAGTTATTTTGGTTTAGGTGTTTAGGACCAATGTAAGAACCAAATATTTTTTGGATCAGTTCAATTCGAGTAATGTTGGATTCAATTTGCATTTATATTATTTTTTTAAAACCTGAAATAAAACCGAATTATAAATAGTGTGAATTTGAGTCATGTTCAATCCAAAAATCTCAAAAAACTTTGAAAAATCGAATTAACCCCAAAAATCCAAAATGGTAGTTTAAGTAATTAAGGGTTTTTCATATTATAATATATAAATTAAATTATATATTATGATAGTTAATATTTTTATTATATTTCAAATAATTGGATACTTGTTTGGTTATTAGAGCAGTTCTGATTTTAGTTTTGGTTTTCGGGTGTGAGAAATAGTAATTGTTTGGGCTTTTAAAAATTTTGGTATGGTTTGGGTTTTAATTTTTTGTTTCGGTTCGAGTTTGATTTTTTTATTTGGATAATATTTTCAAGACTAACTTTCTCAATAGTTTTCTTAGCTATGTTTTAATACCTATCTTACTAAAATATTCGTTCTTATTTTTAACCTCAATTTTTTTTTATAATATCACTTTTGTGCTATTGTATTTTAAAGGATTTTCTTCTTCATTAAATATTTTTTATTTTTTGTAAATTGATTCCAAAAAATATTTTCCCCAAATATCATACTTCACATGTCTAAACTATAGTTTCATAATTTGTTATATAAATGTAAATAGTAGTTGTCAAAAAAAAAATAATGACACTATTGTAAGTTCTTAGCAAATTAAACATTAGAACTTGTTTTGCATTTGTCAAAGTTCATTTTAACTATATAACGGAAAAGGTTAAACCATGTATCATTCCATCTCTTAATGAAATATTTTGTTTATTTAATGAAAAACGATAGAAGTTGCAGTCGTAAAATATCAGCTGTAACCCGATCATTTATACAACAAATGATATAAGTATTATTCTTTTAATTTTTATGAACTTATATATATATATATATATATATATATATTAAAAAGTTTTAAGATCTTAATTTAACATTTTAATTTATAAATAAAATTAATAAATATTTACTTGTCATATAGAGGAGCATCCATTTGTCCTTGTTCGTCCAAGTGTGGACCATTGAAGAACTCTCATGTTATTATTATTGAAAAGAAACATTACAAATATTGTTCTACAATTGAAAATTTCACATGTTTTATGATGATTCAAATATAACTTCACTATTCTAAACCATTTTATGGAATTCATGTTTAACAAACACCCCTTCTATTATTCTGAATAAGTATTGTAAATCTTTTTCTCATTAATATGTATAATTTGCCCTATGTAAAACTTGGAACGATCAACTGAGTAAAATCATAAATAAACTGTTATATGAAAAGAAAATTTTATTTACATGGTAAAATATAAAAAAAAGTAAAAAATAGCTCAAGAGATGGTTTAATATAAATTACTGAAAAAGGAAAAAAAAACATTTAAATAAAAGCATAACCTAAAATATCTCAGTGGCAGAAAATTATAAATACTTTCAAAAGAGAATGACACTTTAAAAAAAGATCTTGTGTTTTAATAATATAGATGTTTTAGATAACTCCACAGAAGAATCTCAATGGTGCTCTACACCAAATACAATATTACAATAGCATGCAAAATTTATGAACATATCTATTTCCTCTTATGACTAATCTTGAACATCTACATGTGCATTTACTCTCATGTAAATATATTTTGTAAACAATAAAATCGAAATTGTTATGGAACTTGGAAAATTTAGCATATCTTACGTAATTAAATTTAGAGTTATTTTTGGCTTCACCTCCTAGGGTGGTGAACCTCTAAGCAATATAAATTTAGAGTTATCTTACATAATAATTTATAATAGCCATTACAATAGTAATATAAACAATATACTTTGAAAATAAAACCATTGTATAATAAGTATAATAACAAAAATGACAATATGAAACTATAACAATTTAAATCAAATTGGTTACATATCAACTATTCGTTGGTTCAATCGGTTAGTCTTGGGATTTTGTGATTTTTATAGGTTTTAAATATGGATATTTGTAAAAACTAAATCGAATTATCAAATCACCGGATTAACCGACTTGACCGGGGATCCAAGTCAAATTTTAAAACACTAATTTAAACGCAAAAAAATAAATACACAAAATTCTTACAAACTAATAAAATATTTTTGAAGTATTAGTGGATTCATAGTAAAATATTATGTGCTTCCAAAAGGCTGATCTAGTTGTGCTATTAAAATAGAAGCATTTTTCCTTAGATTTTTTATCTAGCCAGCAAAGCGCTGATCTAGTTGTGCTGTTAAATCTGGAGTCCAACTACATGTGTCAACCACTGGTTGATCCACCCATTAGATAATTTTCTACATATTTTGTTTCCTTCGATTTGTGTAACTATTTTATCAAACTTTGTTTTGTATTCTATATAAATTTAAGTATTTTCTATATATATTTTCAAAATAAAATATTTCTTATATTTTTAATAGCTAGTATATTATTATATAATAAAATTAATTATTTTATTAATATGTGGTTTACCTGTAGTCAACCGAATAAGCTTGCTAACCCAAAAAATTGTCTGGTTATGTATTTGGATCGGATTTAAAAACACTAAATATAAACTTTTGAATGATAATAAAGTGATATAGATATTTGGAGAACTGATTATTAGATAAAAGTGGTGAAGAATTTTTGTATAGACTTTTTACATTAATTTCCATTATTAATATAGATTGATCCGCAAAGCAAGAGTAAAAATATGTAATATTATAATTGTTTTGGTATTTTAGTTTATATATCTTATTGTTATAATAAAGATTCCTTATTAATTATGTATGGAAGGACTAATCAAAATAATCTATTTGAATTTTTTATTTGATTTGTTTAGAAAAAATAAAATATAAATATATCCTTTTCAGGTAAAATTAGAATAAAGAAAGAGATTATTTGCTCACATATCCTTTTTGGACCTCTAATTAGGCAAATACACATGATGTGATGTAATTAATTATAGTGACCAAAAGGCCCTTTGACTCTCTCTGATTTTACTCTCACCACTTTCTCTCTCTCCTGACACTTCATTTCCTGACACACTCTCTTTCATTCGATTTCATTTTTTTCCCATTCTCAAACTCTCCTATTATTTTTCTCTTTGTCATTCTCTCTTCTAAATATTTTTTCACTCATTCAAATATATATATATATATATATATATATATATATATTTCCTATTTTCACTCATTCAAAAATATATATATATATATATATATATATTTATTTCCTATGTGGTTTTGAAGAATAACTTTGATTTTTTATATTTATTCACTGTGATAGGAAAATGAAACATTAACTGTTAACAATTTTTGTAGCTGTTAACAGATGTGTTAGCTGTCAACAAATACATGTATCAGATGTGTTAACAGAGACATTAACTGTTAACAAATTTATTAACAGTTAACACCTCTGGTACATGTATTTGTTAACAGCTAACACATCTATTAACATTTACATTATTTGTTACATATAACATATTTGTTAACAATCGGTGATTTTAAAGATATTGCAATGATGTTTTTCTCAATCTGTGGTGTAATTAAATAAATCAATACTTTATTTCGTGTGTTAATTAGTTTTTAACGAATAAAAATTATTTTGTTTCGTGTGTCAATTAGTTTTTAGTGAATAAAAAAAATTTTGATGAAAAAATATGGAAGAAAAAAGAATATAATAAAAATGGAAAGAGAGTGTAAGAGAGGAGAAGAAAGAGAATGTCAGAATAATAATTGCATCACAGAGGAGTTGAGAATGTAAGAAGGACTTTAACGTCCAAACAAAGCATAATTGTATGCAATCTTGTTGTTATGTCCCATCATGGGCAAACCACTAATTAAGGTCTCCATTATGGGTATTTCCCTAATTCTCTCATAAAGAAAATGTATTAATAAACAGAAAAATACAACAGAGTTAAAATATAGATAAATTTATTATTTTAGTGGGCATAGGATTGTAAATATTGTGTAAGTTAAGGGGTATTTTTATGGGTATTTCTGTTTTAATAAAATTGATATAATTTAAATTTTATCATTTAATTAATTGTATATTATTATATTTCCAAACATATTATGTGAAAATGTTAATTTAATTTATTGTTTCAAATTATCATTTGTATCACATATTCTTATAAATGAATGCATTACATTTTGAATATTATTTTTATCACGTCATTTATACATTAATAAATTTTGTACTTGCATATATCTTATTAAATTTTAAATTATTATTAATACATAATTAATTACGTAGTAATTTAGTCTATTTTGTTTAATATTTAAAAATAATATGTGCACTAATAGATTAGGTTTTAATAGTATTAGTTATTATGGTTTATATTTGTGATTGATAAATGATGTTAAAACCCAATAAAGTTTTTGGGCTTAAATAAATATGAAACCCATTCAATAAGTACGTGTGTTAGATAGATTTATATAACTATCTATAAATTGAGAGATTTTTGAAAAAAAAAACATATGTTGAGGAATATTAGGATATTTCTTTCACGTATGAATATATTCTTTTCAATTGAACAAAAATTGATGTTTGTACAACGATTTTTATTTATGATTTCTGTGTTTTGTTAATATCTTATTTTGAATGTACTTGATATATATTATTCGGTTAAGAAAAATATGCCGAGTTTTTAGTTATGTTTTATATCATTCAAATATTTTTCTATAATATTTTTTATACATTAAATGTTGATATATAATTTTAGTAAATATTGTTGATACTCTCAAAATTACTATCATAAAATGTTTACATATAGTTGATATTTANGTTTTAATAAAATAAATAGATATATTTTTATATAGATTGTGATATTTAATCATAGTTTTCAGCTATAATGTAATATTACATTTATTATTAATAATTTCATATAAAATACTTTAGTTATCTGCAGAGGATACGAAATTCATAACCATTTGTATAACCAACAAAATATGAAACTGAAATCGTTTACAATACAGTACATAATCTAATGTCAAAAATACATATACATTTGATTAATTTAAATGAAATGTTAAATAACTAAGATTGTTGCAGGTGTAATGTATAATGAAGGAGAAAGTGCAGACGACGTGGTCAAACAATCTAGAGACAAATTGAGTCGTAGATGTTAGATTGCATAATAAGGGTGTGTTAGTCGTAATTGAATTCATAAGGATTTTTAAAATTTTCAAGTTTTGTGTTATTGGTTTATTGATCTTACATTTTCACTAAAGTTTATTGTAATTGGTTTGATGATTCTGCAATTCTATATAAAGTCCCTTGTTATTCAAAAAGTTTAGATTTTAATTATTCGACAAATCTATCAAAGTAAGTGTTATTGGAGTTATATTCTTAACATTTTAACTCACATAACAAGATTTTGAATACTCCATATATCCATTGGATCTTACATAGATTTTCACAATATACAAAATTCTCTACAACTCTTTCCAAATTTAACAAATCTCTCAACTCTTAAAATCAATAAACACTATAGAAATTTAAGTTTCACTACCACCCTTTAACTAATCTGTTACAATTAAAATTAATAATAATATACACTTGTGCAAACTTATTAATTGTTAATCTAGTGATTTAAGATTGTAATCCCGTAAATCAATGAATTTAAATTCTAATTATCATAAAAATATTATTAAAAATATTATATTGTTTATAAATGAAAATTCAAAATTTTCTAAAATATTTATAATTATATTTTAATGAGAATAATATGAACTAATGAAGTTTCAAAAATACTTATCTACAAAATTTAAATAGATTATGTTAGAAACAAAATAATAAAAATCTATTTCAAATATACAAAAAATAAAATATTATATATTTATATATCTATACTATTAAAAATTCATGAGTCATTTCATGTGTAATTTTTTTATTTGGACCATTCTTTAAAACAATTATCATATTTTACATAATTTAATTATAATATCACCCCATATCGCTATCTTTTATTTGAAATATAAATGTTTTTGTTTAAGAAATTAAAATTTATCTAGAAAGCATGGACCATTCTTTAAAACAATAATCAAATTTTACATAATTTAATTATAATATCACTTCATATCTTTATCTTTTATTTGAAATACAAATGTTTTTGTTTAAGAAATTAAAATTTATCTAGATAACATTATATATTCCTAAAACCTAAAGAAAAAAAAAACTATATAGAGTTTGACCCACACAGATTTTTCATTTTATAAATATAAATTTTATAAATATTGGCATTATATTTAATGCTATATATTATATAACTCTATAGTTTTGTTGTTTAAGTTTCTTATTCGTAACTAGCTATTAATATATAGTAACTTGTTTTATATATTTTATTTTATATTCCTATTAATTTTTATTACTTATTTATATATTTTTGAGTTTTATACATAAATTATAATCTGAAATAATCATATATATAATCTTCTTTAATATAGAGTTTTAGTTTCTGCAATTTGCATACAATATATTTTAAATTTTATTTAGATGTACTATAGATAGATATTTGTTAATGATAATTTATATTTCCATGTTGTGTTTAAAAATGAGACTTTAACATCTATCAATTTAAGATTTTACGAGATTTTATAACCAAATATATTGTTATCTATTGATAATTTTTTAAACAATAAAACTGAAACTGTTATGGAACTTGGAAAACCTTACATTAGTGATATATTAAGCAAATCCAACGTAACTAAACTTGTGCAAATTAATAATCACTAAAAGCAAGAAACAAATCATTTTTTGTAACTAACCCATTCAATTTATGTTAACACTAAAATTAAGGAACTAATCAATTTTTTTTATTTGTTAATAAAACAACAATGATATAACTTTGTATGATAAATATAATCATGCTCTAACCCAAATTGCAAGAAAATGATTCCTTCAAATTAAAAATCTCGTCAGATATGTAACAATGACATTTTTATAGTTAGATTAATAAGAATTAGATCAATATATGTTTATTTGATAAAACATATATTAAAAGTTAATTAATATTAATATTTAGTGATATAGTTGAACTATTATTGGTATTTTATGATTATATTTTATACATGTTATTGTCACAAATATGCAAAATGTTTGATCAAGCATCAAATGAGTCTTCATACCAAAAAAAAGGTATCAATGCCTCTATGCTTTCTCTTGTTGTGCACTAAAACAAATTAAAGAGGCCTTTTGTGGTACACGCTGGCATAATGATAATAAAGCGTTAATGTACTTTAATTAAGACTTTTAAATTTACAAATATAAATAGAAACAAAAAAGAACACATAAATGTGAATTTTACATATCATATAGAGGAGCATCCTTTTGTCCTTGTTCGTCCAAGTGTGGACCATTGGAGAACTCTCATGTTATTATTATTGAAAAGAAACATTACAAATATTGTTCTACAATTTAAAATTTTACATGTTTTATGATGATTCAAATATAACTTCACTATTCTAAACCATTTTATGGAATTCATGTTTAACAAAAACTCTTTCTATTATTCTGAATAAGTATTGTAAATCTTTTTCTCATTAATATGTATAGTTTGCCCTATGTAAAACTTGGAACGATCAACTGAGTCAAATCATAAATAAACTGTTATCTAGACCACTAAACATTGGAGAAGAGTAATGTCAATGCCAAGTTCCAGAAGAGAAATAGAGATATGTCTAACAAAAGAGAGAGCCTCTTTATGTATGATTAGCCTTTTGTAAAACGTAGAACTGAGTAAAATCATCATAAATAAACTGTTATTTAGACCACCACTAAGCAGACCTTTCGCAACATTGGAGACGAGAAATGCCAATCAAGAGCCTCTAGGATCTCCAGTATTATTCTTAATTTATATTTTTTTTTCCACAAACCAATACATAAAAGGTAATCTTTTAATGAGCATAAGATATGCGACTGGGCTCTAATACAGAAGAACCTTTATTTTTATGGAATTTATTTTTAGAAAAATAAAAACCTTTACGGTGCAGAAGAGTAAATGAAACTTCTGATGGAAGCATCCTGATCTCCGCTGTTACAACGCTCCATCACCATCACCTTCCATCCCGACCGTGCGATTTTCTCCAAATTATTCAGTCCAGCTGCCACCGTCACATCCACGCCGAAGAAGGGACTCAGTAAGATCAATCCACGGATACTTAACGGAGTTAGATCTTTCTCGGTGATTCTAAGCCCGACGTTGTAAGCCACGTTACCACCGGTGCCTGTCCCCATGAGGAACACGTTAGAAAGATCGGCGTAAGATTTGAGCCACTCGTCTTCTTCGGACTTGTTTCTTAGCCACTCAACCGCCTCCACCCCGTCGTCGTAAGCCGCCGGGAGTCTCTGAGGAGCTAGCCGGTACGAAGCTGCCGCAACGACCACGTTGTTCTTAAGCGCAATATCCTTGCAGATGGCGCTGGGGATGGTGAAACCTCCACCGTGGAAGTAGACAACGAGAGGGAGTTTTCTACTCGAAACGCCGCCGTTTAGTGCGGTAGTGGGGACGCAGAGACGCATCCATGTTGACTTTGAGTAGTTCACCCTAAAGTCTTTGGATTCGACTTGCGGTGGCGGGAAGGGATTAGGTGAGGCTTGAGATGATCCAGACATATCTGTTGTCTTTTTTGGGTTCCAAATCTTGTGTTGTGTATGAAACTGATACTTACCCTTGTCCCCCTTTTATAGTGCAAATTTATGCAATATTATACTAATTATTTATATACTAGTATTAAGCACAGAAGCATTTTTCTATCTACTTACACAATATTAGTATTTATTAATTAATCATACATTTAAGTTATATACCTTAAATCACACCTTCTTTTACATTATTAATTTAATACATATACCACATATTCTTCTTCTTCTTCTTTTTTCACCTATTACAACATACTGTCTATGATTTATTATGCCATTTTTAATGATACAATCTATCAAATAAATATGTTAACTACATGAAATTCATGTAAGGTGTCATTTTGAGCATATATAGTCGTATTAGTCCTTATTAAACAACACTTTTGAAACTATGCTAAATCTTTATTTTTAAAAGTTGTATGTTTTCTGTAACAGGCTTAGGCACAAAATAATGTCCATGGCTACATCTGCATCAAATACAACATTAGAATAGCATGCAAAATTTATGAACATATCTATTTTCACTTATGACTGATCTTGAACATGTACATTTACTTTCATGTAAATTTATTTTGTAAACAATAAAACTGAAACTGTTATGGAACTTGGAAACCCTTTCATAAGTTCTCTATATTAAGCAATTTTTACGTGATTAAACTTGTGCAAATAGTCTCTAAAATTAAGAAACTAATCAATTATTTTTGGAACTAACCAATTCAATTTATATTAACACTAAAAATAATGAACTAGTCAATTATTTATTAATATAAACATCAATAGTGATATAACTTTGCATAATAAAGATAATCATTGCGCTAACCCAAAGTGCAAGAAAACAATTCTTTCAAATTATCTCATCAGATATGTAACAATGACATTTTTATGGTTAGATTATTAAGAACTAGATCAATATATGTTTATTGGACAAAATAATTATTTAAAATTAATTAATATTAATATTTAATAATATGATAGAATGGGTTATTAATATAACAGATATTTTATGATTATAGTTGTTACATGTCATTTTAACAAATATGGAAAATATTTTATCAAGTATCAAATGAGTTGAATGAACATAATAAGTCATTTCTATTATATAAAATATCAAAATTAATTTGAATCCATTTACACTATTTCAATTTTAATCATTAAATAAAATAAAATGAATTATGTATATATAAGTTTAGCGTGTTATGTGGGTTAATGTTTAAATATAAACAAAATGATATTATAATTTATAAAAATTATAATTTAATAATTTATTGAAATATTGTAATGTAACTGAATTAGAGAAATAATGAGACTATTGTGAATGATTTAACACAATTTATCTGATGGAATATTGTATTGTAACTGAATTAAAGAAAGAATGAANTATAATTTATAAAAATTATAATTTAATAATTTATTGAAATATTGTAATGTAACTGAATTAGAGAAATAATGAGACTATTGTGAATGATTTAACACAATTTATCTGATGGAATATTGTATTGTAACTGAATTAAAGAAAGAATGAAACTAACTACAAAACTAACGACAATGACATTGTTGAGGGGAGAAAACTTAGTCTTCTGTGCTTTCTGTTTTTGTGCACTAAAACAAGAGATCTTTTATGAGTTCACAAGTCGTTGTCATGTCTCTTTAATTTTGGAACTAACCAATTAAATTTATATTAACACTAAAATTAATGAACTGATCAATTATTTATTATTTATTAATATAAACATTAATAGTGATATAACTTTGCATAATAAAGATAATTATTGCTCTAACCCAAAGTGCAAGAAAAGAATTCTTTCAAAACTCTCATCAGATATGTAACAATGACATTTTTATGGTTAGATTATTAAGAATTTGATCAATATATGTTTATTGGACAAAATAATTATTTAGAATTAATTAATATTAATATTTAATAATATGATAGAATGGGTTATTAATATTATAGATATTTTATGATTATAGTTTTTACAGGTCATTTTAACGAATATGGAAAATATTTTATCAAGTATCTAATGAGTTGAATGAACATAATAAGTTATTTCTATTATATAAAATATCAAAATTAATTTGAACCCATTTACACTATTTCAATTCTAATCATTAAATAAAATAAAATGAATTATGTACATATAAGTTTAGCGTGTTATGTGGGTTAGTGTTTAAATGTAAACAAAATAATATTTTAAGTTTCTAAAATATAAAATTTTAAAAATTAATTTAATACTTTATTGAAATATTGTAATGTAACTGAATTAGAGAAAGAATGAGACTAATGTGAATGATTTAACACAATTTATCTGATGGAATATTGTATTGTAACTGAATTATAGAAAGAATGAAACTAACTACAAAACTAATGACAGTGACATTGTTGAGGGGAGAAAACTTTGTCTTATGTGCTTTCTCTTTTTGTGCACTAGAACAAGAGATCTTTTATGAGTTCACAAGTCGTTGTCATGTCTCTTTAATTTTTGGAACTAACCAATTAAATTTATATTAGCACTAAAGTTAATGAACTAATCAGTTATTTATTATTTTTTAATATAAACATTAATAGTGATATAAATTTGCATAATAAAGATAATCATTGCTCTAACCCAAAGTGCAAGAAAAAATTTCTTTCAAAACTCTCATCAGATATGTAACAATGACATTTTTATGGTTAGATTATTAAGAATTTGATCAATATATGTTTATTGGACAAAATAATTATTTAGAATTAATTAATATTAATATTTAATAATATGATAGAATGGGTTATTAATATTATAGATATTTTATGATTATAGTTTTTGCAGGTCATTTTAACAAATATGGAAAATAATTTATCAAGTATCAAATGAGTTGAATGAACATAATAAGTCATTTCTATTATATAAAATATCAAAATTAATTTGAATCCATTTACACTATTTCAATTTTAATCATAAAATAAAATAAAATGAATTATGTACATATAAGTTTAGCGTGTTATGTGGGTTAATGTTTAAATGTAAACAAAATAATATTTTCAGTTTTTAAAATATAAAAATTTTAAAATTATAATTTAATAATTTATTGAAATATTGTAATGTAACTGAATTAGGGAAAGAATGAGACTAATGTGAATGATTTAACACAATTTATCTGATGGAATATTGTATTGTAACTGAATTATAGAAAGAATGAAACTAACTACAAAACTAATGACAGTGACATTGTTGAGGGGAGAAAACTTAGTCTTCTGTGCTTTCTCTTTTTGTGCACTAAAACAAGAGATCTTTTATGAGTTCACAAGTCGTTGTCATGTCTCTTTAATTTTTGGAACTAACCAATTAAATTTATATTAGCACTAAAATTAATGAACTAATCAGTTATTTATTATTTTTTAATATAAACATTAATAGTGATATAACTTTGCATAATAAAGATAATCATTGCTCTAACCCAAAGTGCAAGAAAAAAAATTCTTTCCAAACTCTCATCAGATATGTAACAATGACATTTTATGGTTAAATTATTAAGAATTTGATCAACATATGTTTACTGGACAAAATAATTATTTAGAATTAATAAATATTAATATTTAATAATAGGATATAATGCATTATTAATATTATAGACATTTTATGATTATAGTTTTTACAGGTCATTTTAACAAATATGGAAAATATTTTATCAAGTATCAAATGAGTTGAATGAACATAATAAGCCATTTCTATTATAGAAAATATCAAAATTAATTTGAACCAAATTACACTATTTCAATTTTAACCATTAAATAAAATAAAATGAATTATNAATGCATTATTAATATTATAGACATTTTATGATTATAGTTTTTACAGGTCATTTTAACAAATATGGAAAATATTTTATCAAGTATCAAATGAGTTGAATGAACATAATAAGCCATTTCTATTATAGAAAATATCAAAATTAATTTGAACCAAATTACACTATTTCAATTTTAACCATTAAATAAAATAAAATGAATTATGTACATATAAGTTTAGCGTGTTATGTGGGTTAATGTTTAAATATAAACAAAATGATATTATAATTTATAAAAATTATAATTAAATAATTTATTGAAATATTGTAATGTAACTGAATTAGAGAAAGAATGAGACTAATGTGAATGATTTAACACATTTATCTGATGGAATATTGTACTGTAAGTGAACTAAAGAAAGAATGAAACTAACTACAAAACTAACGACAATGACATTGTTGAGGGAAGAAAACTTAGTCTTATGTGCTTTCTCTTTTTGTGCACTAAAGGAGATCTTTTATAAGTTCACAAGTCGTTGTCATGTCTCTTTAATTTTTGGAACTAACCAATTAAATTTATATTAACACTAAAATTAATGAACTAATCAATTGTTTATTATTTGTTAATATAAACATTAATAGTGATATAACTTTGCATAAGAAAGATAATCATTGCTCTAACCCAAAGTGCAAGAAAAAAATTATTTCAAAACTCTCATCAGATATGTAACAGTGACATTTTTATGGTTAGATTATTAATAATTTGATCAATATATGTTTATTGGACAAAATAATTATTTATAATTAATTAATATTAATATTTAATAATATGATAGAATGGGTCATTGATATTATAGATATTTTATGAATATAGTTTTTACAGGTCATTTTAGCAAGTATAAAATGAGTTGAATGAACATAATAAGTCATTTCTATTATATAAAATATCAAAATTAATTTGAACCAAATTACACTATTTCAATTTTAATCATTAAATAAAATAAAATGAATTATGTACATACAATTTTAGCGTGTTATGTTGGTTAATGTTTAAATATAGACAAAATAATATTTTCAATTTTTTAAAAATATAATATTTATAAAAATTATAATTTAATAATTTATTGAAATATTGTAATGTAACTGAATTAGAGAAAGAATGAGACTAATGTGAATGATTTAACACAATTTATCTGATGGAATATTGTATTGTAACTGAATTAAAGAAATAATTAAACTAACTACAAAACTAACAACAATGACACTGTTGAGGGGAGAGAACTTAGTCTTCTGTGCTTTTTTTTTTGTGCACTAAAACAAGAGATCTTTTATGAGTTCACAAGTCTTTGTCATGTCTCTTTAATTCATTTGTTGAGAAGTCTCATAAACTATAGTTTACATGTCTAAACTATAGTTTCATAATTTGTTATATAAATTTAAATAGTAGTTGTCAAAAAAAATTAATGACACTATTGTAAATTCTTAGCAAATTAAACATTAGAACCTGTTTTGCATTTGTCAAAGTTCATTTTTAACTTTATAACTGAAAAGGTTAAACTATTTGTCATTCCATCTCTTAATGAAATATTTTGTTTATTTAATGAAAAACGTTAGAAGTTGCAGTCTTAAAATATCAGCTGTAACCCGATCATTTATACAACAAATGATATAAGTATTATTCTTTTATTTTTTTATAAACTTATATATATATATATATATTAAGAAGTTTTAAGATCTTAATTTAACATTTTAATTTATTAATAAAATTAATGAATATTTACTTTTATAATATTCAGTTTTTAAAATGCTAAGGTATGAAATAAACTTCAGAAAAACTCAAATATGTTTAGAGCGTATGAGAAAATAGAAGATTAATTAGAAGTTCAAATGTTACCACTTACTGATGATATTATAATTGTACATACCTAAAACTTTGAACGTACGAAAAAATATATTAGAAGCATAAACGTTTCTCCCAAACAAACTCAAAATGATATAGAAAAAATGTCCGATAGATTTATGTAACAAACTTTAGATAGATAAAAAAATTATTTATGTTAGTTATTTGTTGAATTTCTGGATAATATGTCTATCACATCACAGATACATAACTTTTTTTAAATCATATTATATATATATCATTAACATTCTAAACTATTAAAACAAAAGTACAATTTAAAATTAACCTTGAGACTTAAATAGTAAGCAATTACTGTTTTTTTCTAATTTTACAAATAATTTCTTAAATCTAAGGAACAATCAGTTTAGTTTAAATATGTTACTAACATATAGTAACATTAAACTTTCATGTCGAGAAATAAAATATTGGTATAATTATTTTCATATTTCGACCATTAAAACTTTACGATACACAAAATCATAAACAAAGAAAGTAAATCAATACTATTAATACAAAATAAATATTTATCTACTCACAAGTAGTCTAAGTTCGACCATTTCATTTATTATTTTTTATTATTTTGAATACAACAAACTTATTTATTATTAAATAACACATAATCTTAACACAATATTTAAATATTTTCAAAATAAGATATCAAAAAATATTCTTAACTATTTTTCTAAGAGCACATTTCAACAATATCTTTTAATATATTTTTATTTAAAATATAAATAATTATTGGTTTAATATTATTTTAATAATAAAAATCGTAAATATTATTAAATTAATTACAAATGAATACTAACTCATTTTAATTTATAAAAAGAAATAACCTTCTATAATATTTGTATATAAATATTTCATATTTCTAATTACAAATCACACAAAATATTACTTTAAAATGAGATAGCTTTAAATATTTTCAAAAGAGAAGGACACCTAAAATCTTTGATATATATTTTAATTCATATAACCATGAAAAGAAAAATATATTTACATTATAATTATACATGGTAAAATATCAAAAAAAAGTAAAAAATAGCTGAAGAGATGGTTTAATATGAATTACTGAAAAAAGAAAAAAAATTAAATAAAATCATAACCTAAAATATCTCAGTGGCAGAAAATTATAAATACTTTCAAAAGAGAATGACACTTTAAAAAAAAAATCTTGTGTTTTAATAGTATAGATGTTTTAGATAACTCCACAGAAGAATCTCAATGGTGCTCTACACCAAATACAATATTACAATAGCATGCCAAATTTATGAACATATCTATTTTCGCTTATGACTAATCTTGAACATCTACATGTGCATTTACTCTCATGTAAATATATTTTGTAAACAATAAAATCGAAATTGTTATGGAACTTGGAAAAATTTACATAACTTGCATATTAAACATATCTTACGTAATTAAATTTAGAGTTATTTTTGGCTTCACCTCCTAGGGTGGTGAACCTCTAAATTCACCATATAATCCTCTTTCTTTTATGGGATTAAAAAAGAAACTAACAGTACATAAGAGTAGATGATATTTGTGATGGAACTGATACTTCTTCACTCTTGTCCCATTTTATCTATTTTATTAAAACATAATCTAAATTTGGATCTAAACTTTGTTTTGTATTTCTTTTTTAAATTAAATGCACTTTTATACTTTGTAGTTAAACATATCTCAAATCATTAGTACTCTTTTATTTATACTATTATCTATGTTTCCAAACAATACTATAATTAGTCTTGTGTTCAAACAATATAAAAATTAGATCTCATCTTTTAAATAATTTTTAATACTTTTATTCTAAACTATTTTGATATATTAAATAATTTTAAAAATCAAATAATATATAAAAAAAAACAAGAAAATAAATAAAAATTATCTTTGGAGGTATAGATGCTAGAAAACATATTAATTAATAACAAATCAATTAATTTAATAGATTATTTTATTGATATTTTATAAATAATGGTCATACATAATAATTTATAATATCCATTACACTAAATATATAAAAAATATACTTTGAAAATAAAACCATTGTATAATAAGTATAATAACAAAAATAATTATGAAAAAATTCTCTCTCTCTCTCTCTCTCTATATATATATATATATATATATTATATGGAGAAAAAATGCTTAACACTAATTGAAAACAACAAATGTAAACTGATTATAATATGAACTAACTTAGTAGCAAGATAATAACACAAAGCAGCTATAATAAAGTTAATTAAGCTATATAAAAAAGATAATATATTCAAGACATATCTAAAGTTCTTAATTATTTTATATTTATCATTTTCTTTATCAAAACTTTGTAGAGACGTCATAATTTCACAAAATTGCAAAATAAAGAAGTTCCAAATTAGGATTAATAATGACAAACTATGAAACTATAACAATTTAAATCAAATTGGTTACATATTAACTATTCGTTGGTTCAATCGGTTAGTCTCGGGTTTTAGTGATTTTTATAGGTTTTAAATATGGATATTTGTAAAAACTAAATCGAATTATCAAATCACCGGATTAACCGGCTTGATCGGGGATCCAAGTCAAAATATAAAACACTAATTTAAACGCAAAAAAAAAAATACACAAAATTCTTACAAACTGATAAAATATTTTTGAAGTATTAGTGGATTCATAGTAAAATATTATGTGCTTCCAAAACGCTGATCTAGTTGTGCTATTAAAATAGAAGCATTTTTCCTTAGATTTTTTATCTAGCCAGCAAAGCGCTGATCTAGTTGTGCTGTTAAATCTGGAATCCGACTACATGTGTCAACCACTGGTTGATCCACCCATTAGATAATTTTCTACATATTTTGTTTCCATCGATTTGTGTAACTATTTTATCAAACTTTGTTTTGTATTCTATATAAATTTAAGTATTTTCTATATATATTTCCAAAATAAATATTTCTTTTATTTTTGATAGCTAGTATATTATTATATAATAAAATTAATTATTTTATTAATATGTGGTTTACCTGTAGTCAACCGAATAAGCTTGCTAACCCAAAAAATTGTCCGGTTATGTATTTGGATCGGATTTAAAAACACTAAATATAAACTTTTGAATGATAATAAAGTGATATAGATATTTGGAGAAATGATTATTAGATAAAAGTGGTGAAGAATTTTTGTATAGACTTTTTACATTAATTTCCATTATTGATATAGATTGATCCGCAAAGCAAGAGAAAAAATATGTAATATTATTATTGTTTTGGTATTTTAGTTTATGGAGTATATCTTATTGTTATAATAAAGATTCCTTATTAATTATGTATGGAAGGACTAATAAAAATAATCTATTTTAAATTTTTTATTTGATTTGCTTAGAAAAAATAAAATATAAATATATCCTTTTCAGGTAAAATTAGAATAAAGAAAATGTATTAATAAACAGAAAAAGACAACAGAGTTAAAATATAGATAAATTTATTATTTTAGTGGGCATAGGATTGTAAATATTGTGTAAGTCTAAGGAGTATTTTTATGGGTTTTTCTGTTTTAATAAAGTTGATATAATTTAAATTTTATCATTTAATTAATTGTATATTATTATATTTCCAAAAATATTATGTGAAAATGATAATTTAATTTATTGTTTCAAATTATCATTTGTATCAAATATTCTTATAAATGAATGCATTACATTTTGAATATTATTTTTATCACGTCATTTCTACATTAATAAATTTTGTACTTGCATATATCTTATTAAATTTTGAATTATTATTAATACATAATTAATTATGTAGTAATTTACTCTATTTTGTTTAATATTTAAAAATAATATGTGCACTAATAGATTAGGTTTTAATAGTATTAGTTATTATGGTTTATATTTGTGATTGATAAATGATGTTAAAACCCAATAAAGTT
>CAKOAT010566265.1:13118-68087 GCA_932364175.1 Eruca vesicaria subsp. sativa
ACTCGAGAAGCCGTTTTATAAAACTCGAAGATCGTTTTATAAAACTCGAAGATCGTTTTATAAAACTCGAGAAGCCGTTTTATAAAACTCGAAGATCGTTTTATAAAACTCGAGAAGCCGTTTTATAAAACTCGAAGATCGTTTTATAAAACTCGAGGATCGTTTTGTAAAACTCGAGAAGCCGTTTTATAAAACTCGAAGATCGTTTTCTAAAACTCGAAGATCGTTTTATAAAACTCGAGAAGCCGTTTTATAAAACTCAAAGATCGTTTTATAAAACTCGAGAAGCCGTTTTATAAAACTCAAAGATAGTTTTATAAAACTCGAAGATCGTTTTATAAAACTCAAAGATCGTTTTATAAAACTCGAAGATCGTTTTATAAAACTCGAGAAGCCGTTTTATAAAACTTGAAGATCGTTTTATAAAACTCGAGAATCGTTTTATAAAACTTGAGAATCGTTTTATAAAACTCGAGAAATCGTTTTACAAAACCGCAAAAAACCGAAATCGCCGCAAAACGCGAACTAGTCACGACTAGTTCGCCTGCTGGCGAACTAAGCCGAGCTGGCTTAGTTCGCCAGCAGGCGAACTAGGAGCCTCTCCGCTAGTTCGCCAGCAGGCGAACTACTGACTTTGCCCCACAGGTTCTTATCGCCTAGTTCGCCATATGGCGACCTGGCCAAGCAGAACTATCTCGCCGTACGTCGAGCCGACCATCCCGAGCCTCGATCTTCCACATCCTTGATTCAAGGAATACGTCATTCGACACGATCGTATTCCGAATCACGGTCGAAATATCTCCCTTTTCGTCTTGATCCGTCCTATCGTTTGAGTTTTACGATAAAAACCGTATAACTTAGTTTTCTCGAAAAGAACTCGAGGAAATCGTATAAAACGGCAACGGTTAAACGAAACACCGAATATTGCCTAAACTATACGATTTATTCGAAATTTTTCGTAAAAATCATACAAAACGCGTTTTTAATAAAACCCCGAGTAAATCGTAGAAAACGGCAACGATTAATCAAAACATCGAACATTGCTTAGCTTTACGATTAACTCGAGAAACTTATCTAAAAACGGCATCATATCAGGAAACGATCTCGTCTAAAGTTTTAAAACGGATTTATCGCAAAACGGCTCGGAAAGTCATAAAACGCGATAAAAACCACTCGCGACTTTAAACAAAGTCCAACCCGAAGATACGACGACGTTTGGCGATTTACTCGCAGAAAGAAGATAAATGTCAAAATTGAAGATAAATGTCAAGTTTGAGGATAAATAGACGATTTCCGCGGGAAAAAAAAAGGAAAGATCGAGATAAATGGAAGATTCCCATTAAACTCGAATCTGGGCGAAATGGAAAGACTAAACCGCCTAGGAAGGGAGTATATAAGCAAGAGGCATAGGGCAGAAGCAGAGGGACGAAATCCAGAGCTCTCATCTGAGACTTTCACAACTTTTCTTGACTTAGAATTTTCTGCACTTAGAAACTTAGGCTTTTTCTCGACAAGTTCGGTTTCTATGACTGGCGCCCAATCACTAGACGAACTCGCCCAGGCAGTTCGATCTCTTGTCCAGCTCAATCAACTGAACTATGTTTGACTTGATCCTCGAAAGGGGTACGTAGGCAGCCTTTCATAAGGTTCAGTCCGAAATCAATCAAATCATTTTTCTTATCTTTTTCCGTCTTTTGTTATCGAGCTGCGTCTCGATTAGGTTTAATGTTTTTATGTTGATAACTCGCTGACGGCCCTGCGGCCAAAGCCTTTGTAAACCCTTGTAATGATCGCAACGCCCTTACGCGAAATCGAAATAAGATCTACTTTTTCTTTAAGTTCGTTTTATTACGTTTTTCATATTTTCCGCATTTATTTGGTTACTTGTCGTTGGCTTTCGCAGAGATCCGATTCTTCTGGAAAATTAGGGTTATCCTAAGTTTCCTTATTTAACGGAAATCGACAAGTGTGAATTTCGGTTCCCACAAGAAATAGATGAATGGTCAAAGCAGCTAGAGCAGAGCGGTGAGAAGCTTATGCAGCTCGAATCTGAACACCTCGTCCTCTGAGACAAGAAGCAAGCCCTCAATATGGCAACCAATAAGAAATGTCACTTTCATACGCAAGTTCGACCCATGCCTAGCCTAGACAAACCTAGTACCATGGGAGATGCCTCTCCCCAGCCCCAAGCGAAGTTGGGGTTTGCTTGGGGCATCACGACAAAAAGGCGGGGATGTGCAAACCCATGAGACTATATCTAGTGATTCCAAATCGAATTTCGAGAAGGAAACATCTAGAGAGGCCGCAGTGATGAAGTCCTCCATGACCGCCTACCTAGAGCAAGTGTTCTCCCAGAAGCTCGACGCCATGCAATCTCTGGAATAAAGACTCCCGGAAGTAGCACCTCTGATTCGGAAGATCAACCCCGGTTCCCATGCCGACACCCCTTCGCGGACGATATCGCCCTGATCGAAATGCCGAGAAAATTCTCCTTCCCCAACTTAAAGATGTATGATGGTACCGGCGATCCAGACGTCCACATCGCTCAATACAAGCAAAGGATGCTCGTCGTATCACTCCCAAGAAAGTCTCGCGAAGCTACCATGTGAAAAGGATTCGGTTCCACCCTGATCGGACCCGCTCTGTATTGGTATATCAACTTACCTACCAGGTCCATATCATCCTTTGCAACCCTTAGCGACAAGTTCGTGGAACAATACGCAAGCAGTCGGAACCTGGAGAAAACCTCCAATAGTCTCTAAGAAATCCTTCAACACCGAGTCAAACCCCTTCGCGAAAATTTAGCCCTCTTCAACTATGAGAAGGTACCAAGCCCAGAATGCAACACCACCACTGCAATTTCAGTCTTGAAGAGAGGCTTGCTTCAAGACGGATATCTCTTCAAGGAATTGACCAAATACCAGTGCAAGACCATGGAAGATGAGCTATCCCGAGCTTGGGCCCCGGTAAAATGGGAGGAAGAAGTCGCAAACCGCGCCAAGGCCCAGCAGAAGCAAGATCAGAAGGCTATCAGACCTGACCGAAACAATCGGGACGAGAGGCCCTCCCAAAAATCTACAAAGGACCAGGGAGGCCGGAATCGAGGCAGGTACATGAGCCGTCTCACTGAGTGGGCAGAAGGGGTCAAAATCGTTACGACGGAATCAATGACAAAAACTTTCCGCAAAAATTAAAAAAAAAAACATTTTAAAAACACGAGAAGTTGTTTTATAAAATTCTAAAGACTTTCTGAACAAAGGAAATCCGCGGAAAACTTGGAGATTGTCATCTCGGAAAAAAGAACGAAACAATCGCCGATTACACGATTGCCCATGTTAAGCAAAAAACCACAAAAAACCGCTTCCGCCGTAAATCGCGAGCAGGTTCGACCAAACCAGTTCAACGCGACGAGCCGAACCAGCCAGTTCAGCTTGCTGTACGGCGAGCTGGTCGCCTCAAAGCAGCTCGCCGTACAGCAAGCTTAACCAACCTGGTTCGGCCCGTCGTACGTTGGGCTGACCGTCCTGAGCCTTACTTCCCTGCATCCTTGACATAAGGCATACGTCCTTCGATTCAACCATGCTCTGAACCATGGTCGAAACTTCTCTCGTTTCATCTCGATCCGTCTCACCATTCTAGTTTTACGGTAAAAATTGTAAAAGTCTTCTTTTCTCGTAAGAATTCAGGAAGATCGTATAAAACCAAAACGATTAGACGGAACATCGTACATTGTCAAACTTTACGATTAACTCAAGAAATATTATAGAAACATCATCGTATCAGGAAACAATCTCGTCTAAAATCGTAAAACGATTTTTATCGCAAAACGGCTCGGAAAGTCCTAAACGCGATAAAAGCCCACTCGCGACTTTAAACGAAGTCCAGCCCAAAGATAAAATGACGGTTTGACGATTTTCTCGCAGAAAGAAGATAAATGTCAAGTTTGAAGATAAATGTCAAGTTTGAAGATAAATAGAAGATTTCCGCAAGAAGAAAATGGAAAGATCGAGATAAATGGAAGATTCTCGATAAACTCGAATCTAGGCGAAAAGGAAGGACTAGACCGCCTAAGGGGGGAGTATATAAGCAGAAGGCCAAGGACAGATCACAAGGACGATTTTCAGAGCTTTCACCACCAAAACTTAGCATTTCGGCAACTTTCCGTTTTTGTTATCGAGCTGCGCCTCAACTAGGGTCTTAGTCTTAGATTGCTAGAGCTAGGAATCTCGCCGACGGCTCACCCAGCTAAGGCTTACTCTTGTTGTACCGTTCTTACGTGAATTCGGTATAAGACTCTTTCTTGCTCTCAATCTCGTTTTTATTATCTCTTACTTATTCTCGTCATTTACGTGATTGCTTGTGTGCGGTTTCGCAGATAGTCGGGTCCTCTGGGAGTTAAGGTTTTCTCTAAATTCCTAAATTTGCGTAAAATCGACAAGGGTGAATTTTGGTTCCCACAGTTTGGCGCTAGAAGGAGGGGGTCGGATTTATCTTACACTCAAGCTGTAGAACGTTTAATCAACAAACAATGTCTGGTGACCAACAAACTCCCGAGGAAAACGACAACGTTGACAAAATACCACCAGATGTGTCTGCGGTTAACGGTAACACTAACACCGAGGCCGTCGAGAAGATGCTCTCTGATTTCAACAAGAAATCGGAGGAACAAGAAAATCTTATTGGTTCACTCGCAAAACAGGTCGAAACCGTAACTGCGAAAACCAGGGAAATTCGCCCCCGCGGAACTACTAGGATCCGTGGAAGAAGGCTTGATTTCGGGACTCCTATGGATCGCCCCAGAACCGAACAAGGAAATCTGCCGGAGTAAAACTCTGAAAAAGATAACCCTTACGCGACGCTGAACGAATCGGACAAATCTCCTACTCGCAGACAGGAGACCGAAGAGTATGGTGTAAGACCCGAACCCGGCCGTCTAGGCCGCGGTCAAAGCCTCACGTCGCTCGTTCATCTTCCGGACCGAACCTCAAAATTTATGCCCTTTATTTAAAACATCGACCATAGGCGAGGGCTACCTCAGACCTTAGCTCAAGACTACCCTAGTCATTTACTAGCTTAGGTCAATTCAAGTTATGCACAGCGAAATATTGTCTCCATTGGTCTACAAACAATCTAGAACTTGTCTGGTCGAATCACCTCAGCCTTGGTTAGTATTCTCAACTACCAGTAGCTCCAAGGTCGATCCTGAACCCAACACAAGTCATACAAATCCGAGGTTCCATTCCCCTAAACCATTCTAGCTAGAACTTAAAAGAAAGTAGCTAGATCATACCTTTCCCACATCCACGGAGCTTGTTAGCTCATCGGTCCAGCTGACTTAGTCAGCTCATCCTCCTTGCTGACTTAGCTAGCTCATACTCCTTACTTACTTACTAGCTCGTCCAGCTCATCGTGCTGACAAACCTAAGCTCGCTGAAACCGAGCTAAGGCCATCTGCCTCAGCTTGTTTAGATAGCTCATCCAGCTAGCTAAGCTAAACCACTTCTCGTGAGGTTCCATCTAATCTCTTCCATCTGATCGAGCTACAAGATAGTTGCACCCAGCTTCCTGCCAACTCGTCCATCAAGCTTACACCTGCATAAACATCTGCCCTTGGGTACTTAGTCATTCAACCAACCATCCCCACTGACCAAGTAACCTTTGGGAAGTCTTCATCAGCAATGGCAATGCATCTAGCTCCTCACAGCTAATGCATCGCCCATTCTCCTCACGCTTGTAGGATGTGATAGCAAGTCCCTCTCCTGGAATAACATGTGCATCCTTTGATCAAACAGATCAGACACCTTGGTCCATTAACCATGGATCAGGTCGTCCCTCTTTACACATGATCAGATCACACACGTCCTCACCTGCATAATAACAACCATTATCCATACTTGTGGTCCACGCCACCCATTACCAGCCTTACCCTCAGGTACCAGTATGACAACAAGCAAACATGCTCTATAACCACACAAGCACAAAGAATACATATTAATCCGATAACCTAGCACACGGTTCGAGCAATTTGCATGATTCCGAGCCTAAGGGCTAGTCCCTACCCAAATCTGACCCATTTTCAAAAGTGGTCTAAAAATTATAAAAAGGATATGATAATTCATGAAAAATCCTAACTAAGACAATGGGCAAGTCAGATTCCTCAGAACCGGTCTCGATCATACCGATCTTGACCCCGACCAGCCAAACCGGCCCAAAAATAATAAAAATGGAATTCGAGTTAGACAACTCCAAATCCAATTCTGTTTGTTCCTAAAACTCTTATAAATCATAAAACTAATGTATACAAAGAATTAGGGGATTTGGTCACACGAAAACCGGCCTTGGGTAGAAAATCCTATCTCAGCCAGAAACTGCCTTTAAACCGGTCAAGGGCCCTGGTTTAAGGCTCGTGTGCCCCTAACCCATACACGGCCACAAACAGAAAGAGATGAAGAGTAATATGATAGAAAATAGGAATGGATGCAACCAGTTTCCCATCTCACCAGGAACCACACGGATCCAATCCGCACGGCCATGGGAATGGCTTTCTCGGTTCACATCACTAACCTTAGATCTTGTGCTTCCAGCATCAAGTCCGGCCATGCTCCTCCAAATCAAGCCTCCATCAAGTCTTATCACATACCTCCAGTATCGATAAGATCCATTCAAGGGTCGCACAAAACTTCCCTTCCATGGAACACCCATGAAACCAGTTTCTGCACTGCATCCCCCTTCAAGGCTGTTCATGCCTTGAGATTGAAGTCAGGCCTTCTCCCTTCTCTCCTAACCATTTCCTTGTGTTCCCAGGACACAGAGGAAGCCTATGGCATTATCATTCATGAACAAACACCACGCAAGGGTCGTGCATCACTTCCCCTTCCAGTGCCCATGAAACTGCCTTTCTACACACATCTGCCTTCACGGCTGCCCTTGGACTTTGAGAGTTAATCCGGTCATCTCTCTTCTTCCCTGGCCATTTGTGTGTCTTCTATGGATGTAGAGGAAGCCTGGGACATGTTCATCAATGGTGAAAACCCATCATAGGGTCGTTCATAACTTCCCACTTGATTTCCCACAAAACTGCCTCTTTGCTGCCTTTGAATCTCTCTTGGGGTTTGGATTGGAAATCCGACCAAATCTCTGTTTTTCTCTGGTTTTTCTTTGTGTTTCAGGGTTAAGAATGGATTCCTGGCGTGCCTGCAAAGGCACGGACTTGCCTTCATTATATAGAAGAAGGGGTGGTTACTCCATGACCAATGCATCCCTTCGGTATCAATTCTGGCCATTGATTTAATCAATGGTCCAGATCACACCCATTCGCCTAAGACAGTTACCAGACATCCTGGGCCTGATAAATAACTCTTGGACATGTCTAAAACAAGCCCAAACAAATTTCAGACGTCCCTGACCCAACCACAAGAGCCCACTGGTCCATTGGTACACATGGGTCATCCACCTGGCCTGGTCACTGTCCAGACCCGGCCCAACTGCCCAAGACTTGAACACTCAGTCTAGCTGAATTGAGCTGATCCCCAGCTGACCCAGCTGAGTGAGCTAGTCCATCCAGCTCAAGGAGCTGACACACTCTACCTGAGCTCCAACTGAGCTACGTCCNCACTCAGTCTAGCTGAATTGAGCTGATCCCCAGCTGACCCAGCTGAGTGAGCTAGTCCATCCAGCTCAAGGAGCTGACACACTCTACCTGAGCTCCAACTGAGCTACGTCCAGCTGATTGAGCTTCTTGCTCGCATCACCCAGCTGTGATACACTTCGTACAGCTTGATATCTTCATCTTGTACAATCTTTCTAAGTCCATTGGTCTATTCACAGACCTAGACTTAGTTCCTTTGCTCCATTCTGAACATTAACTTAATCGAGCTTGGCCACGATCATTTCTCATTATCTGAACCAAAGCTGTCTCCTTTCCATCAAACGTCTAAGCCTTATGTCAAGTTCCAGGAATGAGAACATGACGGTTCAGCTGGTGTGAGCTGACCAGTGAGTGTGCAGCTAGACCGAGCTGGACTGAGCTTACCCAAGCTTCCCCGAGCTAGGTCGAGCTGTCCCAACACCCGTTGAGCTACCTCTTTACTCATGTAGCTCCTTTAACTCCTTTTCCTTCTTTATCTGGCTAAGTCTCAGCTCCCTGATGACCTTAACCACGTTCCTAGACCATGGTATGCTTGCCTTTAGGTCTCGTGACCTGACTGACGCGTCTCCTCGCACCATGGTCTGTCCAGACGATCATACTCAGGATTGGGGACATGACAAGTCTCCCCCACTTAATATGGATTCGTCCTCGAATCCGGTCCATGTGTATCTTCCTTACCGAACTGTCCATACTACTCTGGGCATTCAGCCTTCATTCTCGTTTTTATCTTACTGATCACATCCTTAATCAGCCTTCTAACAAATCTCCCCCACTTGATAGAGATTTAACCAAAATCTTATCAAGTGGTCCGTCTGTTTTATTTTTTATTTTTTGCTTATGGCATCCTTACTTGGCTACTCAACCATAGTCAAGGATCCATCATCCCCTGTATAAGTGACGCCAAAGTGTAGTCTTTCAAACAAACCACAACTTGGTCATATTGCGATTTTAATCAATACTAGACTAAACCGTCTCAACTTAACTTTGGTCAATCACCAGACTCTCTCATATTTCGATCGTGGTCCATTCAGGACGTGATCATATTCTGGTCATGGTCCACTCAAGGACTCGACCGTGCTTTCCGACCATAGGTCCATCTCTGAGTAGGTCGTGTCCTGATCCTCGTCCCCTATCGGACTTGATCATACTGCAGTTCTGGTCCACCATGGGACTCAACCGTCCCACCCCAACCATAGGTCAAAACTCCGACTTGGTTGTAACGCGATCCATTTCCCTCACTGGACTTGATCGTCTTTATCCCAACCCTAGGTCAATCTCCGACTTGGTTGTTACTTGGACTCGATCGCGTAAGCCAACCCGGGTCCCATTCCAGACTCGATTGTATACCGACCCTGGTCCTTAGCCCGGCCATCTCGGCAGGAGCTATGCGGCTTATGGACTTTTAGACATTGGGGCCGTCCCTGGTTCCAGTTCTATTATGAACAGGTCCGCCCTGTCAGGGGGAATGCCCTGCAGCGCCCGAACACATCATCAAACTCACTGACCAGCGTAATCCCGTCTGGGTTACCACCCCTCAACCATCTCCTTAGTGGCGATTGTGGCTATGTAAGACTCACAACCTCTCTCTAGTATCCTTTCCGCTGGGACTGCTGAAACCACTACACAAAAGGAGGCAGGTTTTATTCCTTGGAACCTGATCGGGGGTCAACACCCACTCTCAAACTGCACCTCCCCCGATGACAGTCTAAGGTGGCCCGATTCTTTCCAAGCCAAATCCATGCCCAAGATCACTTCATGACTCTTGAGGTTGACACAAATTAGATCAGCAGGTATTACCCTGTCTGTGATCAATACACAGAACATCTTAGTCCATCCTGACTAGATACCATGTTGACTCGTTCGAGTAAGACAACCCTGGTCCTTCACTGGACTCGATTGCCTACCGAACCTGGTCCACTCTCCTAGTTGAGAAGGATATCGGTTTGATACACATTTGGACAATGTCCCATACCATTCTCCAAAGTGTCACACTTCCATGAATGTCCCATACCATTCACAAGAGTGTTTATAATATACCTCAATCCCCATCATACTAAGATACATAACGTATGCTCACTCGGTTTGAATGGCCACCAAGGTATAACACTTAACCTCAGTAGAGTGTTGCACGTTTATTTCAACTTAAGCCACTCTCTGGTCCATGTTACCTCCCTTGTCCAGGTCGTCCTTACAAAGATCTTGCATTAAGTCCCTTATCCCATCCGACTATTACTTCCAAATAACAAGATGAACTAAACCTTCCGTTTTCAGGGTCTTGCCCTTGGAGAGTATATCTTGGCTAAGCCGGCTCATCCTGGAACTTCGCTGTTCACAAGCATGAAACCAAATCTTACCTCAAATCTCACTTGGCTCACCGCAGCTAAGGTTCCAAGTCATCTAAGTTTCCAGAAATAATATCGGTTTGGAACTCCAAATCTTAATCATTTTCCTTAACAGGATCAAGCATTCTCTGATACCAACTTGTAAGACCCGAACCAGGCCGTCTAGGCCGCGGTCAAAGCCTCACGTCGCTCGGTCATCTTCCGGACCGAACCTCAAAATTTCTGCCCTTTATTTAAAACATCGCCCATAGGCGAGGCCTACCTCAGACCTTAGCTCAAGACTACCCTAGTCATTTACTAGCTTAGGTCAATTCAAGTTATGCACAGCGAAATATTGTCTACTTATCCATTGGTCTACAACCAATCTAGAACTTGTCTGGTCGAATCACCTCAGCCTTGGTTAGTATTCTCAACTACCACTAGCTCCAAGGTCGATCCTGAACCCAACCCAAGTCATACAAATCTGAGGTTCCATTCCCCTAAACCATTCTAGCTAGAACTTAAAAGAAAGTAGCTAGATCATACCTTTCCCACATCCACGGAGCTTGTTAGCTCATCGGTCCAGCTGACTTAGTCAGCTCATCCTCCTTGCTGACTTAGCTAGCTCATACACCTTACTTACTTACTAGCTCGTCCAGCTCATCGTGCTGACACACCTGAGCTAGCTGAAATCGAGCTAATACAATGGTCAAGTCAGATTCCTCAGAACCGGTCTCGACCATACCGATCTAGACCCCGACCAACCAAACCGGCCCAAAAATAATAAAAATGGAATTCGAGCTAGACAACTACAAATCCAATTCTGTTTGTTCCTATAACTCTTATAAATCATAAAACTAATTTATGCAAAGAATTAGGGGATTTGGTCACACGAAAACCGGCCTTGGGTAGAAAATCCTATCTTAGCCAGAAACTGCCTTTAAACCGGTCAAGGGCCCTGGTTTAAGGCTCGTGTGTCCCTAACGTATGCACGGCCACAAAAAGAAAGAGAGAAGAGTAATATGATAGAAAAGAGGAATGGATGCAACCGGTTTCCCATCTCATCAGGAACCACACGGATCCAATCCGCACGGCCATGGGAATGGCTTTCTCGGTTCACATCACTAACCTTAGATCTTGTGCTTCCAGCATCATGTCCGGCCATGCTCCTCCAAAGCAAGCCTCCATCAAGTCTTATCACATACCTCCAGTATCGATAAGATCCATTCAAGGGTCGCACAAAACTTCCCTTCCATGGAACACCCATGAAACCAGTTTCTGCACTGCATCCACCTTCAAGGCTGTTCATGCCTTGAGATTGAAGTCAGGCCTTCTCCCTTCTCTCCTAACCATTTCCTTGTGTTCCCAGGACACAGAGGAAGCCTATGGCGTGATCATTCATGAACAAACACCACGCAAGGGTCGTGCATCACTTCCCCTTCCAGTGCCCATGAAACTGCCTTTCTACACACGTCTGCCTTCAAGGCTGCCCTTGGACTTTGAGAGTTAATCCGGTCATCTCTCTTCTTCCCTGGCAATTTGTGTGTCTTCTATGGATGTAGAGGAAGCCTGGGACATGTTCATCAATGGTGAAAACCCATCATAGGGTCGTTCATAACTTCCCACTTGATTTCCCACAAAACTGCCTCTTTGCTGCCTTTGAATCTCTATTGGGGTTTGGATTGGAAATCCTACCAAATCTTTGTTTTTCTCTGGTTTTTCTTTGTGTTTCAGGGTGAAGAATGGATTCCTGGCGTGTCTGCAAAGGCACGGACTTGCCTTCATTATATAGAAGAAAGGGTGGTTACTCCATGACCAATGCATCCCTTCGGTATCAATTCTAGCCATTGATTTAATCAATGGTCCAGACCACACCCATTCGCCTAAGACAGTTACCAGACATACTGGGCCTGATAAATAACTCTTGGACATGTCTAAAACAAGCCCAAATAAGTTTCACACGTCCCTGACCCAACAACAAGAGCCCACTGGTCCATTGGTACACATGGGTCATCCACCTGGCCTGGTCACTGTCCAGACCCGGCCCAACTGCCCAAGACTTGAACACTCAGTCTAGCTGAATTGAGCTGATCCCCAGCTGACCCAGCTGAGTGAGCTAGTCCATCCAGCTCAAGGAGCTGACACACTCTACCTGAGCTCCAACTGAGCTACGTCCNCACTCAGTCTAGCTGAATTGAGCTGATCCCCAGCTGACCCAGCTGAGTGAGCTAGTCCATCCAGCTCAAGGAGCTGACACACTCTACCTGAGCTCCAACTGAGCTACGTCCAGCTGATTGAGCTTCTTGCTCGCATCACCCAGCTGTGATACACTTCGTACAGCTTGATATCTTCATCTTGTACAATCTTTCTAAGTCCCTTGGTCTATTCACAGACCTAGACTTAGTCTTCCTTTGCTCCATTCTGATCATTAACTTAATCGAGCTTGGCCACGATCATTTCTCATTATCTGAACCAAAGCTGTCTCGTTTCCATCAAACGTCTAAGCCTTATGTCAAGTTCCAGGAATGAGAACATGACGGTTCAGCTGGTGTGAGCTGACCAGTGAGTGTGCAGCTAGACCGAGCTGGACTGAGCTTACCCAAGCTTCCCCGAGCTAGGTCAAGCTGTCCCAACACCCCGTTGAGCTACCTCTTTACTCGTGTAGCTCCTTTAACTCCTTTTCCTTTTTTATCTGGCTAAGTCTCAGCGCCCTGATGACCTTAACCACGTTCCTATACCATGGTATGCTTGCCTTTAGGTCTCGTGACCTGACTGACGCGTCTCCTCGCACCATGGTCAGTCCAGACAATCATACTCAGGATTGGGGACATGACATATGGTGTCGAAAAGGTTAACCTGGAAAAAGGCGAACAATCCGATCCATCGGATAAAGATGCAGACATCCATCCGAGGAGGAGGAAAGACCGCAGCCCTCAGCTGGAATCCTCCCCCGAGCGTTCTATTACTGAGGACGAGGAGGAACTCTACTGCGTGCAATGCGCAAAAACGGCGGAGGAACGATCTCGAGTTACTCGCAGCAAACCCCACGAGGTCGAAAAACTGCTGGCAACCTAGCAAAGATTCGCGATTTCCGTGACTACATCAGTAAAACGGCCGCAGCAGTAAAAGCGGTGAAGTCTCAAATTCACCATGCTACCAGCACCGCGCCCGAAAGCTGCTATACAAATCTCAGAAAACGGCTTTCACGGCTCGCATCACCGAGGTCAAGCTACCCAATCCTGGAAAGGTCAAAGTGCCGACCTACGAAGGGACGACCGATCCAAAAGTGCACCTGCAGGCCTTCCAGATCACCATGGGACAAGCCAAGCTCAAGGATCACGAAAAAGACGCGGGCTATTGCCGTCTTTTCGTTGAAAACCTAGAAGGAACATCGCTCGAGTGGTTCGCCAAGCTTAAGTGAAATTCAATCGGAAGTTTCCGCCAGCTTGCTTCCGAATTCCTGAATAATTACTCGATGTTTATAAATCGGGAAACTTCCGACGCCAACCTCTAGAGCTTATCCTAGAAGGAAGACGAACCTCTGAATTTCTTATTCTGGAATTGTCGGCGGCAGGGGGGGTGGGGGGTGGGTGGGTAATAAACCCAATCTGAAACATTTTATTAGATACATTTTGAAGAAGTATAATATACTGATTTTCTTGTGTTATTTGAAAATCATGCGGGTGGAGACAAAGTGATGAGAATCTGCCGGAATTGGGTTTCACACCTCTTTTCGTGCTGATACTACTGGTCAAAGTGGAGGAATTTGGCTATTGTGGAGAGATCAAGCTGGGGTGCTTACGGTTTTGGAATTGTCGGAGCAGTTTTTCCATCCTAGGGTAATGATGGGGACGAAAGTTATCCATCTTATTGTAGTGTACGCTGCTCCAACAGTTAGTCGTCAAAGTGGACTCTGGAGATAGTTAAAATGGGTGCTGGAGAGTATTAGATGAGCTGGTGTTGGTGGGAGGCGGGGGCGGGTGATTTTAATACTATTTTGAGATTGGCTGAGAGAACCGGGGGGTAATGGCAGACTTTCACCAGATTCGCTAGCTTTTGGAGAATGGATTAATGAGTTAGCCTTGGTAGATATGGGGTTCCGAGGTAACACTTTCATATGGAGGAGAGGAAAGACACGCGTACTTTATGGCTAAGCGTTTAGATAGGGTGTTTTGTAATGCTCAGACACGGGTGAGATGGAAGGAGGTGGTGGTTTATCATCTTTCTTTTTTTAGCATCCGATCATGCACCAATATATGTGCAACTTGAACCAAAACAACGACGTAACCCGAAGACAAGGTCGTTTAGATTTGAAGTGGCATCTTAAACATGAAGGTTTTAAGGAGCTACTATTGGCATCTTGGAAGGGGGCGATGCCTACCCCTGATGCACTAGCTCTCTTGAGAGTGAAAGTCAAGAAATGGAAAAGAGAAATATTTGGTGACGTGAGTAAAAGAAAAGAAAAAATACTTGGGGATATCAAAATGGTTCAGGAGGAGTTGGAGGGGAGCCCAAATGATGATTTGCTGGTGAGGGAGGCTGCTTTACTAAAAGACTTTGAAGTGGTTCTTGTACAATAGGAAGTTCTTTGGTATCAGTAATCATGTGAAAAAATGGATAGTACTTGGCGATAGGAGCACAAAGTATTATCATACGAGTACGATAGTGCGGCGGAAGAAGAATAAAATTGAAATGTTAAAGGATGATGATGGCCGTTGGATGGACCAGTTAGAAGAGTTGGAGAAGCTAGCTATTACCTACTATAAAAGACTGTACTCCACTGAAGATATCAATATCGATACGGAAAAGCTCCCTCAGCAAGGCTTTACCGAGTTTACACGGGATGAACTAGGGCTGTTGAATAAACATTTTTGGCATTAGATGTGGAATCTTTGGCTCGTTCCATGTGTAAGTTTAAAGCCCCGGGGCCTGACGATGTTCAACTTGTTTTCTATCAAGAGTCATGGGATGTGGTCGGGGAGTGAGTAACCCGGTTTGGGTTGGAGTTCTTTGCATCAGTGGTCCTCCCGACAGGTATGAATGACGAAATGGTAGTGCTTATACCAAACGTTCTTAAGCCCTAGAAAATTATGCAGTTTGGCCCCATCAGCTTATGTAGTGTTCTCTTCAAGATTGTAACAAAGGCGATGGTGTTGAGATTAAAGAAGCTTATGCCGAACTTGATAGGTTCATCGCAAGCTAGCTTCATACAGGGTATACTGAGCACTGATAATATTGTCGTTGTTCAGGAAGCTGTCCATTCAGTGAGAAGGAAGAAGGACATAAAGGTTGGATGCTTCTCAAATTAGATCTCGAAAAGGCTTATGACCGGATCAGATGGGATTTTCTCGAGGACGCACTTTATGCAGCGAAGCTCCCACAGATATGGGTCACATGGATTATGGAATGTGTTATGAATCCGGGAATGAGTTTATTGTGGAATGGAGAAAGAACATAAGCGTTTACGCCTCAGCGTGGACTTCGTCATGGTGACCCTTTGTCCCCGTATCTCTTTGTTTTATGCATGGAGAGATTGTGTCATCAAATTGAATTCTCTGTGGCCAATAAGGAATGGAAACCAATCAGATTATCAAGGGGGGGACCAGAGTTATCACATGTATGCTTTGCGGATGATCTGATCTTGTTTTATGAAGCTTCTAAATCGCAGATTTGGATAATACGCAAAGTTCTGGAGAGATTCTGCGAAGCTTTGGGTCAGAAAGTGAGTCTGGAGAAATCGCTAATCTTCTTTTCTGAGAATGTCCGTCGAGACTTAGCAAACTCAGTCAGCAAGGAGAGTGGCATCGAAGGCACTACGGAGGTGGGAAAATATTTAGGCATGCATGTGTTGTAGAAGAGAATTAACAAGGAAACGCGTGGGGAAGTAATTAAGAAGGTCTCTTCTAAACTCACTGGGTGGAAGAGGAAGTTCCCGGAAGATACTGGTATCTATCCCGGCGAAGATACTGGAGGCAAAATCCCAAGATTAATGGCAAAGTGGAACAGGTTGGTTAACTAAAGTAATCGAGCCGTATATGCCATTGCAGATGCGATTAAGATTGGCTTCAGTCTGATGTTATGGGGGTTCGTGATCGAATGTCATGGGGTGAGAATAAGGATGGACTTTTCTCCGTGAAGTCCTTGTATGCTTTCTTGATTAGAGATGTTGTTCCGAGACCAAATATGGAAGCATTTTACAAACGGATATGGAGTGATGTTGCCCCAGAACAAGTTCTAGTATTCTTATGGTTGGTGTCTCATCAAGTAATCATGACGAATATGGAACGCAAACACATGCACTTAAGTGATAATGGACTGTGTCAATTGTGTAAGAATAGCGATGAAACTATTCTCCATGTTCTCCGGGATTGCCCGGAAGCTGCTGGGATATGGGTGAGAATTGTGATCCCAAGTAGCAAGCAACGCTTCTTTAGCCTATCTCTTATAAAATGACTATATGAGAATCTCGCTAGAGACACATCCAGGAATGGCGATCTATGGAACGGGAGACATTTCGGCCGTGGTTCAGAATGCGACCGTGTCGAAAGACGTAAGTTTCGAATCAGGGATGCGGGAGATCGAGGCTCGGGACGTCCAAGAAGTCTCTAGTTCGTCCAACGGCGAACTAAGCCGGCTGGCTTAGTTCGCCGGTGGGCGAACTAGTTGCGACTAGTTCACGTTTTACGGCTGTTTTGGTTTTTTACGGTTTCGTAAAACGATTCTCGAGTTTTATAAAATGATCTTCGAGTTTTACAAAACGATCTTCGAGTTTTATAAAATGATCTTCGAGTTTTATAAAACGATCTTTGAGTTTTATAGAACGATTCTTTAATTTTTATAGAACGATTCTCGAGTTTTATAAAACGATTCTTTAAGTTTTATAAAACGATTCTCGAGTTTTATAAAACGATCTTCGAGTTTTATAAAACGATTCTTCGAGTTTTATAAAATGATTCTCGAGTTTTATAAAACGATCTTTGAGTTTTATAAAACGATCTTCGAGTTTTATAAAACGATTCTTTGAGTTTTATAAAACGATCTTCGAGTTTTATAAAACGATCTTTGAGTTTTATAAAACGATTTTTTGAGTTTTATAAAAAGATTCTCGAGTTTTATAAAATGATTCTTTGGATTTTATAAAACGATTCTCGAGTTTTATAAAACGATCTTCAAGTTTTATAAAACGATTCTTCGAGTTTTATAAAATGATTCTCGAGTTTTATAAAACGATTCTTCGAGTTTTATAAAATGGCTTCTCGAGTTTATAAAACGATCTTTGAGTTTTATAAAACGGCTTCTCGAGTTTTATAAAACGATCTTTGAGTTTTATAAAACGGCTTCTCGAGTTTTATAAAACGATCTTTGAGTTTTATAAAACGGCTTCTCGAGTTTTATAAAACGGTCTGCGAGTTTTATAAATGACTTCGAGTTTTATAAAATGACTTCTTGGGTTTTATAAAACTATTCCTTTTGTATTTTTGCGGGGAGTTTTGGTAATTGATTCCGTCGTACCGATTTTGACCCCAACAGTTAGCCCCCCAACTCGTAAGAATCGTGGGGTTCTTGCGAGTGGATTGAGCTTGTTTGGCGAGTTTGGTAGAATTAGGCGGAACTTTAATGGCCAAAAGTCCAAGGGTGAATAGTAAAATTCTTCCCTATAAGTAGATGGAGTAAAATTTTGAATTCTTTACCCCATCTTCTACAACTTATCCAAGAAATTTTTCTTTCTACTTTCTTTGAGGATCTTCAAACATGTTTTCAGGAAGAAAGACTCATTCCTCAACTAGTTCCAATTCTCGCAATTCTGAGAGAACGAGCTTGCAGCCTCCAGTTTCAGCTCCGAAAGAAGAGTATTCGTCCCCGTTAATCGATCCGACGGACCGCGAGGCTTTTTGGGCGTTGGGAGATGAGTCAGGGCCCGCTAGGCCTGGGACTTGGGTTCCAGCTTTGTCGGACGTTGATCAAACTTCCGGATATCCGAGCTCGGCTCTTTTTAACAGTATCGATTACATGCGCGAATTTTGCCGAGTTCCAGAGGCTGTCGAGTTTCGTCTCCCACTTGCCGGGGAGGGCGACAAGGATGCGCCCGAGGTTTTTTTCACATGTTACAACATTTTCTTGCAACAATGCCACTTATGGTTTCCGATCCCGGAAATCATTGTTCATTACCTTCACAGGCTGGGGCTATCGATCAGTCAGCTGACTCCCCCTGGTTTAAAGCAACTCGTTGGTCTCCTGACGCTGAGTTATGAGCAGGGAATTACCCTTACCGTTGATCATCTCGATAGTCTGTTGAAGCCCACGGGGCAATCGCAGAGGATCACTCTATGCCCTCGTGACGAAATTGTTATGGGCTGCACAACGCCTTCTACTTCTTGGAAGAAAATTTCTTCTACGTTCGTATTGACAGTGCGTCAGTCGAGGAGGGTTGCATTCCACTATTTACGACCACGTGGGGTCGGAAAGGTATGTGAATCGAGTTCATACGAATCCTCTTCCTCTTATTATTTTTTTTATTCGTTTCTGTTTTTCCGCAGTGACCAACCCTTTGCCTCCGTATCCCGCTGATCTCCAGAACATCACGACTTCTCTCAAATGTGGTGAAGTTCGTTGGTGCAGTTTTTCTCCGCAACGCGTCCGCCAAGCGGTTGCCCTCTTCCGGTCTCGACTCTTTGTGGATTCTCCGATTTATGAAGAGGATCCGTTTATCGGGGAGTTTATTCCGTATGTTCCCTCGATGAGGAGTGGCAAATCCAGCTTCCGAAGGGATAAAAATCCGGTTGTCGAAGATGATGACTCTGAACGCGCGGCTTCTCCTGACAATATTCTTAAGGACTTCCTTGATAGTCAGACAGAAGAAGGCGTCTGGACGAAGGCGGGCGGATCATCGACCTCCCATTTTCCGGATATCGACCATGATCATGTCCCGGAGTTTATCAGGGGGTCTGAGAAAGCCAAGGAGGTACGTGTGTTTATTATTTTCTTTTTCGAGTAGTTTCTATATTATCGCTTAAATTTTTTTTGGTAGGGTTTCCTTTTCATGAGCCGGGCCCTAGACAGCCGTACCGCCGAAGCTCGCCTTCGGGCAGAGGTCGAGGCCAACCGAACCGCAGAAGTGGTTGCGAGGGAGGTTGCTCGCGTCAGGGATGAGTGTGCGGCCAGATCTCGTCGTGCCAAGGAGCTCTCTGACCAGAGGATTGGTCGTGCTCGTCGTGCGGGCAAACGAGAGGTTGCCGAAGAGATGAAGGCTCGTCGTGAGCGATTTGCAACCGGTTGTTCGGATGCCGAAGTTGTTCAACGGGTGCATGGTGATTATCGCGAATGACGCGGGATCGTTCATGGGTTATCCCTAACTCAGAATGAAAGGTATTCGTTTTCTTAAGAATTCTCCGCGCGGCGGGAAAGCCTGAATCGGGAAAGAGATTTGCAGCCCGAACTTTTCGACCTTAAGGCACGCATGTGGGATCAATGGAATCCCATCGTGGTGTCGCCGGATTCGGTCGAAGTTGGTCCTGGGATTTCGGACGTGGATGGTGAAGTCGATCAGTCTGCGTTTGATGACTTCAATGTGTGATGTTATTAGTTTTTCGATTTTGTTGTTGTTTTTCCGGGACTGGCCGTTGGCGGCTTTGAATCCCTACTGCTGGGTGGTGTGTATTCGAAGACTTTTTTAATAAAATTATTTTCTAAGTATGGAATTTTGTATTTCATTTTTAGATGTGGAGGGAAGAGTACTAGTTGTCATCTCGCATCTAACTCTTGGTGTAAATCGTCCGATTCGTTAACTCGGGATATTTCGATTTTTGCGAGTGTTTAGATATGGGCGAAGAGACATGCCTTTAGGATCTCGATTCATGCCTTGAGACGTTAGCGACCAGTGTGCTGGGTTTAGGGCATGACCTAGGTTTACTTTCGGATTGGGGCTGTGCGATGACTTGTCGGCTTTCGTTTTGCCCGTTGCTATTTTAACCTGACTCCATACCAATTTAGAATCCGAGATAGGTTCTCGGCTTATATGATTCGTATGGTTGGAATCGAGCATCTCACCGGTAACAATTTCTAAGTTGCCCGGAAGTGCTGACCAAAAATTTGGATTTCTTTTATAGCGCGCTATTTTATCCTCGTCGGATGTATGCGGACCGATAGGTCGGAGCGTTTTTTTAGGACGGCTAGTGTGCTCGACGGGGCCAATCGCCGAGCGTTCGTGTTTTTATAGTCGCGGACGGACTTGGGGAAATATTTTTCTTTGAGAGTTCAGGCGACGTCTCGCTAGTTCTTTCCGAAAATATTTTGATATGCAAGTTTTTTAGAAAAATGATTAAATATTTGTTACTGCGGAAGCGATTTTCCGGATTTGCATTTTAGATAGTAGCGGAGATATTCTAACTTTGTCTTTATTAAAAATTTCGAAAATTTTTCGATTACAAAGCGAAAATTTTTTTAAAAAATTTTTGGAGTATACGAATACTCGTATACTCAACCACTCCCCCCCCCCTCCCCCGTTTTGGAAGGGGGATAGCTGAACTCGTCTTTAGGCGAGCTGCCTACATATTCCTTTTGGAAATCAAGCCATCTCGTAGTTCTGATTGTTTGCGCGAGTGTGCTTACTCGGCTGTTGCAGACTCCTCGATCACTTTAGTCGCTGGATCGACGTCTTGGTCCGAGTTTTTCTCCTCCGGTTGGGTAGAAGCGATGGGTGCAGAAGTTTGTTGCTTCTCGGCCGTTGCTTGCTTTGGGTCGTCTTCTGCGGGCGGTGGCGTGACCTTTTCCCGTTTTGGTTTCACGGTTGCTACCGCCAGTTGCCTCAGCTTAAGTTCGGCTAGGAAGCAGGATCGTGATTGTCTTTGGCATCCCCAAATTACTGCGACTCCCGTAGGCGTTGGAAATTTGATGCCTAAATGATAAGTTGACAGAACCGCCTTCATGGAATTTATCCAAGGCGTTCCCATAATCATGTTGTAGATAGCCGGGAAATCGACTACCGAGAAGTTAACGATTTTTGTTACTTCTTTTGCGGCGACTGGTAATCGGATTGATCCCAGGGTCATTGACGTCTCGCCGGAGAAACTAGTCAGCGGTTTTGGAATCGGCTTGACTTCCGAGAGATCGATTCCCATGCGTGCTAGCATGTTGCGGAAGATCACGTTGACAGTACTCCCGGTATCGACCAAGATCCGAGCGACTTCTAAATCGCTTATTACTAAGTCAATGACAAGAGGATCGGCGTGAGGTTGGTCGATTCCGCCGGTTTCAGCGTCGTCGAATGAGATCACTCTTTTCGAAGAGTCATCCGTCGGCACCTTCCAACTCGAGCCGGTTTTGGCTTTGCGTTGGTAGGATTTTATAGACGAGACGGTGTCGTTGTAGTATTGCGATTCGCGGATGATCATGTTGATTTTTCGGCGGTTAGCGTCGTTACCCTTCTCGTCTTGTCTTCGTCCGCGTTTTTCGCCTGACTTGTTTCCCTGAGGCAGAGTTTCTGCTCGCGCGTTCCTGTCGTTCTTCGGAAGGCGATCCGAATCGCGGATGAGATCCTTGACACTGGATATCTCAGAAAGTTCTCCCGCGACCAATTTTGCGGCAAGTCTGGCGCCGAGAACTTTGCAATTCACGGTGGAATGCCCGCGGGTTTGGTGGAGGTCGCAGAAAGAATTCTCGTCGTAATTCTAATTTCTCGTCCTCGTGTTACCCGTAGTTCGCCCTTGCTCCGAACCGGAGTTGATAGCGTAGTTATGCGCCCCTTGGAGATCCTGTCCCTCGTGATGGACGAATTTGTCGTTTCGAGAGTTCCTCTTTTTCTGCTTCTGCTCGGACGCGTTATCCTTCATGGATGTTTTCGTCGGCTTATGCTTCTCGGACAGGATTTTGGTCTCTTCTTCGATGGTTATGAAGTCAGTGGCTTTATGGAGCGCATCCTGAATCGTCCGCGGTTTCTCGAGAGTTATCCACTTGCGGAATTTCGATTTATACCACAGCGATTTCCTTAACCCGTCGATGGCGGCTTTGTCGCTAATCCCGCTAACCCTAGCCATGACGAGTATGAACCTACTCATGAAATCGCGGAGAGATTCGTCCTCCTTCTGCACCAAGCTCCAGAGGTCGGCGTCGGAGGTTTCCGGGTTAATGAACATCGAGTACTGCTTCAGGAATTCCGAAGCCAGTCGACGGAAACTTCCGATCGAATTTCGCCTGAATTTGGCGAACCATTCGAGCGCGGCTCCTTCTAGGTTTTCGACGAAGAGGCGGCAGTAGCCTGCGTCATTTTCGTGGTCCTTGAGCTTGGCTCGTCCCATGGTGATTTGGAATGCTTGTAGGTGCACTTTGGGATCGGACGTCCCGTTGTAAGTCGGCACCTTAAATTTTCCGGGATCGGGCAATTTGATTTCGGTGATGCGGGCTGTGAAGGGTGTTTTCCGAGACTCGTACAGTAGCCGATCAATCTCGGGTGCGGCGCTGGTAGCGTGGTGAATCTGAGATTTCACTGCTTTTACCGCTGCGGCCGTTTTGGTGATATATTCGCGGAGATCGCGAATCTCGGTCAGACCGCCAGCAGTTTGCCGACCTTGTTGGCGTTTGCTCCGAGTGACTGGAGATCGCTCCTCGGCGGTTTTTACGTATCGCGCGAAGTCGAGTTCCCCCTCGTCTCCAGTAAAAGAATGTTCGGGAGAAGACTCTGGCAGAGGACTTCGAGTCTTTCTTCTCCTAGGATGGACGTCAGCGTCTTCGTCCGATGAATCGGCCTGGTCGCTTGTCTCCAGGTTAACCCTTTCGATGATGTCGCCCTCGGTCTCCTGTTCGTGAGTAGGAGGTTTCTCCGATTCGTTCAGCGTCGCGTCAGAATTGTCATTTTCGGATTCCTTTTCCGGTAAGTTACCCTGCTCGGTTCTGGGACGATCCGTAGGAGCGCCAAAGTCGAGCCTCCTTCCGCGGATCTTAGTAGTTCCGCGGGGGCGAATTGCTCGGGTTTTCGCGGTTAGGGTCTCTACCCGTTTCGTGAGTGAACCAATGAGCTTTTCCTGCTCTTCTGATTTTTTGTAAAACTCGGAAAGAATCTTCTCGAGGGTCTCGGCGTTAGCGTTTGTAGCGTTGGCCGCAGACGCTCCTCGTGGTGGTGTTGTTTCAACGTTATCGCGTTCGTTGCGAGTTTGGTTGTCACCGGTCATCGTTTCTTCGTTGGACATGTTTTGGCTTCGGTGTAAGATAGATCCGACCCTCCCTCCTTCTAGCGCCAAACTGTGGGAACCGAAATCCACCTACTGTCAATAAATCGTAAAAAAGGAAACTTCGGGAAAACCCTAAGTTTCCAGATGAACCGGCTATCTGCAGAACCGCACAATGAAGATTAAGAAAACGATAAACTTAGAATTCAAAAAAGAGTAAA
Source organism: Eruca vesicaria subsp. sativa (assembly GCA_932364175.1). Lineage (NCBI taxonomy): Eukaryota > Viridiplantae > Streptophyta > Magnoliopsida > Brassicales > Brassicaceae > Eruca > Eruca vesicaria. The sequence goes on from CAKOAT010566265.1 coordinate 36,469, forward strand.
CGAAATTGAGAGCAAAGAGGTTCTTATTCCGAATCTGCGTAGAACTGGTACAAAAAGAGTAACCGAAGAGCTTAAGAACAAAAAACCCTAGTTGAGACGCAGCTCGCTAACAGAAAACGGAAATATTCCTAAATGCTAGTTTTGGTGGTGAGAGCTCTGAAAATCGTGTCCCTTGCTTCTGCCTTAGACCTCTTACTTATATACTCCTCGCCTTAGCCATTCGGTCTTTCCATTTCGCCCAGATTTAAGTATATCAGGAATCTTCCATTTTTCTCGATCCTTCATTTTCTTCCGCGGAAATCTTCTATTTTTCTTCAAACCTTCCTTTTATCTTCAAGCTTGACATTTATTTTTCTCATGCGAGTAAACCGTCAAAACGTTATCGTATCTTCGGGTTAGACTCCGTTAAGATCGCGAGATGGGCTTTATCGCGTTTTAGGACCTTCCGGGCCGTTCTGCGATAAATCCGTTTTCTGACTTTGTACGGATCGTTTCCTGATCTGATGCCGTTTTTAGTAAATTCCTCGAGCTAATCGTAAGGTTTTACGATTTACTCGACGTTTCTATTAAAAACGCGTTTTTTTACGATTTACTCGGAGTTTTTATTAAAAACGCGTTTTTTACGATTTTAACGAGAAATCTCGAATAAATCGTATAGCTTAGGAAATGTTCGGTGTTTCGATTAACCGTTGCCGTTTTATACGATTTCCTAGAGTTTTTTGTCAAGAAAACGAAGTTTTACGGTTTTTATCGTAAAACTCGAACGATAGGTCGGATCGAGATGGAACGGGAGACATTTCGGCCGTGGTTCAGAATGCGAACGTGTCGAAAGACGTAAGTTTCGAATCGGGGATGCGGGAGATCGAGGCTCGGGACGTCCAGGAAGTCTCCAGTTCGTCTAACGGCGAACTAGTTGGGACGGGACTAGTTCGCCGGTGGGCGAACTAGTCAAGGGTCTCCTATATCGCCCATCGGCGAACTAAGCCAGCTTGGCTTAGTTCTCCGGTGGGCGAACTAGTTGCGACTAGTTCGCGTTTTACGGCTGTTTCGGTTTTTTTCGGTTTCGTAAAATGATTCTCGAGTTTTATAAAACGATCTTCGAGTTCTGCAAAACGATCTTCGAGTTTTATAAAACGATCTTCGAGTTTTATAAAACGATCTTCGAGTTTTATAAAACGAATCTTTGAGTTTTATAAAACGATTCTCGAGTTTTATAAAACGATTCTTTGAGTTTTATAAAACGATTCTCGAGTTTTATAAAACAATCTTCGAGTTTTATAAAACGATTCTTCGAGTTTTATAAAACGATCTTCGAGTTTTATAAAACGATTCTTCGAGTTTTATAAAATGATTCTCGAGTTTTATAAAACGATCTTTGAGTTTTATAAAACGATCTTCGAGTTTTATAAAACGATTCTTGGATTTTTATAAAACGATCTTCGAGTTATATAAAACGATCTTTGAGTTTTATAAAACGATTCTTTGGGTTTTATAAAACGATTCTCGAGTTTTATAAAACGATCTTCGAGTTTTATAAAACGTTTCTTCGAGTTTTATAAAATGATTCTCGAGTTTTATAAAACGATTCTTCGAGTTTTATAAAATGGCTTCTCGAGTTTTATAAAACGATCTTTGAGTTTTGTAAAACAGCTTCTCGAGTTTTATAAAACGATCTTTGAATTTTATAAAACGTCTTCTCGAGTTTTATAAAACGATCTTTGAGTTTTATAAAACGGCTTCTCGAGTTTTATAAAACGGCTTCTCGAGTTTCATAAAACGGTCTGCGAGTTTTATAAATGACTTCGAGTTTTATAAAACGACTTCTTGGGTTTTATAAAACTATTCCTTTTGTATTTTTGCGGGGATTTTTGGCTATTGATTCCGTCGTACCGATTTTGACCCCAACAATATATATATATATATATATATATATATATATATATATATATATATATATATATATATATATATGTTTTGGAGTTTATTAGGTATGTTTTCAGGTTCAGGAGCATTTTGGAGTAAAGTGATGATTTAGGTGCCCTTATGGAGCTTAAAGGAGAGTTTTCCCGAGATAACTATGAAGATCAGACAACAAGGTCGATATCCATAGATACAAATCAATCGATACACATCATGTGTAATCGATCGACGACGCTTTTGTAGAAGATGACGAATCGAGATACTCCATCGATCGGTGTATGCCTTGTACCATCGATCGATATCGAGCGTGAAGAATAAGTTTGACTCAGCCGACTTGAAGCCCAAGTTCTCTCAATATTACGAGACTGCCCCTGACGAGTTTTTAACCTAATTGAACTCATATTTATAGTTATGCCTATGTGTTTTGGCTAGAGAGGCTTTCTACATGTTTTGCTTTTGAATGCTTTTTATGCTTTTAGTTCTTTTTGCTTTTAGTGCTTTCATTAATAAAAGTATTCTTTTCATCTTATTCTCATTTTCATCATAAGGTTATAGAGTTCTCGATTTAGAAGAACACATAAAGAGATTTGTTGTTCAAAGGAACCAAGTGTTCAATCTTCTAATCATATGAATTTCTATTATTACCTTGATGCTATGAATCACTTAGCCATGTCTGAGTAGATTCACTTGTTAGATTTGGCGTTCAAATAGTTATGAGGGATTAGCCCCAACTATGGATTGTTGAGTTGTGATATTCATTATCCTGATGAACCTTAATGCTTATTCTAGAGTAGCTAATTAGAGTATGATCCTGGAATGATTTATTAATGGACGAGTCTAGATAGTGATTGCTAATAGACTTCTCTAAGAGTTGAAGTTCTTTAATATCTTGCAAGCAATTTATGAAGACATCTGTAGTATTATAATCCTAATTATATGAATAGCAACCTTGAATCTAACTACTTTCTTTTATTGTTAAAACCTAAACCAATTCTCTTGAGCAACTCACCATTCCTCACAACTGCAATTTACATTTAAACTAAATCAACCTAGCATAATCACTAAGGATTATAACTTTTGTGTTCCTTAGTTCCTTGTGGATTCGATCCCTAAGTACTACAACCGAATCTCTTATTTGAGAGAGTAATTCACTCCTTAGGTTAACTTGAGTGATATCACAAGGCCCAGGAAGTGGTATTAGCAAATAAAAACCTGAGAGATCACTCGTCTGTGGGGGTTCATGTTGAAAAGAAAATATCGACCGATATTAGAGCACCAGAGTTTTGTACCAGAGAAGAACTTGAGGAAATAACAGGAGATATCTACAAAGCTATTGAAGCCTGTGGAGACAAAGCATAAAGATTACTCGACAAGATGTGGTTCCCAGTATAGAGTGACGTTCAAGGATTGGAATTCACAACAGAAGGATTTCAGAAGGAGATCGAAAACATTCAGAGACAGCTCGCAAATCGACATGCACCATCCGCATTGATTGACGTGCCATTCAGCCCATCGACCGATAGACATCCTTTCAAATCAACCGACAAAACTACACAAAGATTGGGCGATAATACCTCTTCCCGTGTGAAAACCATCCAACACCTCGACACCATGCAGCTGAGTATTGATCTAGAACAAACCTACAGCAAGATTGGACAACATGAGTTCAGCATTGCGAGCCTTGAGGAGTGGCTACAAAGAATCCAAGTTGAGGTCCAAGGGTTGAAAGCTAGTAAGACCAGAAGAGAGGAAGCCACAAGAAGCTTCTTAACTTCATGGTTTGGAGAACCACAAGACAAGGAGGGTACTTGTTTCCCAACAAGTACCTGCAACTCACCTCACTAGCCACCATACCTCCATAGTCAAGCTAAATGACTTTAACTAAGCGTTGAGTGGTAGGCAACCCACTATTAGGTATTTTCTTACTTGGTTTTATATTATTTTTAGTTTTGACTTTCGTTTTTATTAGTTTCAGAAGAGATGCTACACAATCACTACCTCTATCGACCGCTATGATCCTGTCGACATCGCTCCAGGACGATCGACGAAGGCGACTCACCATCGATCGATACGAATTCCGTTCAGGTATATCGTTTACAATTTTTTATATCAGTTATACATTAATTATTTATGCCCTAACTCCGACTAGTTATACACTGAGGACAGTGTATGATTTAAGTTTGGGGGAGTGGAGATTACTGATGCTATTTTACCTTTTTGATCTCATTAAAATGTTTTCAAAATTGGTTTATTTGAGTAAAGAAGGGGACAAAAATATTTCAAATTTTTTACTTTTTATCTAACCATTCTTTAGCACCATTCTTAGAATTGTTGATTGCAGCAAGTACTATAGATGCTAAAGTGGATCACCGGTCACCTATGACAACACTTTCCATGATTGTTTGGAAGAACCAAAGCTGATTTCCAACCTAACCTGACATCTATTGCTTGTCTTGGGGCTTGGTATACAAGGGATCGGAATCCTTCTGCATGTCTGGAAGGCAAAAGTCTTGATAATTTTGGTTTCCTTCTCTCCTTCCTTTGGCATCCCAAAAAAAGAGAAAAATAAGAGATTGAGATGATTTCCTGAGAGGCAGAGGGAGAGGTACATTACCCATGACCCCACTATTCTAATTTAAAGGAATAATTACACATTGTGGAAGCAAGGGAGAGGTAAATTACCCATGACCCCACTATTCGCCTACACTTTGTCAGAAATGGCTACAAAAAGTAGAAAGATCAATAAGGTGAACATTTGTTGTTCATTGGGATCGATATAAAAGAAAAAGAAAAATTTGGGATTCAGAGAAGGGAGATATAGGGAGAAAAGAAACCAGAATGAGAATGCCTGAAACTTGCTTGAGTTGAATCCAAGTGTTCCTTGTCGATACTCCCAAGGTAAAGCCTACACTTTTATTTTATGCATAAATGAAATCAGTAGAGGGGATAGACAAACATGATTGCTAAGTTGATTGGCTAGGAGAATTTGGTTACTAAGCTATGATATGGTATAATGTACTTCTACAGTTAATAGATATGAGATGTGGCTTGCAAAAAAGTAGAGGTGATGATCTTAAGATAAGATTTGATTGAGTCCCTGCTTTTTTTTTTAAACTTCTTCCAAAGACTAACTATTGTGTTTGCTTGAGGACAAGCAAAAGGTTAAGTCTACGGGAGTTGATCTACCATGGTTTTGACCCACTTTTAACCATGGTATTGAGATGATTTTAGAATATATATATATATATATATATATATATATATATATATATATATATATATATATATATGTTTTGGAGTCTATTAGATATGTTCTCAGGTTCATGAGCATTTTGGAGTAAAGTGATGATTTAGGTGCTCTTATGGAGCTTAAAGGAGAGTTTTCCCGGGATGAATATGAAGATCAGACAAGAAGGTCGATATCCATAGATACATATCGATCGATACACATCATGTGTAATCGATCGACGACGCTTTTGTGGAAGATGGCGAATCGAGATACTCCATCGATCGATGTACGCCTTGTACCATCGATCGATATCGAGCGTGAAGAATAAGTTTGACTCAGCCGACTTGAAGCCCAAGTTCTCTCAATATTACAAGACTGCCACTGACGAGTTTTTAACCTAATTGAACTCATATTTATAGTTATGCCTATGTGTTTTGGCTAGAGAGGCTTTCTACATGTTTTGCTTTTGAATGCTTTTTATGCTTTTAGAAGTTCTTTTGCTCTTAGTGCTTTCATTAATAAAAGTATTCTTTTCATCTTATTCTCATTTTCATCATAAGGTTATAGAGTTCTAGATTTAGAAGAACACATAGAGATTTGTTGTTCAAAGGAACCCAAGTGTTCAATCTTCTAATCTTATGAATTTCTATTACTACCTTGATGCTATGAATCACTTAGCCATGTCTGAGTAGATTCACTTGTTAGATTTGGGGTTCAAATAGTTATGAGGGATTAGCCCCAACTATGGATTGTTGAGTTGGGATATTCATAATCCTGATGAACCCTAATGCTTATTCTAGAGTAGCTAACTAGAGTATAATCTTGGAATGATTTAACTTGTTAATCATTATCCTGAAATCATCTGGCATAAGCTGAGATCCTCTAGGGACGAACGAGAGCCGGTCTATGATCTTGGTGAACACATATTTAATTCGATCTGAAGCTATATCGATCGATACTCCTATAGAGTAATCGATCGACGGCAACCTATATCGTCCGATATCGCTGTCAAAATATCGGTCGATATAACCGGCAGTCAGATCAATGGACGATTCTAGATAGTGAGTGCTAATAGACTTATCTAAGAGTTAAAGTTCTTTAATATCTTGCAAGCAACTTATTAAGACATCTGTAGTATTATAATCCTGATTATCTGAATAGCAACCTTGAATCTAACTACTTTCTCTTATTGTTTAAAACTAAACAAATTTTCTTGAGCAACTTACCATTGCTCACAACTACATTTACTCTTAAACTTAATCAACCTAGCATAATCACTAAGGATTATATCTTTTGTGTTCCTTAGTTCCTTGTGGATTCGATCCCTAAGTACTACAACTGAACCTCTTATTTGAGAGAGTAATTCAATCCTTAGGGTAATTTGAGTGATATCACAAGGCCCAGGAAGTGGTATTAGCAAATAAAAACCTGAGAGATCACTCGTCTGCGGGGGTTCATGTTGAAAAGAAAATATCATGGCATCTACCTGCGAATAGTGTTCAAGTTGAATACGGATGGAGCTTCCAGAGGTAACCTTGGATTGTATACTGCAGGCTGGGTCATACGAGATGAGTACGGAGAATGGAAAGGGTGATTTACACTCAACATTGTCATTTTCTCGGCCTTTGGCGGAGCTGTGAGGGGGGAGGGGAGGTGTACTATGGCCTGTGCATTGCATGAGATCATGGTATTCGAAGGCTGGAGGTGGAGGTTGATTTTGAGAGTGTGATGGGTTTTCCTCGGACATGGATTCATGAAAATTTAGGTAAATTTGATTTAGAAAATAATTTAATAAAATAAAACAGACAATGATCACTTAATATAGATTTATTTAATTTTTAGTGGCATTAGATTATAAATATTGTGCAAGTTTAATTGTTATTTTATATTTGTACTTCTGTTTTAATAGAATAGATGTCATAATGAATTAAATAAAAAAAAAATTTGGGAAAAATATATAAACTGGGTTTATCGAAAATAGATTTTGTAAAATAAAAAAATGGGTTTCTAAACCCTTAAACAATGGATGAACTAAAATCCGCAATCTAGATTCTTGTTTTAATTTAACCTAACATTTTATCTTTTCTATCCACTCCTGTGTTTTTTGAACTCCACATTATCATAATAAACAAGACAAGAAACAATATACAAAAACTTAAAGGCTAAAAACATAAGATCAAATCAGGCCAAAAACTTAAGATCACATCAAATTTAGGAAATTCGGTCTAGTTACAGGTTTACATTATTAAGCTAGATGGACTTCCGACCTAAAATTATTTCGTCTTAGGTAGGAACCCATCTAGCTTAACATGATATCATAGTCCACAATCTACGAAATCCAACCCGAAACTTATCGATATGGTCCAAAGTCGACTCATCGATCCTTATCCAAACATTCTGAGATTAACGATCAAAGAACCATCATCTCGAGGGGGCATACTAGGGATAAAGGTCTCATATCGGTAGATTTAAGAGATCTTAAGCAACATATAAGATAGATGGATTGATTTTTAGGTTAGAAACCCATCTAGCTTAACATACATCACGAAAGAGTTATAACTATGATTAAAGTTGCTTAGACTAAGAACAATGTGCTAGCGACCACCTTTGTTGGCTATTGCTGAAGCTTTTTCTCTCCTATATAATGTGAATAGAGAACTTTTCCTTATTTACAAAGAAGTACAATTCTTAATTTGACCTATATCAATTTATTATTAAGCCATTGTTTAGGCAAAGCTTTATTTTATCTTAGAGAGCTTTGGAGGGATAAGTCAGAGCTCCTTTAGAGAGTAGATTTTGAACTACCTTACGTACTATTTGATTTTTTTAAGCAATCTATTTAGAATATGATTTGTGTTTCTGTTATCACGTGTGAGTAATCCACATGTTAGATTTAGGGTTCTTCATTGGAAGAATGAATTGCTAGGATTATCTTATATTCTTCATCGAGATTGTTCATAATGTTGTATTTATATTGACAACCTGAATCTAGATCTTAGGATAATTGGAAGACACGAAGACTGTTATTGATTGCCTGAACTTACCTATCTAAAAATAGATTTGATTTAAGATTTGGTTAGCTTAACAAATTTGATATTAATGATTGTCTGAATTGATTGAATTTGCAAATAGATGTGAAATTTTAGGATCTAGATATAGATCATCTCTAAAATTGTTTGATCTGCAATTCTGATTTATCTACTAATGTCTCTGACTTTGGTGCCCTTCTCCATAAAAAAAATCTTTTATTTATATATTGTCCTCTACTTGCATTCCATTTACTTGTTTAGCTTAATTCAAACACCAAATTCTATTGACTGATATGAGTCTATGTGTATACGATCCCAAGTACTACATTGCACCTCTAAAATTGCAGATTTGCTCATCAATGTTAATTTGAGCATATTAAATTTTGCCACGGTTGCCAAGACTCTTTGATTCACCATTAGGTAATGTGTAAAATTTAGAGTAGAATTTTATTTATGAATACTCATAGTTATTTCTCTATTTTCTTGTGAATTTCAGGTGTATTCATCTAGCTACTAGAAGCAATAAGGGAAACCAGCTTTTGAACTTTTTGAATCAAGAGTTTTATAAGTTAGAGCAAACAAACCAAGAGAGAGTGTCGATCGAGACCCACTTGGTGATGATCGACACCATTCGAGAAAAAAATGTCTAAAGAGATGGTTAACCTGGTCATTATAGAGGCTGATGCTGAAGGAGTCTTGCAATACCAAGAAGGACATGCACTTGACAGAGTTGGATAGAAGATTGATGCACATGGGAATGTGATTCCTGGTGAGAATGCTGAGAATGTTGGAGGTGTTCGTGGGAGAACACTTGGAGATTTCAACATGCATGGTCAGTTATATGCTCATAGGTTTTCGCTTCGGCGTTTACTATTTCAGAGAAATGACTTTGAGTTGAAACCCATGTACTACATTATTGTGGGCGATCACCCTTTTCATGGTCTTCCTCATGAGCATCATATAGACCATCTTGACAGATTTTAGAAACTAGTGACAAGCATCTAGCTAATGGAGTCTCTGAAGACTACCTGTTTTGAACGTTTTTTCCATACTCTCTTGCTTGGGATGCAATTTACTGGCTCAAGCAGTTGTAGCGATGATCTTTGACTACCTAAAATGACACCAAAAATGCTTTCCTTAACAATCTCTTTGATGATACAAGGTCTGAGGAGCTGAGGCACAATATCTCCATGGTTTCTCAAGGTCCTACTGAATCTTCTAAAAACCTTGGGTAACACTGAAAGCCTACATTAGAGATCGTCCACACCATGATTTCAAAAAGGTTCAGTTGCTGGGAAATTTCTTCAGAGGTATTTATTGGAAGTATCAGATGACTCTAGATGCTGCAGGTGAAGGAAACTATAATACTAGGAGTCAAGAATAAGCTAGAAGGCTCATTGAGAACTTGGTTTCTAACAATAGTACCAAAAAAATGCAGTGGTTGAGAGGAAGAGACTACCTGGAAACATGTATGGAGGTCAGATTGCTGAGGTAAAAGCCAAGCTGGATTCAGTTCATAATATTCTTGTGGCTTCGGTTCAAAATTTTATGAATTTTTCTATTAAAAAATACAATATCATTGATTGTAGAAGAATTACTTGGAATGACTCAAATTTATCCTAAAACTACTAGAAAGACTCATATTAAAAATTAAATACTAGACTCAAATGGGATACACATCAATTTACAAATTAACCCCTAAATTTACTTCTCCACGACATAAAAAGAAACAAAACTAAAAAATTAAACAAAACAAAAACTGACTTAAATCGAGTTACAACCAAAACAAAAGAAAAAGAGAAAGCTATGTCGGGGTCTCTCTCTCCACGACTACGAAACCTAAATCCAACGATTCTCCGATTGAGAGTCGCCGTCATCCCTATCCCACTCCGATAACATCTCCTCTGTCACAGCCCTTTGATTTCTTCATCTCCACCATCACAGATCCCCGAAATCTCCATACACGGTAACCCTAGGGAAGTTTGAAGTTTGTCTTCGATTTCGAATCGAAGAAATTGAACCTGTAAGTGCTATATCGATCCAATTCCGAGTTTTTTCCACACAATTTTAACATATATTACTTGATTGAAAGTTTGATTTCGAAAACCCTAAATCCTAATATCCTCTCATCTTTCAAGTTTGGTTATGGAAGGTCGTTTTTTTTTCTCAATATCCCCCTCCTTCATCTTTGAAATCGATAGATTGCTTGATTGCATGTTTAATTTTGAAAATCTGAAATCCCAGTTTCAAAACTCCATCGCTTTCAAACTCTTTCGAATTCAATTTTAATCCCACTTATTAGCAATTCAATGGCTCACTAATTCTTTTGCTTATTAGACCAAGAATCACAACCCCATATCGAATTTTGTGATTTCAGGCGACAACTCTCATCTCAGGGACCACAGAGGAAAAGAGGTCTGCAATTCAACTGAGCAAAAGACTTCAAAAAGAGTTGGTAAGGAATCAAATTTCACCGCAACATTGTATTTTTGAACTACTACTCTTTGCAATTTTGACAAGTATTTTGATAGCTAGCTTCGCTGGGCAGCCGTTTCGCTTTTTGTTTGTTCTGTGAATATTACGAATCTACTTCATCACTTGCATTTGTTTGTATACTAATCTTAATCAGATTTAACTAGATCTTAAGTTATTATTTATGTTTTTCTAGAATTTTTTTTTTAGATTAGAGGTGGTTCTTGCTATCTAGACAAGCAAATAACTTGTGAAGTGCTTTATATTTCAGGTATGAATTTTTCTTCGAGTATGAGAAAGTATCCAAGTCGTCTCTACGAGGTTGGAAAACCCCAATTCAGAATAGGAGCATGAACCATAGTTGTTTTATGTCCAACGTTCAAACGATTGAAGAGTCTGTTGGGGAATATGTTTGGAATGAGCTGAGGGAATCAGCTATGGGAGTAATTGTGAAGCTGAAAGAGATGAAATATATTTGGTCTGCGAAAGCTGTCCATTATTTCCTTACCAATCAATTGGCAATCGACAGCAGGCATGAGCTTTGGTCTTTGATAGATTGTATGCCTTTACGGTTCTCTTTGTACAAGTTTGAAGAGATTACAGGTCTAAATTGTGATCCTTTCGACAAGCATGACGTGTGGGATGTGGATCATCGATAGTTTTGGATGGAGATGAAAATTCAAACATCAGAAGGACCTACTTTGAAAGAGTTACAAAAAAATATTTCCGATTTGCAGAAACTGGTCTCGAGAGAAGCGAGTGATGGTTGGTTTATTGGGTCTGCTATGCAATGGCATATTTGGAATTTCAAGTAACAGCCGCATTCCTTTGCATTGTGCTAAAAGGGTGATGGACACTGCAGCTTTCCAGCGATATCCATGGGGTCGGATTGGATTTAGCAGCCTTGTTGACTCCATTAAAGTAGTCACATATCAAGGAAAGAAGAGTTACATAGTTCACGGCTGTGTTCACGCGCTATTAATATGGATTTATGAGTCTGTCCCTGGTATAGGAGAACAATATGGGATTCAGATAGAGGGAGCTGATGTTCCTTTTCTCTCATGGGGGGGGGATCTCGTAGCCGTTTCAACTTCTCAAATTTCTGTGATCAAGAAAAGAGACAGTATGAGAAGGTGTGCACATAAGTTGTATTTCGTCTATTTATTTTTAGTATGTCTTACTAATCTTGTATATTATTTACAGGTTCTTGAGAGGCATATGATTATGAAGCCAATGGAACAAAGGTATCCGAAGTGGGCGAATTATGAAGTAGATACTTATCTGGACAACCTGATAAAAGACATCATCGATGGTCAGCTAAATGAGAAATTTTGGGATGTAATTCCAACTACCAAATGCGAGAAGAGAAATATTGTGTTGCTGCATCTGTTGTTCTGAATGTGAGCCCTTCTACTAAGCGAAAAAAGCTAAACGAACCTGCTCATGGAGTTGAAGCATCTGATATGGTATGTACAATACTTCAGTTAATGATAGAAATAAAATATTTATTTTTTTCCTGACATGGTTCGATTTTGGATTGAAATTTGGAGTTCACACCGCTGCTATACGTGGCTTAGTTGAGTCGGTTACCACACTCACTGAAAAAATAGAGAGCATAGATGTTAGTGTAGCTGAGAAAGTTAGTAAATATATGGAAGCTACCTTAGAAGCTAAGGTGGATGCTAGTGGGTGCAATTGAGAATGAGTTGTTGAAGAAGATCGCAAGTTTAGAGGAAGAAGTCAAACGTTTTCAAAAGAAGGCTGATGATGATGTGGCCGACTCAAACCCTCAAAATATTAAGGCCTTCAAAGATGATGATGCTTCTAGCAATGACTTGGTACGATCCCTTTATTTATTGTTATCTGTTATTGTACAAATCACCTACTAATGAAGTTGTTTAATACTTCAGTCATGGAAGATTCAGAAGAAGATAAGTTCACATGATGGTTTCCAATACATTGTGTTGTTAAGAAGGAGAAAAGGCAAAGAAGACGGTGGAAAGGAGGTGCTTATGACTAAGGAAGTGCGTAAGACAAAGGAGGTGCCACTTAAAAAAGTGAAAAAGGACAAATTGATTGAGTTGTCAGATATGTACAGCAAGACATTCAATGGAGAATACTCGGAGCAGTTTGTGACGGGTAAAAAGTGGCTTATAGATGTCGACAGTTTGTTCCTCTGTCACCTTATTAACGGAAACCATTGGGTGGCCCTGCACATTGATTTTCTGAAGTTGACGGTCCATGTGTTTGATAGTATTCCGAGTGTGGTGGAGGATGAAAGTAAGCTGCGTGACGAGTGCAGAGCATTCACGAAAATGATTCCACTAATTCTTAACAAGATGGTACCTCCTAAAAGGCAAAAGAAGACCGAGAAGCAGTTCACCTTACGTAGGCACAAGAATTTTCCTCCAAATGATGACCCAGGAGATTGTGGTGTGTACTCCTTGAAGTACATTGAATGTCTGGCTATTGGAAATACTTTTGACGGCTTAACTGATCAGATCATACCGGCTCTACGACTGAAGTTGGCAGCCGACATCTTTGGAGAGGCCAGAGAGGTTTTTCTGGAAGAATGAAGTGGTTACTGTGTTATATTTTGATGGTTACTTGGATACTTTTATTTTAGGAGTACGTTTTAAATGGATCGATGTATAATTCTGCAGGTTTTTCTTTGGATGGTTATTTTAGTAGTACGTGTAACTTGGAGTAATGGTTATTTTAGTTACTAAGGTATGTATATACATATGCCTGGCTGGATGGATGATAAATTGGCAGGTTTTTCTTTGAATGGATGTATAGCTTGTGACTGATAGTTTCTTATGTATATATATTTGTTGTTGTATCCATGTGGTTTGTTATGTATATATAGGCTCAGTTGTTACCATCTTTATCTCACTTTATGAAACTTCCACCAGCCTTAAGCTAGATTGAATATAAGCTAAAGACCAAAGCATGAAAGTGTATGAAATTCAGTAACACCAACGAAAACTGACCAAAGCATGAAAATAAATGAAATGAAATGTAATGTAATACCGAAGACAAATGACCAAAGTGTAAACGTAAATACCACTGAATTCCAATGACCAAAGTATGAAAGTAAACTAGATCAAATACCCATCACTTAAGAGGACATGTTTTATAAGTATGTCCCGTATGGTTACAAATTCTACAAGCATGTTCCTTACGTTGTCGCGTCTTCTCTGCAACCTTCTCCAAAATATATTTATGTCTAGATTTTTTCGGTCTTTCAGGTGGTTGTCGGCATCATCTTTGGGCATAACAACACTGAAATATGTGTTGTAAATGTATTGCTTCCGATAGTAAAGGTGACAAAGTGATATACGTGATATGTTTCTAGCTTCCACAGCAGCTACAGCATGAGCACATGGTAGCTTCTCCAAATCAAATCGACGGCAAGAGCATGTCTTCTCGGTCAGATTATAACATGTAAAGATGAGACTCACATCACTTGTGACTGATGGATGTCAATCGCTTGAACCTTTAAAAGATTAGCAATAGGTATACGGCCCTACAAAAATGGTAAGTTTTAGCATATTAGAAAACCGTTCTTCACACCAAGAGTAAACTAGAGTAATTTCTCTATGCGACGAGTGAGAGAGGTTTTCATCATGTTTGCATCATGTTTTCTTGTTGCAAACCAACGTGTCATCATTAATCGGATTGCTTCTAGAAGGCGAACAATTGTCAAGTTTCTCACATCTGACAAAGCGCTATTTATGAATTCAGTTATGTTACTTGTAAGGATATTGTATCGATTACCTCTAAAATGAACTCTTGCCCACTTACTTATATCAGCACGTTCCAAATATGCATGTAAAACTGGATTTAACTCTTTGATCGAGTCGAAGGTCGCTTGAAACTCTGTTAACCTAAAAGAGTATGCAGCTTTTTTTACTAACCCAAACAGATCACGCCCTCTGTACCGTAACAAGATGTTCTTATATAAGTGTCAAGTGAAAATTCTCCTGCTAGCCAATGGATGGACCACTGCAATAGCCTTCCCTATTGATTTGTTTCTATCAGAAAGCAACGCCAAGCCTTCATCATCAGGTATCACATGGCTGAGTTGGCGGAAAAACCATGTCCATGATTCATCATTCTCTGTGTCAACAACCGCATATGCAATTGGAAAATTTGAAAATTACCATCCTGTGATGTAGCAACGAGAAGCGTTCCTTTATATTTTCCTTGCAAGAAAGTACCATCAACCACCACAACCTTCCTCATATATGGGAAACCAGTAATGCTAGCTCTGAATGCAAGGAATAAGTACTTAAACCTATTGTTTGCATCGACCTCCAGTGTGGGTAAAGTCCCAGGATTCACTAATCTAATCCTATGCAACTAAGCATGTAATTCTTGGTATCCACTCTCTGAGGAATCCAATACGAGATCTCTAGCAGCCAGAAGTGTACGACAAGCTTTCCAATAGTCCATCTGTAATATACAATAAATTAAGGCCAGTCTAATCTCAATTAAGGCCAGATAATACAGTAATTTGATGGAAAAATTCAATCCATTAACCTTGATTCCAAAGCTCAAGTTCATAGCAGTAGCAACATGACATGACAAAATAGTCTTATCAGCCCCACCAACATAGTCTTTGTACAAGAGTCCAAGAATCTCAGGAGTTGCTTGTCGGGTATGAGAAGAACAGCTATGTTCGAAGCATGAATGTTCAGCTACATATACTCGGATTGTAAACTTTGTAGATTCACCTACTGGTGTAGCTCTAAGCATCCAGGTACATCCTTTTAACCAACATTTTACACGTAACAACTCACGCGTAGATTTAACCACATCAAAATTGAACTTTTTGACCACTGAAAAAATCTTCAGACGTCTCTCCAATGCATCTTTTGACTCAAATGTCAGCCCTACGTTAAAGTTAAATGAGCTCAGGTCAATCCTATTATGTGGAGAATCTATCTCTTGTGTCTTTAGAACAGTTCCGACACTTGTCTTTGGGGGAGATTCCTCATCGTCTTGTACTTGGTTTGGTGGAAGCCCATATGAAGTAAAGTTCTTGTCATAAGATGTTACTCCATCGGAATCGTCACAATAATCAAATCGATCACCCTCTTCATCTGTATCATCATCGTCCGCAGATAATGGGTCTTCATTTTGTAGTGTTTCTTCTGGCTCGTCGCTATCTTCTTCAACCTTGATTTTCTTCACTTTAAACTCTACACAAATTCTAACGTTTTCAACTTTGTGAAGATACAAAAATCCCTGAAACTGGCTATCGTTTCTTACTTTCACAGGAGGTGTATCTATATTTCCCTTGGACAGATTACGTTGTGGAACAAGGTACGCCAGCTCCAACTCGTGGTCTGCGGAGTCAACGCCGTAATCTTCATATATGATTGTCACAAAAACTTCTTATCTAGTTTTCTCCTTTGGTGTGAGTAATTTAGTGTCTTGCTCATTGTCCACTTCAAATAACCACTTCGTCCTTTCGAATTTCCACTTACTACAGACAAGAATGATGTGATCCATGTCTCTAAGCAATAAGAATTAAAACAAGAGTAGAAACCACCATGAAAAGGAACAATTTGATAAGGAAGAAAAGAGGGGTGAAAGAGATGACGACATTTACAAAACAAATGACCTAATCGTGGTCTTAATATTCATTAGAAATAAACCAAACTCGGAATTGTAGTAAACCGGGTTTAATTTCAAAAATTTAATTTGGTTTAGTAAAACCCATAATTAACGCAACAAATCTGCCACTTCGTAAATTTAAAAGCCTGCCACCTCATAAGTCAACAATCCTGCCGCATATATAAATCGGTTATATATCTCTGCCATACGAAACTAAATCGATAACAAAAATCTGTCATTTCTAACAAATATGTTGTGTCATCCGACATACATATTTCAAAAACCGGTTTTGTATACAAATCGGACAAAATAAGTCTACCATAAAAATAAATCTGATGATTCAAAGAAAATCTGCCACCACTCTTATGATAGATTATATTTTCTTACCCGATCTAGAAAATAGACTTAATGTGCGACAAGTTTATTTTTCCGATTCAAATCGGCCGACGACCTAATTTGATGGGCATTTTAGTAATTATTATTTTTTGTTATAACTACAGCATAGGACAATTTTGACCAGAAAAACATTCTAATAATTTTGAAAAAATATGAGTCATTCTAGTAATTACACCATTAATTTGACTCTTTCTAGTCACTTTTCCATTATTGTATAACATATTAATAATATTGGTGTCCGTTTTAGGTATATCACCATTAAGAATATAAGTTTGGACATATAGCCAATAACAATAAAATTTTGGTCATATTAATGATGTTATCGAAAAACACTACTGATACGCCCTAAATCGAGACGACTCATTCAAACGGACTGAAGGGATATGAACTCGCCAAAAGGGAGAACTGGCGAAATGAACGGTGACACAAAGGGTTGCGGATGGCCCAGTGATACTACCAGACTTCAATCGTTGCCGGATGTAACGCACCGGTCCAATAAAAGAAGGATCGCAACTTGGAGATAACCTCAGCAAGAAAGTAAGAAATGGTCTACAAAGAACAAAGAGAGATAAACTCATAAAAAGAGGAAAACAATCTGCTTTATTTTGTGGCTATTAGGCCTTATTTATAGGATTACAAGTTGTAGAAATCCAAAGAAGAATGTGCTAAAAACAAGACATTGGAAATAAGAACAAAGACAAGACTAAATAAAATCTTTGATTAAAACTTGGACTGCCTCTTGATATAGCCACGACGAGAACTTATTTGTTGACTCCCTCTTGGTATTCTTGATGAGAATGGGCTTGAAATGGACTGAAGAATGGGCTGGTCGAATTTGGAGGAAAACAAACCCATAATGAAGTTTTTATGAACTTTTCTTTGGGCTGAAAAGGCCCAGTTCGCTCAGCAGCTAAACCAGCTCCATCTTCAGTGTCTATTAGCTCACTCAGCTCCAAAGTATTGTCACTTATCTCACTTAGCTCATCCAGCTCCAAAGTAGTTCCGGTCCAGCTCACTTGAATGTGCACATGTCTCAATTCACGAGAATTGAAGATCATCTGATTTGTAAATGACATAATTCCCACATCTGAACTCTGTTTGATCTGATTTTTTTCGAGGAGGTCAGTAATTAAGTTAAGCACATTCTCCAATGTCTGTTTTGCCTAGTGCTCTACCCAAGGTCGCATCATTCCCTCCCTCTTGAAAAGGATTTGACCTCAAATCCAGTTTACATGTATCAAAAGGAAATGATTCAGACAAAAAGAATTTAAAGATCATGTAAAATTGAGTGAAGGAAAATTTTGGAAAGATACTTCCTTGGAGTTTTGAAATTATTTTCCTCAAGTATATGTATTTCCAAATATTAGGCTGATAAGTGTTGGGGTCAAAATCGGTACGACGGAATTAATGACCAGAACTCCCCGTAGAAATATAAAAGAAATCGTTTTATAAAATTTGAGAATCGTTTTATAAAACTCGAAGAATCGTTTTATGAAACTCGAGAATCATTTTATAAAACTCAAGAATCGTTTTATAAAACTCGAAGAACCGTTTTATAAAACTCGAGAATCGTTTTATAAAACTCGAGAATCGTTTATAAAACTCGAAGAATCGTTTTATAAAACTCGAAGAATCGTTTATAAAACTCGAAAAATCGTTTTATAAAACTTGAGAATCGTTTTATAAAACTCGAGAATCCTTTTATAAAACACGAGAATCGTTTTATAAAACTCGAGAATCGTTTTATAAAACTCGAGAATCATTTTATAAAACTCGAGAATCGTTTTATAAAACTCGAAGAATTGTTTTATAAAACTCGAAGAATCGTTTTATAAAACTCGAAGAATCGTTTTATAAAACTCGAAGAATCGTTTTATAAAACTCGAAGAATCGTTTTATAAAACTCGAAGAATCGTTTTATAAAACTCGAAGAATCGTTTTATAAAACTCGAAGAACCGTTTTACAAAACCGCGAAAAACCGAAACCGCCGTAAAACGCGAACTAGCATCGTCCGGGCTAGTTCGCCGGTGGGCGAACTAGCCTCGTCCCGGCTAGTTCGCCCAACGGCGAACTTAGCCATGACCGGCTTAGTTTTCCGTTGGGCGAACTAGCCCCGTCCCGGCTAGTTCGCCCAACGGCGAACTAAGCCATGACCGGCTTAGTTCGCTATTGGGTGAACTAGCCCCGTCCCAGCTAGTTCGCCGTTGGGCGAACTAGAAGCTTCCCGGTCAGTCCACCGGCCGGCAAGTCGGACCGGTCCGATTCGGTTCACCGTATGTCGCATCGACAATCCCGAGCCTTGATCTCCCGAATCCCTGATTCAGTGCTTACGACCTTCGACACGGTCGTACTCCGGACCATGTTCAAAATGTCTGCCATTTCATCTCGATCCGACCTATCGTTCGAGTTTTACGATAAAAACCGTAAAACTTTGTTTTCTCGGAAAGAACTCGAGGAAATCGTATAAAACGGTAACGGTTAAACGAGAACACTGAACATTGCCTAAACAATACGATTTATTCGATATTTCTCGTTAAAATCATAAAAACGCGTTTTTAATAAAAAACGTCGAGAAAATCGTAAAAATGGCATCGGATCAGGAAACGGTCTCGTATAAAATCGTAAAACGGATTTTATCGCAAAACGGTCCAAAAGGTCCTAAAACACGATAAAAACCCATCTCGCGATATTAACGAAACCAAACTCGAGGATACGATAACATTTTGACGGTTTACTCGCAGAAGGAAGATAAATGTCAAGTTTGAAGACAAAAGGCAAGTTTGGAGATAAATAGAAGATTTCGACGGAAGAAAAGGAAGGATCGAGAGAAATGGAAAATTCCCGATAAACTCAGTTTCGGGCAAAATGGACAGACTAAAACCGCCTAAGAGGGAGTATATAAGCAAGAGGCATAGGGCAGAAGCTGACACACGACTTTTCAGAGCTTTTACCACCAAAATTAGCATTTAGGAATATTTCCGTTTTCTGTTAGCGAGCTGCATCTCAACTAGGGTTTTTCGTTCTTAGACTTTTAGGCTACTCTTTTTGTACCAGTTCTTACGCAGATTCGGAATAAGAACCTTCTTGCTCTCAATCTCATTATTCTCCGTTTAATTTTAAAGTTCATCATTTTCTTAATTATCGTTGTGCGGTTCTGCAGATAGCCGGTTCTTCTGGAAACTTAGGGTTTACCCGAAGTTTCCTTATTTACGATTTATTGACAGTAGATGGATTTCGGTTCCCACAGTTTGGGCTAGAAGGAGGGGGGTCGGATCTATCTTACACTGAAGCCGCAACATGTCCAACGAAGAAACGATGACTGGTGACAACCAAACTCGCAACGAACGCGACAACATTGAAACACCGCCCCCGTAAGATGCGTCCGCGGCCAACGCTACAAACGCTAACGCCGAGACCATCGAAAATATGCTTTCCGAGTTTAACAAAAAATCAGAAGAGCAGGAAAAGCTCATTGGTTCGCTCGCGAAACGGGTTGAAACCCTAACCGCGAAAACCCGAGCGATTCGCCCCCGCGGAACTTATTAGATCCGCGGAAGGAGGCTCGACTTCGGCGCTCCTACGGATTTTCCCAGAACCGAGCAGGGTAACTTACCGGAGAAGGATTCCGGAAAAGATAACCCTGACGCGACGCCAAACGAATCGGAGAAACCTCCTACTCGCAAACAGGAGACCGAGGGCGACGGCATCAAAAGGGTTAACCTGGAGACAAGCGACCAGGCCGATTCATCGGACGAAGACGCTGACGTCCATCCTAGAAAAAGAAAAACTCGAATTCCTCTACCGGAGTCTTCTCCCGAACATTCTCTTACTGGAGACGAGGAGGAACTCGACTTTGCGCGATACGCAAAAACTGCCGAGGAGCGATCTCCGGTTAATCGCAGCAAACGCCGACAAAGTCAGAAAACTGCTGGCAATCTGACCGAGATTCGCGATCTCCGCGAATACATCACTAAAACGGCCGCAGCGGTAGAAGCGGTGAAATCTCAGATTCATCACGCTACCAGCACCGCACCCGAAATCGATCGGTTACTGTACGAGTCTCGGAAAACGCCATTCACGGCTCGCATCACCGAGGTTAAACTACCCGATCCCGGAAAACTTAAGGTGCCGACTTACGACGGGACGTCTGATCCCAAAGCACACCTACAGGCATTCTAGATAACCATGGGACGAGCCAAGCTCAATGACCACCAAAAGGACGCAGGCTACTGCCGTCTCTTCGTCGAAAACCTAGAAGGAGCAGCGCTCGAATGGTTCGCCAAACTTAGGCGAAACTCGATCGGAAGTTTCTGTCGACTTGCTTCGGAATTCCTGAAGAATTACTTGATGTTCATTAACCCGGAAACCTCCGACGCCGACCTCTGGAGCTTGGTGCAGAAGGAGGACGAATCTCTTCCTGATTTCATGTGTAGGTTCAAACTCGTCATGGCTAGGGTTAGCGGAATTAGCGACAAAGCCGCTATCGACGCGTTAAGGAAATCGCTCTGGTTCAAATCGAAATTCCGCAAATGGATAACTCTCGAGAAACCGCGGACGATCCAGGACGCGCTCCATAAGGCTACTGATTTCATAACCATCGAAGAGGAGACAAAAATCCTGTCGGAAAAGCATAAGCCGACGAAAATGTCCGCAAAGGATAACGCATCCAAGCAGAAGCAGAAAAAGAGGAATTCTCGTAACGACAAATTCGTCCATCACGAGGGACAGGATCTCCAAGGGGCGCATAACTACGCCATTAAATCCGTGATATACCATGATTTTGACCCGTTTTTGGTCATGGTATTATTATGTTTTTATAATAAATATCTATGTTTTGGAGTCTATTAGGTATGTTTTCAGGTTCNCAGGATCTCCAAGGGGCGCATAACTACGCCATTAAATCCGTGATATACCATGATTTTGACCCGTTTTTGGTCATGGTATTATTATGTTTTTATAATAAATATCTATGTTTTGGAGTCTATTAGGTATGTTTTCAGGTTCAGGAGCATTGTGTGGTAAAGTGATGATTTAGGTGCCTTTTGGTGCTTAAAGAAGAGTTTTAAGATGACTATGAAGATCCGACATAAGAGATACATATCGATCGATACACACCTTGTGTAATCGATCGATGACGCTTCCGTAGAAGTTGAAGTCGAGATACTCAATCGATCGATGTACACCATGTACCATCGATCGATACAGAGCGTGATGAGCAAGATTTATTTGGCCAACTTGAAGCACAAATTCTCACCAAATTACAAGATTGCCCCTGACGAGTTTTTAACCTAATTGTACTTGTATTTATAGTTATGCGTATGATCGCTAGAAAGACAATCAGAAATTAAGAGTTTTGTCCTTTTCTAGACAATCAGCAAGGACCACGAAAAGGACGCAGGCTACTGCCGCCTCTTCGTCGAAAACCTAGAAGGAGCAGCGCTCGAATGGTTTGCCAAACTTAGGCAAAATTCGATCGGAAGTTTCCGTCGACTGGCTTCGGAATTCCTGAAGCAATACTCGATGTTCATTAACCCGGAAACCTCCGACGCCGACCTCTAGAGCTTGGTGCAGAAGGAGGACGAATCTCTCCGCGATTTCATGAGTAGGTTCAAACTCGTCATGGCTAGGGTTAGCGGGATTAGCGACAAAGCCGCTATCGACGCGTTAAGGAAATCGCTCTGGTTCAAATCGAAATTCCGCAAATGGATAACTCTCGAGAAACCGCGGACGATCCAGGACGCGCTCCATAAGGCTACTGATTGCATAACCATCAAAGAGGAGACAAAAATCCTGTCCGAAAAGCATAAGACGACGAAAATGTCCGCAAAGAATAATGCGTCCAAGCAGAAGCAGAAAAAGAGGAATTCTCGTAACGACAAATTCGTCCATCACGAGGGACAGGATCTCCAAGGGGCGCATAACTACGCCATTAAATCCGTGATATACCATGATTTTGACCCGTTTTTGGTCATGGTATTATTATGTTTTTATAATAAATATCTATGTTTTGGAGTCTATTAGGTATGTTTTCAGGTTCNCAGGATCTCCAAGGGGCGCATAACTACGCCATTAAATCCGTGATATACCATGATTTTGACCCGTTTTTGGTCATGGTATTATTATGTTTTTATAATAAATATCTATGTTTTGGAGTCTATTAGGTATGTTTTCAGGTTCAGGAGCATTGTGTGGTAAAGTGATGATTTAGGTGCCTTTTGGTGCTTAAAGAAGAGTTTTCCAAGATGACTATGAAGATCCGACATAAGAGATACATATCGATCGATACACACCCTGTGTAATCGATCGATGACGCTTCCGTAGAAGTTAAAGTCGAGATACTCAATCGATCGATGTACACCATGTACCATCGATCGATACAGAGCGTGATGAGCAAGATTTATTTGGCCAACTTGAAGCCCAAGTTCTCACCAAATTACAAGATTGCCCCTGACGATTTTTTAACCTAATTGTACTGGTATTTATAGTTATGCCTATGAGCCCTAGAAAGACAATCAGAAATTATTAGTTTTGTCCTTTTCTAGAGAATCAGCAAGGACCACAAAAAGGACGCAGGCTACTGCCGCCTCTTCGTCGAAAACCTAGAAGGAGCAGCGCTCGAATGGTTCGCCAAACTTAAGCAAAATTCGATCGGAAGTTTCCGTCGACTGGCTTCGGAATTCCTGAAGCAATACTCGATGTTCATTAACCCGGAAACCTCCGACGCCGACCTCTGGAGCTTGGTGCAGAAGGAGGACGAGTCTCTCCGCGATTTCATGAGTAGGTTCAAACTCGTCATGGCTAGGGTTAGCGGGATTAGCGACAAAGCCGCCATCGACGCGTTAAGGAAATCTCTCTGGTATAAATCGAAATTCCGCAAGTGGATAACTCTCGAGAAACCGCGGACGATCCAGGACGCGCTCCACAAAGCTACCGATTACATAACCATCAAGGAGGAGACTAAAATCCTGTTCGAAAAGCATAAGCCGACGAATACGTCCGCAAAGGATAACGCGTCCGAGCAAAAGCAGAAAAAGAGGAACTCTCGTAACGACAAATTTGTCCATCACGAGGGTCAGGATCTCCAAGGGGCGCTTAACTACGCCATCAACTCCGGATCGGAACAAGGGCGAACCACGGGTAACACATGGACGAGAAATTCGAATTACGATGAGAATTCTTTCTGCGACCT
Source organism: Eruca vesicaria subsp. sativa (assembly GCA_932364175.1). NCBI lineage: Eukaryota > Viridiplantae > Streptophyta > Magnoliopsida > Brassicales > Brassicaceae > Eruca > Eruca vesicaria. Next base: position 60,330 of record CAKOAT010566265.1, read on the forward strand.
CCACCAAACCCGTGGGCATTCCACCGTGAACTGCAAAGTTCTCGGCGCCTGACTTGCCGCAATATTGGTCGCGGGAGAACTCTCCGAGATATCCAGTGTCAAGGATCTCATCCGCGATTCAGATCGCCTTCCGAAGAACAACAGGAACGCGCGAGCGGAAACCCCACCTCAGGGAAACCAGTCGGGCGAAAAACGCGGACGAAGACAAGACGAGAAGGGTAACGACGCTAACCGCCGAAAAATCAACATGATTATCGGTGAATCGCAATATTATAACGACACCGTCTCATCTATCAAATCCTACCAACGTAAAGCCGAAACCGGCTCGAGATGGAAGGTGCAGACGGATGACTCTCCGAAAGGGGTGATCTCATTCGACGACGCTGAAACCGGCGGAATCGACCAACCTCACGCTGATCCTCTTGTCATCGACTTAGTGATAAGCGATTTAGAAGTTGCTCGGATCTTGGTCGATACCGGAAGTACTGTCAACCTCTCAGAAGTCGAGCCAATTCCAAAACCGTTGACCAGTTTCTCCGGTGAGACGTCGATGACCCTGGGATCAATCTAACTACCGGTTTCCGCAAAAGAAGTGACGAAAATCGTTAACTTCGCGGTAGTCGATTTCCCGGCTATCTACAACGTGATCATGGGAATGCCTTGCATAAATTCCATGAAGGCAGTTCTGTCAACATACCACTTAGGCATCAAATTCCCTACACCTACGGGAGTCACAGCAATTTGGGGATGCCAAATACAATCACGGTCCTGCTTCCTGGCCGAACATAAGCTGAGGCAATTGGCGGTAGCAATCATGAAACCAAAACGGGCAAAGGTCACGCCACCGTCCGCAGAAAACGACCCAAAGCAAGCAACGGTCGAGAAACCAGAAGTTCCCGCACCCATCGCTTCCACCCGGCCGGAGGAGACAATCCCAGATAAAGACATCGATCCCGCAACTGAAGCGATCGAGAAGTCTGCGAATGCCGAGTAAGCACACTCGCGCAAACAATCAGAACGACGAGATGGCTTGATTTCCGAAAGGAATACGTTGGCAGCTCGCCTAAAGACGAGTACATTTATCCCCCCTTCCAAAACGTGGGGGGGGGAGTGGGTGAGTATACGAGTATTCGTATACTCCCAATTTTTTTAAAAAACAATTTCGCTTTGTAATCGAAAAATTTTCGAAATTTTTAATAAAGACAAAGTTAGAATATCTCCGCTACTATCGAAAACGCAAAAAAATTCCAAACATCCGGAAAATCGCTTCCGCAGTAACAATTATTTAATCGTTTTTATAAAACTTCCATATCAAAATAGTTTCGGAAAGAACTGGCGAGACGTCGCCTAAACTCTCAAGAAACATATTTCCCCAAGTCCGTCCGCGACTATAAAAACAAGAACGCTCGGCGATTGGCCCCGTCGAGCACGCTAGCCGTCCTAAACAAACGCATCGACCTATCGGTCCGCATACATCCGACTAGGATAAAATAGGGCGCTATAAAAGAAATCCAAACTTTTGGTCAGCACTTCCAGGCAACTTAGAAATTGATCCCGGTGAGATGCTCGATTCCAACCATATGAATCGTATAAGCCAAGAACCTATCGCGGATTCTAAATCGGTATGGAGTCAGGTTAAAATCGGGCAAAACGAAAGCCGACTAGTCATCGCATAGCCTCAATCCGAAAGTAAACCTAGGTCTTGCCCTAAACCCAGCACACTGGTCGCTAACTTCTCAAGGCATGAATTGAGATCCTAAAGGCATGTCTCTTCGCCCACATCTAAACACTCGCGAAAATCGAAACCTCCCGAGTTAACGAATCAGACGATTTACACCAAAGAGTTAGATACGAGATGACAACTCGTATTCTTCCCTCTACATCTAAAACAAAACACGAATTTCATACTTATAAAATATTTTCTTATTAGAAAATCTTCGAATACACACCGTCCAACGGCAGGGATTCAAAGCCACCAACGGCCAGTCCCGGAAAAACAACGATGAAATCAAAAAACCAATAACATCACACATTGAAGTCATCAAACGCGGACTGATCAACTTCACCCTCAGCATCCGAAATCCCAGGTCCAACCTCGACCGAATCCGGCGACACCACAATGGGACTCCACTAATCCCACATACGCTTCCCGGGATTGACGGACTCGTTCTTCTTCTTCTCTCTCTTAGCCAGATGCGCTGTCTGCTTCGCAACCTCAACCTCATACGAATAGTCCGATTTTTGGGTAAGATGAAAACCCCCGGCTACGCCCCGGCACTCGCGGAAATCGCCATTCGCCCTTTGCGCATCTTCAAATTCTGCATAAAGAGGTAAGAACCGCTCACGGCGAGCCATGAACTCCGCAGAAACCTCTCTTTTTCCCGCTCTACAAGCACGGCGAACCATCACATCGGAAAGCTCTAAGCTTCAACGAGATTCCGCTTCATACTCCTCTCTCACACGAGTAGCTTCCCTTACGGCTAAATCCTGGGCGCGAGAGAAACTGGCATCGATCTCCTCTCTGATACGAACAGCCTCTGCCTCCGCCGCTGCAGCCCTAGATTCGGCTCTGCGAAGTTCCGCGCTGTTCACGCTCACCGCTTCGCTAATAACGCGAAGACCCTCTAAAACGGAAAAATCATCCTTTATAAAAAAAAACGATATATATACATAGTGACAAAAGAATAGACAAACCCTGTTAAAAAGCCTCGACGCCTTCGCAAACGGTGTGTCGGCCGGCCCTCGGGTTGACGCCTCGGCCGGGTCAAATTCGGAGGCCGAAAAGTCAATAAGATCTTCGATATTGATATCGTCGTCGAACGCTTGACCGCGACCGATCGGAACTTCTCGGTCCTGTGGAGATCTAGATATCTCCCTCTCCTCTGCATCATCACCCACCTCGAACTCAGTATGACTGTCACGAGAAAAACCAGATGAATAATAGGCAACGGCGCGACGAACCCTTTTCGGAGAAAAGTATCCCCAATGAAGTGGGCCGCCACGAAGAAGATTCATGACCTCTGGGAAATCCTCGAGTAGCGGCCTGTGGAGGGTAGGCACTGCAAAACAAGCCAAAAGAGTTAAAATCCATACATATACGAATATGGAGATCACGTCGATGGAATACCAGTTGTCGCCCATGCGGTCTTGAACAAAGGAATACAGCCCTCTTCCACAGACGCGATGTCGATTTTGACATAGAAGAATCGCTCGATCCAACCATACTCATTCGACGCAAGCCCACCGATGACCGTCATGTCCCGCCTAGGGGCTAAGTAAAAGCCATCCCATCTTCCCTTGAATGTCAACATAGCCGAAAGATAGTCCGCATCAAGGGACATCCCGCGCTCATAGCCTAACACCAAAATCCCGACAAGGTGTTGTAATCCGCATGGACGTAGTTGGCTGAAAGGTACACCAAACCTATCCAAGAACTCGACAATGGCTCGAGGAATAGGGAACCATAGCTGATAGTTCAACAGAAAGGCTTCGTAGCATGAAAAATAATCCGGGGGCGGATTCTCGATATCCTGGCCTGGGACGGGAAGGCAAAACTGGACTGACTCAGGGATTTCACGGAGATTCCTCATATCTCTGAGGGAATCGGCAGTACTCGCACTCGGACCAACTGCCCTCCTCCGAGGTTTATCCTTCTTCGGAACCCAAAAACTCGAAGGCGGCACCTTCGCAGCCTTCACAGCTAAATAGTATTCCGAAAACTTCTCCTCGGTCGTGAAAGAACGTTGAAAGATCGGTCTGGGAAGAGGAAAATCGCCAGAGGTATCAAGGTCGCTCGGATCAAAGATAGATGCATGAGCATGATCTGAAACTTTCCATTCGGAAGACATGTTGGACAGTCGAAAGAAAAGGGATCCAAAGGAAGGAGTAGAAAGAAAACTTATTAAGACTTAGGCAAGTTATGGGAAAATGAGTGAATAACTTGAGAAACTCATTCCATATACTTATAGGAAGAATTTTACTATTCACCCTTGGACTTTTGGCCATTAAAGTTCCGCCTAATTCTACCAAACTCGCCAGACAAGCTCAATCCACTCGCAAGAACCCCACGATTCTTACGAGCTGGGGGGCTAACTGTTGGGGTCAAAATCGGTACGACGGAATCAATAGCCAAAATTCCCCGCAAAAATACAAAAGGAATAGTTTTATAAAACCCAAGAAGTCGTTTTATGAAACTCAAAGATCCTTTTATAAAACTCGAAGATCGTTTTATAAAACTCGAAGATCGTTTTATAAAACTCGAGAAGTCGTTTTATAAAACTCGAAGATCGTTTTATAAAACTCGAGAAGTCGTTTTAAAAAGCTCGAAGATCGTTTTATAAAACTCGAGAAGTCATTTTATAAAACTCGAAGATCGTTTTATAAAACTCGAGAAGCCGTTTTATAAAACTCGAAGATCATTTTATAAAACTCGAAGATCGTTTTATAAAACTCGAGAAGCCGTTTTAAAAAACTCGAAGATCGTTTTATAAAACTCAAGAATCGTTTTATAAAAATCGAGAAGTCGTTTTATAAAACTCGAGAATCGTTTATAAAACTCGAAGATCGTTTTATAAAAATTCGAGAAGCTGTTTTATAAAACTTGAAGATCGTTTTATAAAACCCGAAGATCGTTTTATAAAACTCGAGAAGCCGTTTTATAAAACTCGAAGATCATTTTATAAAACTTGAGAAACCGTTTTATAAAACTCGAAGAATCGTTTTATAAAACTCGAGAAGCCGTTTTATAAAACTTGAAGATCCTTTTATAAAACTTGAAGATCGTTTTATAAAACCCGAAGCTGGCGAACTAGAGGCTTCCTGACTAGTTCGCCTGCTGGCGAACTAATCCAAGCTGGCTTAGTTCGCCAGCAGGCGAACTAGACGGCCCCTGACTAGTTCGCCTGCTGGCGAACTAAGCCAACTTGGCTTAGTTCGCCAGCAGGCGAACTAGGAACTCCCCGGCTAGTTCGCCTGCTGGCGAACTAAGCCAGCTCGGCTTAGTTCGCCAGCAGGCAAACTAAGGATCTCCCGGATCTCCCGCATCCCCGATTTGAACCTTACGTCCTTCGACACGGTCACATTCTGAACCACGGCCGAAATGTCTCTCGTTTCGTCTCGATCCGACTTATCGTTCGAATTCTATGATAAAAACCGTAAAACTCCACTTTCTCGAAAAGAACTCGAAGAAATCGTATAAAACTGTAACGGTTAAGCAAGACACCGAACATCGCCTAAACTATACGATTTATTCGAGATTTTTCGTTAAGATCATAAAAACGCGTTTTTAATAAAAACGTTGAGAAAATCATAAAAACGGCATCGGATCAGGAAACGGTCTCGTATAAAGTCGTAAAACGGTTTTTATCTTAAAACGGCCCGAAAGGTCCTAAAACACGATAAAAACCCATCTCGCGATATTAACGAAATCAAACCCAAAGATACGATAACTTTTTGATGGTTTACTCGCAGACAGAAGACAAAAGGCAAGTTTGAAGATAAATAGAAGATTTCCGCGGAAGAAAAAGAAGGATCGACAGAAATGGAAAATTCCCGATATATTCGGTTTCGGGCGAAATGGAAAGATTAAAACCGCCTAAGAAGTAGTATATAAGCAGGAGGCATAGGGCAGAAGCTGGGACACGATTTTCAGAGCTCTCACCACCAAAATTAGCATTTAGGAATATTTACGTTTTCTGTTAGCGAGCTGCGTCTCAACTAGGGTTTTTCGTTCTTAGACTTTTCGGCTACTCTTTTTGTACCAGTTCTTACGCAGATTCGGAATAAGAACCTCTTTGCTCTCAATTTCGTTTATTCTCTTTTAAATTCTAAGTTTATCGTTTTCTTAATCTTCGTTGTGCGGTTCTGCAGATAGCCGGTTCCTCTGGAAACTTAGGGTTTCCCCGAAGTTTCCTTTTTTTACGATTTATTGACAGTAGGTGGATTTCGGTTCCCACAGTTTTATTTTATTTTTACTTACTAGTTTCATTTTTATTTGTTGTTAGGATGATAGACACACGATCCATACCTATCGACCGATACGAACCAGTCGATATCGCTCGACACAGACCAACACGCATCGATCGACGATGTCGACTCACCATCGATCGATACCCATATCGGTCAGGAATATCATTTCTAATTTTTCGATATCAGTTACACATTCATTTTATTTTTATGCTCTAACTCCGACGAATTATACACTGAGGACAATGTATGATTTAAGTCTGGGGGGAGTTGATTACTGATGTTACTTTACCTTTTTTGATCTTTTTGATAAAGTTTTCAAAAATTGGTTTTATTGAGTCAAGAAAGGGAAAAAATTTCAAAGTCTTACTTTTTATCTTACCACTCTTTAGCACCATTCTTAGATTTATTGATTGTAGAAAGTACTATAGATGCTAAAGTGGATCACCGATCACCTATGTCAACACTTTCATGATTGTCTGGAAGAACCAAAGCTGATTTCCAACCTAACCTGACATCTATTGCTTGTCTTGGGGCTTGGTATACAAGGGATAGGAATCTTCTTGCAAGTCTGGTAGGTAAAAGTCTCAAAAATTTTGGTTTCCTTCTTTCCTTCCTTCGGCATCCCCAGAAAATAAAAGATTGAGATGATTTCCTGAGAGGCAGAGGGAGAGGTACATTACCTATGACCCCACTATTCTAAATCAAAGGAATGATCGCAGCGAGGGAGAGGTACATTACCTATGACCCCACTATTCTCTTACAATTTGTCAAGAAAGATCAATAAGATGAACATTAACTGTTCCTTGGGATTGATATAAAAGAAAAAAGAGTTGGGATTCAGAGAAGGGGGACAAAGAAAGAAAGGGAACCAGGATGAGAATGCCTGAAACTTGTTTGAGTTGAATCCAAGTGTTCCTTGATCGATACTCCAAGGTAAAGCCTACACCTTTATTTTTATGCATAAATGAAATCAGTAGAGGGGATAGACAGACAAGAAATGTTTAAGTTGATTGGCTAGATGTTTAGGTTGCTAAGTTAGGATATGGTATAATGTACTTCTGCAGTTGATAGGAATGAGATGTGGTTCCAATAAAGTAAGAGGTTATGATTTTAAGTTGACATTTTGATTGAGTCCCTGCTGTTTTTAAACTTCTTTCAAAGACTAACTTAAAGTTTGCTTGAGGACAAGCAAAATGTTAAGTCTGGGGAGTTGATATACCATGATTTTGACCCATTTTTGGTCATATTTTCTATATATTTTTATTATAGTTATCTATGTTTTGGAGTCTATTAGGTATGTTTTCAGGTTCAGGAGTATTTAGTCGTAAAGTGATGATTTAGGTGCCTTATGGAGCTTAAAGGAGAGTTTTACAAGTTGCATGTGGAGATCCGACATTAAGAGACACATATTAATCGATGCACACCTTGTGTAATCGATCGATGACGATTCCGTAGAAGTTGAAGTCGAGATACTCCATCGATCGATGTACACAATGTACCATCGATCGATACAGAGCGTGATGAGCAAGGTTTACTTGGCCGACTTGAAGCCCAAGTTCTCACCAAATTACAAGACTGCCACTGACGAGTTTTTAACCTAATTGTACTCCATATTTATAGCTATGCCTATGAGCCTTAGAAAGACATTAAGTTTTGAACCAAGTTTTTAAGAGTTTTGTATTCTATTTTATACTTAGCAATAAAAGCATTTTCTTTTCATCTTATTCTTTTGCTATGAATCTCTTAGCTATGTCTGAGTAAATTCATATGTTAGATTTGGGGTTCAAATAA